>CM073768.1:32509689-32990553 GCA_037158775.1 Hetaerina titia | reverse complement strand
TATATATAAACAAACACAGTTATATAAACCCGAAGGTCGGTTTAGTAGGTGATGGTAGAGCTCACCCATGTACCAAGCCCGACAGGCGTGTGAAATATTCACACATCAGGGTAGGAGGGCCAGTTCCTTTCCCTGTGCCGGTTATGGTTTCCCAGGAAGATCTGGTACCCGAAAAATCAACTAGCTTATATATATATATATATATATATATACATCTTTATATCTCTATGATTGGCTTGCTGTGGGAGCCAATTCCAGGGGGAAAAAATGCTGCGCGTGATTTGTGGCAAGACTAAGTATGTATTCAAACATTTTTAATCCCTAACACGTTACTGGAGCCACTGAAGCTGAAAACAGGATTTATTGCCACCAAATTTTCTGGCCTCTCGCACCCTGTTTCCCCATTTGTTTGGGAAAACACGATGATATGATTGGTTTACATTGCCATCTGTGTTGGTGTGAATAAGCATGCTTTTGTTTGTTTTCCATGTGGTTGCAATCTGTTCTACTGGTGGTGTCCTAAAATCCCCTCGTACATTCAATTCGGCGGGTTGCGGGGTATTGTGTAGATGTAGATACATTGAATCGCCAGTGCCCTCAGGTAATCAATCATAAATAAAATTAATGAGGCTTTTGTGATACACCGTTTAAATTTTGAGAGCTTCCTCCGTCTTCACTATAAATTTAAGCTTAACGATCATTAACTTTATGGTATTCCAATTAAATTATCGTTAAAATTGCAAACGTTTACATAACCACAGTAATATTGCTTTTCTTTTATGCTTGTAATAATAATGATAATAATTTCACTACAGTTATTTTCATTCTAGTGAAAAATTAAGTGGTGTAAGGGAAAGGAACAAGCTTTGGAAGCCATTGTGAACTCCACTGTTGGTATGCGTAAAATGTCGAATGAACTTCATCAAATTTTGTTGAAATTGAGGAATGTTTTTGTCCAAAAACGAAACTGCAACACCATAAAATTACAGCATGCATCATACATTTTACATACCTGTTGTATGTAAAACCATCGCGAAGAAGACAGACGTATCATTACGGCATGATATTTGAATGCTTAAACCAAAGCTTGTTTGTTGGCTTTCTAGTAGAAAGTACTATATAACGTCGGACCGGAACAAACGAATACCTAAACATGTCACTGTGGACTTAATTGATGTAATTAATTCGGATATATGGATTTCACTTCCGTTTAAATTAGATCATTTCAGAGCGTGGGAAGTGTGTATTCATATCGATTAAAATCGTGTTCGATTGCCGATCTCTTCAGATGCCTTATTGAGCTTTAAAAATCCCAGAAAGCATGTATTGGCAGCAGAGTTCTATCGCAATTGGTATATAGTAAATCTTAATTTTAAAACAAAATTCTCAACAAAGAGATTGGTCGCGTATCACTGACATTGCAGATGCATCCACATTCATTTTTTATGCCTAAAGCTTTATCGATGATCACCGTGGAGGTGAAATTAAAATGCATACATTATGTCAACTTGTTTTTTTTATACAAGACCACTAACACACTTTAACGATATCATTAAACCAGTGACTACACTTGTTTGCATTTAAAAAGCCTTGAGGCGAATTCCACGGAAATAACCGCCCCAACCCAATAACCCTAAGTTTTTATAAATGGGAGATCGCCGATATCAATAAATACGTAATAATATAAGCAATCGAGATAGCCGAACGACCATTTAATTTTAATAGCGAAGATGGTTATCTTCTCAGCTATGTTTGGAAAAGGCATCAAACCATAAATAAATACCAAATATATAACGGACTGCTTGATATTTTTTACAAGAATGGTAGTCCGGTGGTAGAGCGGGGGGGGGGGGAGAGGAGTTCATGGTAGTCCAGTGGGTAGAGCGCTTGGCTACTGACCGGAGGGCCCGGGTTCAATTCAGAGGGTGGCTTCTGGACATCCTCATCTTCACTCAAGGTGTGATTTTTCGTGTACCAGATCTTCCTAGGAAACCATAGGCGGCACGGGGAAAGGAACTGACCTCGTCATTACCCTGATAGATGAATCCAACTCGCTGTTGTGCTAAGTACTAAGTGAGCTCTACCCTCACCTATCAAATCAACCTTCGGGTGGTTAACTGGTTTAGGTTGGTTTAAAATATGATTGACAATGGTCAACGGCCATCGTAGCGAAACGCAAACAATTGAGAAAAATAAAACGAACTCTTTAGTTAGCTCCTGATGGTGCTCTCATCAGGCAGGACGAAACGTTGAGTATTTTTAAAATACATGCATTCTCGACAAACATCGGGAAATCTCGAAAAAAATTAAACGGCGAAAGCATTAATCGCTGCGAAAAGTTTCAATCAGAAATATGTAGTAAAATTATTACAAAAATTATATGATGCGAAGACGCCCGGTAATGTGGCGAAGTCAATGCACTCCCACTTCCACTTTTTTACATTTACGTCGAACTGGAATGCTCAAATTCATAATTCGACCATAGCGCATATTCTTGAAAGAAAATTAGGTACCCACCTTTACCCCGAGAATGAAGAAATGATCATACTATTTTACTTGCACCGTCTATTATTACTCCTCGAAGAAAAACAGTAATAGATCTACATTATCAATGAGGCGTGTAATCAATTTTAAATTTACTTAAGTTTTCAAACAACGGCAAGCTCAACTACGAAAAATCTATTGTATGAATAATACATTCCAATCCCGATGGAATTGTTTCTTTCCAAACCTTAGAACAAGGTATTGTGAGAGTAACATTCCTGAACGAAGCCGATCAGAGATTATTTATTAGCCCTAAGTGCATATAAATATTTGTTGTGTAAAATACTTTACGTGAAGCACGAGTAGAAGTCTCGGCGTGGTTTATTGGATAACATGATTCGGTCCCAATAGCACGGTTCTTCCGCCGCTCATGAGCTCATAGCGGGAGTGGGTATACATGTACATATATTCTGTCCCATGAAACCTAAAGAGGATACGGTGCAGTCCTTTTGTGGCTGCATGGAAAATTGACTACCTTGCTTCCAAAATTTCAGATATGAATATGCATGTAAGAAGCCCAGAACTGTAAGCACAACAAGTGAAACCATATAGGAGAAGCCACATTTGATTAGGAAGCTGAGTACTTCCTACGTGTGCATTTCAGGAAAAATCACGCACGAATGAGAATTCATCCGTGCAAATTAACATTCAGCTCAGTTAATTATTTAAAATAACCGCAATCGACATATTTTTATTCAGGATTTAATTTAAGTAACCGGCTGAAGCATAACAAGGCTGGTATTTTGATCATGCCAGAATAAAAATGTATTCCAGATAAATAATCTAAATATGGTTTCTCCGGCAGATATTCTCTTGGGCGTATAATAATGAATTGTCCAATTGTCTTGAATAATCCAATCGTACGAGTACTTCGCAGTTCATATGAAAATGTCACCAATGATTTTTTTCGGAATGAAATCAATGAATTCCCTTTCCGTACATTAAAAAAAAAAGCGCCATAAGCACTCACATGTCACAAAAATCAGAGGCGGATACTTTTAAAAATAAGTGTCCCGATCATAACACCATTCTACCTTGCGTAAATGTGTTCTCAAGTCCAATTGACTACAACAAATCAATCGCCAATCAACCGACAAAGTGACTAGCAAGTCAGAAACAGGTAGGCTTAATAAGAGTGGGCGAAAATTAACACTCGTTCAAGTTTTGCACGTAACTCGCAATGTAGCAAAAGATGAAATAAAATATAAATTTTGAAAAATGTCCTCTTCCTATCGTGCGTTGTAAAGATATTTATTTATTCAACAAATGATCAAAAAATTTAAGTTCGCCTTCACACTGGCCCATCAAAATATATATGAAATGTACCACAAAATTTCAAAGAAAAATAGATAAATAGGGGCAAAAACCTGAGCATAGAATCAGGAACTAAGACGATGGAAGAATAAGGAATCAAAGTTAGATAAACTGTTTCTATCATTTAGTGCCCTAAAACGTAGATTGTACTATTAGAGGGTAAGCCCATTAATAAAGGTGGAGAGTGATAAAATTGTAAGATGACAAAACCATTTCAGAAGAAAAAGGAATGACGGCATTGAAAAGGTGTGGAAGAAGATAAGCAAGGAATCACCGAAAAAGCGTAATTTTATCAATACCTTCTTGCGTACCACGGCTTAAGATTTGATAACACAGTAACCTTTGGCGAAAACAAACTTGTCTGTACTCTGTGCAAAATGAATATTAAAAATTTTAACTGCTGCATTACCTCTTCGCGACACCCTGGAAAAACTTCGCGGATCCTTCTCAGGCGAAAAAGGTTGAAAGCACGCGATTTTCACTCGGGCAGTTTCTCATCCTTGCAAATGCAAACAAAATCTTATCCTTTTTCTTAGGTAAACACACGGAAAGGAATTCCAAAGGAGCCGTGTGTTAGTTTCTTGAAAGAGTTCCAAACTGACGGTTTCCGAGAAACGTGACTAATCGTGGGACCTGGTAGAACAGAAACCTTCACGAATTACATGCAACAAACAAAATTCTAACCAGAGAAACTTTCTCGTCCTAATGACGTGAATACACGATGCTAAGATTAACCAGATGATCTTTTGTAGTTACGTTAACGTCATAAAACATGAGATGTCACGCATGAATGACAAAACTGAGAGAAAAATACTATGTCTAACGTTCATCTGAATATTCGGAAACTACTCTTGATTCATTTTCAGAACTTGTAGTTCGAGTCTTATTGATCGGAGGCAAAAATCATAAGCAGACTTTGCTTTTATTCCCAAAACAAACAAATACCTATATGAGTTGATTCCGAATATCTCTTTCTCTCTCAGTGATTCAGTACACTAGGATTGCGGTTTCTCATGCTTTCTGAAATCCCATTAGGAAAATTTATATTAGTCACCACTTACTCAGTACTTTTTAGTCACGCATGAAAATGATTCTGGGATTAGAAAAAAAAATGAGAGAAGCTCGTTCTTGGTAGTACTAAAGTCTAAACTTAAAAAAAGTGCTCTCATCAAATAAATAAGTTCAATAAAGCATACTTATTGCTAGCGAAATAAAAGATGAAATTTTCATTCAATATCCAGTAGGGAAAACATATTTACGTGAGGGACTTCGAGGATGCAAAATCAATATCTTGAATTTTCATACAAGTAAATTACATTTCCGTTTTTTTCAGTACCCGGCAAAGCCACCGCTAGGGTGTGTGGCAGGGGTTGAATAGACACCAGAGTAATTTTGACCCGAATATTTTTACTCCTACCGCGGTCGGACAATGTCATTATAATCCCTTATCGTTCTTGGAAAAATAACTCTTAAATCTATCAGTTCAACACGTAATCTCTCTCATTTTATTGACATGATCTCGCCTACCGTATTACGGTGGGAATAATAATATATCTTCAACATCATTGCTAAAGATACATCCTTCCAATCTATCCAAAAGACTTAAATCTGTAATTTAACCCTCGCTCCATGACTGATTTAGCTGCCTAGCTCCTCTAATACTTTGGATAGGCTACTAAGTTGATCATAGCAATGTTTTTCAGAGGAAGTGCGTATAAGACTGCCTTTACGAAGGATCCAAGTTGATCACTAGTGCCTAAGAAAAAATATCCCTTCATTATTTGCGCCTGAAAAATCATAAAATCAAGAGAAGCACACATCCCAAGGGAAATATGAAGAACTCAAGAAGAAATCCATGTGTCGATGCTATATTTAGAGTAATTTGTTTTAATATCACAATATCCTTCTCGTTCTGTTACCATGACCCCATTCAAACTGTGATACACTTCAAAAATTCCTAGGAAAAGACAGCAAATATCGTTAATTCATGTACAGAAATATGCCATTTGTAAGTGCTCAAAAAAGCCAAATTCAAAGTCAAATTTCGAATATTAATGTAGATAATATGTACGGACGATTTATGGCTTCCCACCCAGAGAGCCCGGGTTCCAATCCCGGGGGCAGAAGATATTTTTCAGTGGTACCCCAATCCCTACTTGAGGTGCTTTGTTGAGGACACTGTCCGTCGAATGGCCACTAAAAACTGCGGACCCCTTGGCGCCTTTCGTTAAGAGTACGTTATTCCGACGGCGGGGTTTTTAGCCGGCTTTGATATAATTTAAATTCTCCAAAAGAATTTTCTGGAATGTGGATTGGATTGTGTCGAAGTAATTGCAGAACGTAATAACAAGAATTTCAATAGAAAAATAAAATATCGAATATATTCGTACTATGGAAACAAGTCATGAAATTCGAAGCTGAGTTCCAGTACAAAGAAATAAAATCGGTTCCTCACTTTTGTCGAAGAGCTAGTTTTTGGCCCGTGGGGAATACCACGCACGAGACCACATTGAGGATATGTTTCTTTTCTTATGGCGTTTGTTAGGAGTAATGATCAGAGAAGAGAGGAGTAAAAACAGCTCCCCTCAAAATTATCGCTTGCTAATGCGTCGTCAAGGAGAATGTGCATGCAAACAAGGCCAACGCAGTTCGGTCATACTCGCAGTCTTCTCCCTCATATTACAAAAGGTTGGAACCTCCGATTCGATGATTTTTCAACATCAAGAGTCTGATGTGAGAGGAGAACGACTTCTAGAGATCGATTCCCTTTCCAACATGAACGTGGTCATCATTTACTATGAACTAATTTGCTACGCTTAGTTATCGACTATCGTTTAGCCCTGCGCTGAAATGAGCCACTCCTCGCAACTCCGAATTCCACACTCAATCGAGTCCTTAAGGGCTGATTTTTCATCGCGTCGAAGGACGAGGTTGGAGGATCAAGTAAATAACCTTCACGGAGAGCGGTCGCCTTCCCCCGCCGCCTTTCTCGGCACAAGTGAGCGTCCGTAAACAGAATAAAAAGAAAACACGATAAGTTCAATTTAAGGCCGTCGCGTGGGCTCGTGATGGAGTCTCTCTCTCTCGAGTTCGGCTGGGACCCCCGGGAGATAGTTAGGGAAGGCTCGGCGCTCCGTTTTAATTTGCATCAATTTGGAGGGGAATTTAATTTTTTTCCACGCGTAAATTTGTTCGTCCTTCCTCCCATTAGGTTTTTGACGAGCCGGCCATAAAAGGATGCCCACGATCACCCGAGTGGAACCGCTGGCATCTTCGTACACTTGGCCAAGTCGGGTGGGTGCAAACTGCAACCGGACTGCTGCTGCCCGTGGGACGGGCAAATTGCACAAAAAACGCAATATCCCTTCCACGGACTCCTCTTCTGTTACGGCCCGAGTCGCAACCGCGGATTGGACATCTTGGGTCCGCCTTCAAGACCGCACACTATTCGGTGAATGCTCAAAGAAAACCATCAGAGTAACTCAAGTAATGAGATTCTCAAGAAGAAGAAAAAGAAAGGCTAATTCAAACGTTAAAGGAGGAGGGAACTCATCAGAGCAGGCGGAAGAGCTCACACATTAGAGCAGCAAATTGGAGGGAAGTGGGCGTAGTAAAAGGGGACATTAGGAAAATGATTGCGTCGATGAACGAACATTTGTAAAGAAGAGGGCACCGACGACAGGCAGGCTAATCAAAGACGTAAAGAAACGATTAGTAAGAAGACATCAATTTGGGGCGTGTATTTGTATGGTTCGGATAGCTGGACTTTAAGGCAAGAGCAAGAACGTTGATTTTAGAGGCGTTGGAGATGTGGATACGGAGGGGGAAGGAGAAAATGAGATTGACTAAGAGGAAGACTAACAGTCAAGCATTAACTTTGGCATGGGAAGACAAGAAGTTACCAAAACTGGATATATTCGGTAAATAAGGAGAGGGGATGCTTGATGACTGGTAAGAGAAGGAGAATACGAGGTGGGTTCATTAAATAACGGGAAGTTTGGTTATTTGGAAAGAATTTTATTTGATCGTCTAAATCGATGTTATCCCCTTTGAATTAGTCCACATTAGATATTATACACTTATGCCAGAGCTTTGGTCAGTCCTCGAAACACTTTGGAACTCGATCTTTGCTATTGCTTTCAGCTCTCTCAGCGATGCGTTCATAATCTCATCTATGCTTGTAAAACGACGGCCTTATAAGATTTTATTTATTTTTAAGAACAGAAAAAAGTCACACGGGTGAATATCTCAATCTACGGCTGGGGCATCATTATAGTGCTGTTTTTGGCCAAAAATTCACGAACAAGCAGTGAGGTGAAGCAAAGAAGCATTATCGTGGTGTAAAAGCCATGAATTGTTTCGTCACAAATACGGGCGTTTTTTCCGGATTGTTTCACGCAAACGGCTTTGCACTTGTAAAGTAGTACTCTTTATTGATCTTTGGACCTTGTGGCATGAACTCATGACAAATTATGGAACATTAAAAATTACAAAATTTCCGTTACTTTTTTAACACACCTCGCATTAAGAAATTTGGAAAGATTAATGAGAAGAATAGACTTTTTGCGCAGGATTAAGGCTGGTAGATATGATGATAGACTAGTAGATAGACTAAAATGAAGAACTTAAGAAGAAAATAATGTAGAAAAAATAGATTTGTAGTAGGTGCAAGCGTGATATGTAGAAGTTGTTAGGGGCCGTTCCCAAAACCTAACTTTCATAACATAAATAGTATGGCCATGATGATGATTCTTTCATTCCTACTTTAGGTTAACGACATTGCCTCCGTAGTTACTAGTAAGCCAAATTCGCCAAATTTATTTGCCGATTACGCGGTGGTTTACCGTGATATCTGTGATCCTGAGGACAGAGCAGCGTTATCAGATGACCTTAATGCTATACAGTGCTATTAGTGATCAATTTTTGGAAAAAGAGAAATTCCCTCCCGAACGCCTACTGCATTAGGAACACCGAAATGGAATGTGTAGACTCAATTAAATACCTAGGCGTTACCCTCACTCACGATTTCCCCTGGGTGAAACACATACGGGGAATATGTGGACAAGCTAAACAAAACATTAGGATTTATTAGAAGAGTACTAGATAAATGTTATGAAAAGGTCAAAGAGAAATGTTAACTGTCGCTGGTTAGGCCTCAGTTAGAATATGCTGCAATTATATGGGATCCTCACGAAGTTGGATTAATCGTCGAAATTATATCGCGTGCAGCGTAGGGGAGCTAGATTTGTAAAACGTTGTCATGATAAACTTAGTAGCGTATCCAAAATATTAGAGCAGCTAGGCTGGGAATCACTCACGGAGCGAAGATTAAATTACAGATTGAAACTCTTGCATGTATTGGGTGTTACTTTAGCAGTGATGTTGAAAATTTATTATTAACCCGTCGTACTACGATAGGAGAGATCATGTGAGTAAAATTAGAGAGATTAAGAGTAGAACAGATAGATTTAAGATATCATTTTTTCCACGAACGATAGGGGATCATAATAACATTGTCCGACCTCGGTAGTGTCATGTTCGGGTAAAAATTAGTCTGGTGTGTATTCACCCCCTGCCACACACCCTGGCGGTGGCTTGCAGGATACATAAATAAATAAATAAATGGCGAAGAAAACAAAATAGCGTGACAAAAATAAGAGAGTGGAGCGATTAACCTTGAACGTGGTCTCCACATGGCGTGCTCTCGTCCACCTCCGTCAAACGGGACGATCCGGGATTCCCTTCCCTGCGCGATAGTAATTAGGGAGGGCTATCTTTCAATCTCCCTGAGCGGCGGCGCGCGTCGCGAGCACGCAGCCCGGAATCATTTCATTTTAAAATGTTAATGCGATCTCGCACTACTCTGTTTGACTCATATTAACGGATTTTGACGTCCGCTCGTGTGATAATTGCTGAGAAAGCGTTTTATTGGCGTGCATTTATCAAAGAAATGAGCGTTGCCATTTTTAGAGTAACATGAAGAGGCGAGAGCGAGGGATTTGGAGTGCACGCAGTTTTCGAATCAAGACGAGACGAAGATGGTAAAGTAGCATTAATGGCAGGCGACTTGACTTTGTGCAATTTATTCATGATGATTGAAAACACTCGGTAATTTTTTCATACTCTACTCATTGAAATACTTAAACCGGTTTCGAGCATTTCACGTCAAAATCAGAAGTGCCTAGTACTTTTGATAATCCATCGAAAACGACGAAACCGGTTAAATATTCAATTGATATGCGTGAAAAATTATCAAGTGTTATTCAATTGTCACAATATCAAGTGGGTAGGGTTTGGGTATTACCTTTGATGGAATGTTGAAGAGAGTAATAGAGGGGAGAATGTTGGGCAAGCGAGGTAAGGGTAGGAACAGGATAGGGATGTTGGACGGGATGAAGGGAGGAAAGAAGTACACAGAGATGAAGAGGGACCTGATGTAGATTTGGTTGCTAGGTGGGGAGTCACAAAATGTTTATTTAATAGTTGTGTCCATCGAAAAACCTACCTTAAACGGTAGATTACTTATTAATAATAATAATAATATTCAATCAAACCTAATTACTTAATGCTAATGCATAAATGTTTCCATTTAACCGATCGCTGATTTATCTATTCACAAACGAGTCAAACAATAAAAGCCGATAAAACGTCTCATGAACGTTTCTAAGCATACACGTGCGAATGATTATGTGCCCATAGGGGAAGTGAATGACTGCGAATCAGCAGAGGGGAACTCATCTGGCGACAAGTTTCAAACGACCATGGCGTGAGAAATGTCAACTCGCCAAATATCTACAATGCTAGGCATATATGCCAACAGGAGGACAAAGCTGAAGAACTGCTATCTATGCACACTGCGCTCAAAGGGCACTCTATCCCAAAATATCGTCACACAATATGTACGTAGATATGTACATGCATGTATACGAGGCATATACAGGTATATGGCATCACATATGACTGATTCCATTCAAAACGTGAGCCAACAAATAATTTTATTGCACTCTTGCAGTGTTTGTGTGTGCCTTCATAAGATAAAACGAACAGAATTTCAATTGAAGGACAACCGGGAATACATGGCATCACTTCAAGAATTGTTTCTTTCATCTTCCAAAGGTTCATCAGGGTGACGATGTCTACCATCTTCTGCAAATGTTGGTCTGGGCTGTAGATGGCCCGTCTGTTTCGAAAATGAGCGGAATAGGAACCAGCTAGAAATCAAGCATTACATTGGAAGACTACAATAGATGGTGATCAGGCGAACGAACACCATTTCAATTTTTTTTATAGTCATCAAATAACCTACAACTCTTCAAATTAATAATCATTATGAGTTAATGATTACGAATATTCAAAATGTGTCCATTATAATTTCAAATTTTGCTCGCCAAATGGCAAATGGGCCGGATAGTCATTAACTCTAACCTCTCACCTTTCATTTGTAACGCACATTAGAATAATGTGGGGCTCGGTCGAAAAAACATAGGAATTTATTAAAGTGTAATAGGCGATTGACATTTTAAAATAAAGGCGATTTATTTCACGCACAAGTAACAAACGATGCTTCAAGTACTTGGGATCCGTTGTTGCAGCTATGAATCATTGAGCTGAATAAAGTGCACATGAGATTTTCTAGTATTGGCATAATTGCAATGACACGCACGTAAGTCTGTGAGAATTCCTTGGAAGATAAGAAAGAATAGACATTAGTGTCTGAGGAAGAAACTGAAGCTTTTCTTATCACATGCCGAGTAAGAATTACATTAATCGTAACTTGCGTAAAGAGCTTGTATCTGCAGTTCAAAATAAGATAAATGGGATTCCTGAAAGGACAGATTTACTTGTGAAAATCTTTAATTAGGAAAAATTTTTCCACGTCAGAATTGTTTGCTTTACGCATTATCGATCAGCATGTACTAGTACTTGTCATCCTAGGGACATGGACCTTGCTTTCAACTTCCCTATTCATCATCAAAACCCTTATAAAAAATACTTCGTAATACCAGTAAACCTCTTTCACATTCAAAACAAAGCATCTCTGTGGGTCTGATTTACCCATACGAAGATAATAACATCATAGCAAGTCGTATATGGATCGTCAGTCGTATGATGCAGATCCCCAGAATATTAGACATTTACCTTATCCAGCTAGGGACCACGAAAGCTAATTTAAAGGAGCCTTCTCCCTTTTTCACTTCCATTACTAGTTAATTACTGGAATTTTTTGGAACCAGAGAACCGTACTTAAGGTTTCGGAAAGGCACTTCACCAGTATACTGATAGCAACCATTGCTTAATGGGTCACTGATTGGAATTTTTTTTCCATAGTCGCGCTTGTGTCCTGATCAGTGTTCCCCTTTTACGATAATGATTTTTCGTCCGCCAGTCTCTCGTTCCTTTTAGGGATATCTTCCCGAGGCTCTCATGACGTCCTTCTGCCACGGGGTGAGATGTTATCCCAGCACCCAAAAGGGGATGGAGATGGGGATAACGCGTCAGACAAGCGGTTGAAATATGGACGGTAAACAGGCGTCGCTATGGAATCCCTCGCCCACCCGAACGGTATCTGGGGCGGGGGACTTCAGTGGGGCATTCTGGAAGCCATGCACGAGGGGCGCACCTCGATCGGTCTAAGAGAGAGAGAGAGAGGGATACCAGTTGGACCGCGGGCGAGGAGGATGTTCCGGCATTCCACACGGTTCCTGCCTGAATGGCTCTCACTCGCGCGTGGGCAGATTCGTTTGGGGAATGCTGGCCGGCAGGAGCTTACGTTGGATTCCATCGGATGTCACCGTTGTTCGCCGTCGAAAATGAAACATTAGCCTGGTAACATTGATTGGAAGTATGAATCCAGGTGCGGTACAAATAAATCGGCGGTACTTGATGCCGGTAAGCAATACTAGGAAGTGTCGAGTTGGTGGAATCTCGCCAATGAACGAAAAACTGAGAGAACGGGGCAAGAGGGGTCAAGTTTCCCGAGATGATGACCGTGGCAGCTTCAAAAATACTGATTAATTACTTTCGGTGTACATTGATTCGTTTGTTCGTCCAACACAAGTCGGTAAAAAAAATCAATGAAGTTGCCACTTCACCACTCACACACAGATTCACCGTTCTGTGAAATGAACTACAAATATAAAGTAACCAGTATGTAGAACGGATATATATTTTATTATTTTTGGAAATGTTTATCCCCGAGGAAAAATTTATAAAAGGAGTTTTCAGATCAGATTTTCTCAGTGCTATGGTGGTAATATCCATACGAAAACACAACCTTGAGGTCGGTAACCCGGTGAGGACAGAGCCCAATGAGTCAACAAGCACCAAACCCTAATGCGGACGAAAATCATCCATTCGGATAGGGGGCAGTGACTTTCCCTACCCCGCTTGCGGTAATGCGGATTTTTGTAAATACCGACCAAATTTAAGAGCTATTGGGAAAAATTTCAAGGCAGATTGACAATGGATACCAAATATTATCTTAATGTTATCTCTATTTACATTTGATTATGAGTTGGTACCTCCATGCTGGTACATTGGGCAAGAAACCTCCTTAGGCATGTGATAACGCAAATAACAATAATAATGTTAATAAAATTAGAGAGATTAAGTGTAGAACATATAGACTTAAGATGTCATTTTTTCCACGAACGATAGGGGATCATAATACATTGTTCGACCGCTGTAGGGTCATGTACGGATAAAATTATTCTCGTATGTATTCACCCCCTGCCACAAACCCTGGCAGTGGCTAGCAGGGTAAAAAAAATAAATAAAAATAAAATAAATAACTACTTCCGGTACTTTATTCCGGGATTATTTTTTACTTATATTTTTAATTTCTACCAAGATGACCAAAATATTATTTTTTTTCTTTTCTATTTCCCAAATAATTGCAATTGGAGTACATACAAGTTGGACAATTCCCTCTCCACACCACCATGCCTAGTTCTCCTTTGATTGTAGTAGGAATGGTGGGGGTAGAGAAAGGATTGTTGGCAGAGATCCAAAGGAGACACGAAAGATGGATGCAGAGCATTTTGATTGGTAACGGAATGTTGAAGACCGTGATGTAGAGAGGAGGGAAAGAAAGGCAAGCGAGGAAGGCGTAGGAATAAGAGAGTTATGCTGGAGGGAATAAAGGGAGGAGGAAGTATGCGGAATCGAAAAAGGGTTTATTGTAGTGTCGGGAGTCAGAATTTGCTTTTTAAGGAGAGGCCAAGAAATGCATCGTTATTCAGTCTATTTCCCTCTAAAACCAACCTCAAACGGTAGGATACCTAATAATAATATGTCTATTGCAAAATGAAAATGGGAATAATTATGCCCCCAAAGATACGTATTAGAAGAATTAATTTCAATTGGGTATTTACCAGGGGTTTTAATTAAGGCAGTAATACTAGTTACCGGTACTTTATAACAAGAATCATAGGAATTTCTCGGTATCTAGGTACATCCACCGGCACCAACCTCTGATTTATGCGACAAATATTCACAGTGAAAAATTCATTCGCCTACAGATGTCTCAATGAATTGATTGGCTAAAGCACTCGGCCAGAGAATCGAAGGACCCGGGTTTGAATTCCGGTCAAGATGAATGATTTTTTCCTCATCGTGACAATTTATCGTATTTGGGTGCTCGTCAACTGTAACATCCGTTAAAATTACTGCTGCTTAATTACCCGTAGCTTCTTTGAATTACTTTCTTAAAGACTGAACCATCGCATTGGAACTCCATTTAATTTTAAGCAGTATCCTTAATAATATTGGCGGCCCGTTACCTTAGTGCATAGAGTATTTAGCTACTAAGCGGAGGCTCCGGATTCGAGTGAACTCCGTGATAATTCCCGGCTTTACCCTAGCGCTGGGATTTAACATCCAGATCTTCTTGAGAAACCTCTGGTGGTAAGGTAGCCTCAAGGTGAATTTTAAAAACAAGAAGGGCTTAGTACCGGGTAAGCCCAACCTTTACCTATCAGTCCAAGAGGTTAACTACTAAAGGTTTAATTTGATCAATGAAATTCTAATATCCTGAATTTTGTACTGCAATATTTTAAGAAACCTTGTAAATCTATCGAATTTTAGTCTCATGGGTATGCAGGTGCACATTTTTATATGGTCAACAATTTGCAAGACAACAAACAATAATATAGAGCTACGTGTACGTTGAGATTTTGAAAATTTGGTCCTTAATATGCTGGTATTATTTATAAAATATATATGAAGGATTTCGCCCTGGATCGAAAAATGAACGTCTGCACATGGGTCTTCGTGATTTACATTAAAATAACTCCCTGCGCACATTCCAAAATAGTTTGGTTGGCGTTCTTGCCTTACCTCCTCCTACTTCTCGTTTAATTAATCCTTATGATGGTTTCTTAAAGTAAAATTTTAACTGATTTTTCGTTATTTTATAGAATTCAAGAGCGCCTATTAATATTTTTGTTGCAATACCAATTCAATAATTGATGTAACCAAGTATTGGAGCTAAAAAATCGTCACCAAGCGATATATGGCCGATAATGGGCCGCGAAATCGTAAAAAAAACATGCTAGACCACAACCAAACATATTCGAATCATTCCTGAACTCTGATCCTTTAATGATCGAGTCAGGTATTCAAATATAATCCTTCAACGATGATTTATTTAAGCGATTTTTGTCGAAGAGGCACATCAGCTGGGCTAAGAAAAAACGTGATCATAAAAAAATTAAACACCCATAGAATCGTCTACAATCTCACGTGTTACATGCCAAAGGAACCCATTTGGTCGCTAGACCGACCTTGCCAAAGAAGGAAACATTTAGAAAGTTTTCCGTTCGCTCCAATCAACCTAACAGGTTAAATGGACTTTCTAACTCCGTGAGACAGTTTGTCACATCAAGTTTTATGCACTTGCATTGACCAACGACTCGAATTCACATGCTAATGGAGAAAACGATAAAATACAACAAACAGGGCCTTGAAAATAATTGATGCTTCGGCTGGAAGTTATAAAGGGCTCCATCACTCCCGACTCCTCTCCTCCCACGCTGTCATTGCAGAGGAGGGGCGGATATCACCGGCAGACCAACGAAGGTGGGGCAAAACGGTACAAATGACAAAGGATACTTTTAAAAGCGTCTCAAAGTTCACATTTTCCAACGCTGACTCAAATCGACCGGCAAAGCAGGAATACCTTAAAATACGTATAATAATACGTCAAAGAGTCTTCTCAATCCTATTTTTTGAAGTTGTTTTTCCCGCAGATCCAAAAAGCACAGAAACCAGGAGTGCAAATGCTCACATAGACGCATACAGTCAACTTGTGATGATCTCATCGCTACGCACTGATATTTGATGACCCGAGAGAAGTGCAAGATTTCCTAATGTGCAAGATTCAACTCTTGCCTGAAAATCAGCACATAAACTCTACGCCTCACATGCATTGAAAACAAAACGCACGCATGCAAAATTATTTACTCAAACCCCAAACAGCAGGGCTGTCATCCATGCCGGCGAAATAAATAAGAAAGTGTACTTACATTGGATTCACAGGTCTTGTGGCACAAGAACTTGCAGACTGAAAAGCGAACAGAATTTGACATTAGGCAAGAACAATGTTTAGCGATTTCACAAAATTGGTCACATTGCACACACAGATTTTTTAGCGATTGAGAAAATCATTATCTTGCTCTGCAAGAGTATAAGTAAGGCGGAAGTCGACTATATGAAATAGACACACAGAAATTAGACTTGCAATCACATTCATCTTAACTCTCTCTCTCTCTCTCTGTGACGCGATGACGCAGCATATGGCATACGCGTCGTGGCAACTTTTCTGCGGTGAAAAATTTCTTCCCAAACACAGGTTCTTTCTCTTTCGAGGATCGATTGCGCCCCACGATTTTGTCAAAACGAAAGCAGTGGAGAGGGTGAGGAAATAATGCGTAAGGAATAAAACTACTCCATCACCTTTGAACTACCGGAAACGAAATGAGTGGAAGGGGGAGGGCTATTACTAGCGAGTGGGAAAAAGTTGCATCATGCAAAGGAATCGAGGGGAGCGGAGACACACGTGGAATTTCCGCCACGCCTCCTCACTTAACTCCGCCGCAATACCTTCTCGCTTTTTTTTGTTACGGCCTGGACAAAGGAAACAAGCCATCTGGGACAGACCCCGTTAGTACGAACGACCATTTGTCACTTTTGTCCGGGGGCAATTATTAAATGAAGTGTTGAGCAGCCGGAAGGAGTGGCTTGATGAGAAATGGTCAACTCCTCCGACACAAGTGTCCCAAGTCTTTTTAAATCCCTCATTATATGTATTTCCTGAATTTTCCGATGGAGGATTTATTTCTGCACCATACATTCGGGCACGCCCACATAATGGGTTATTTTAATAGCTAACCTGCAGAAAATCTAGTTAAAATTTTGTCTTGGAAATGTTACCCTGTAACATTCCACTCAACGGACGAAAATAAATTAAGTTATTTTTATCCAACATATACAATTACAATCAATGCACGTGATGTTCACGAACGAAATTGTATCATCTCTACTAAAATGTTAAAAAATAATTAACTATTGGCCAAAGATTCGATTCCCGGGCACGCCCCTGGGTACCCTTAGCTTCAGTCTAGCTGGGTGATTCGTCGGGTACGAGAACTTCCTCGGAAATCATAGGCGGCAAAGGGAAAGGAACTGGACCCTCCTTTCTCTAAGCGTGAATTTCACATGCCGTCGGGTTTAGTAATAGGTTATTTATACCCTCACCTATCAAACCAACCTTTGGGTGGATAACTGTGGTTTGATAGCAAACCAAGTCAAAAATAATGAATTGTTTGGACTAAATATGTTATAGTTCTTCCCTTCTTATTTTTACCGCGTACTTTGATAATTTGATGACAAATAAAATGTTTGAATGTACAGCCATGCCGATAATCTTAATTTTAGGTGAGAACTACTTATATGATGGGAAATCTTAAATCAGAATCGGTTTTTAATTCGTTTCCGATTTTCGAATCGGACTTTTTATTTTATATATATGTTTTATTAATTCAACGTTTTATTGAACTATAGGCTAAATTTTATACTATTTACAGCTTTACGAATCTGTCCGTAACCTTATTCTTCCTAATCAAATGGTCATAAAATGGAGATATTTATTGAATAATTGAAACAAAATAAGATAGAGGGGAAAGGTTAAAACTTGGCCTGGAATTCATGAGCTTTATGTACACACTAAAACATGGCACAAGAGAATAAGTGACAGCTTCTGAACGGTGTTATACTCGCAACACTTTTAACTTTAGGATAAATAAAATCGATTCGTATAAGATTGAATACATGCATACATGAGACATGTTTCGGAGTATGGTATCATAGGCCTAAGAATTTTACTTTTGGGCAGTTTATGTTTCCTCCATTACATATTGATGATACTGCCATTCATATATATGCATGGGATAATAATAAATAAACAAAAGAAGTCATACCAAGTTAAGAGAGATTCTAGAATCTCGGGCGTGGTTTCAAATCACTCGTATGCTAGATAGATTTACAGAACAGCGTTAGCTCGCCCGAAGAGCGTCACACAACTGGACGATTGTCACTCGAAAGAGTCATTCATTCATTCATTCCATTATTTATTATGGGAGTCCGCGAACGTCGTTAGTAATTTTTCTCATGCCATTTGCTTGATTTGTTGCCAATTTTATAAATAATTTTCTCACGTGTGATTCTCGCTATTCAAACGTGATATAATATTACAAGCTTGTTGGGAGCTATGCCGTCAGAATGTCGTAGCTTCAAATCACGCGATAAATTTAACCCTCCCAGATATTTATAATATAGCTTGTAAATGATCATTTATAATTATTCTTATCCATCATTCAGACGCTTTCATAGTGAAGTTTAAATTAAGAGCTGGCTGATTCTTTTAATCGATATAAATGTGATATGCTTCGCACGTTTCAGTTAATATTCATGACAGTTCTTAATCGTTCATAATATTTCATAAAAATGACCGGTGATATCACCAAGCCAGCTGTAAATTCGTTCGAAAATTTCTTCTGTTAGTGCGATGTGAGGAAACAGGTTTGCAGTGCTAGACGGGTTCAGGGCAATATCCCCGTTGTCCTATCCGAAATTACACAAAGGTATTCTAACTTCACTTGTCTCGGACTCAGAAATATTATTGTTAGTATGTCCCTAATGAAACACTCGCATTGAATTTTTTGTCCTGGGGGGAAGTTCACGTTCATACGAAACACAGGTGACGTTCAGATGGTAAGTATTCAAGGGCGCCATATTTCTAAAAAAATATGCTCCAAGGATAGAGTACATTTAGATAGTATTAGTTTTAATTATTTATCACTTATCCTCTTCACCTGTGACCGCAGGTCATAAATGGCCATATCTTGATTTCATGTGAAAATATTTACATTTTAATAAGTTTTCTAAGCTATGGATTCTGAACTGAAGCATAGTGTTTGCATTTTAATCAAAAAAGTCTCTCTTATTCGATATTGAAGGTCGCGTTCATGGACTGCAGTTTAACTACGGGGTGTGGATGTTGAGGGTGAAATGTTCTGAACCTTCCGTCGGCGGTTCGTCACCAAGTGAAGGCAAAAGTTAAACAGGTTATATAGATGAAACAATTTCAGAGTGTAAAAATCATTCGCCTTGACCGGGATTCGAACCCGGATCTCTCGATGTCCGAGTGCTTTAGCCAGTTAAGCTATCTAGATGTCCTCTTAAACACTGAAATATTTGGGCTTTTTTTTACGGAACAAGATGTGACGAAATATCGTACATGCAATGTCACAGGCATTCGTAGTCGTGCGCGACGCGACACAGTCCACGATGTTAAAGCCAATTTGAAACACTTAGGCTGTTTATACCTTAGACAAATTTCAAGAAACTGCGGGAGATGCCGCAACAGTAACTTTTAACGGAGTCATCCGCTAACATGCATTTCAATGCAACAATTTCAGAGTGTAAAATGATTTTTACAATCTGAATACGACTACAAGTTGCGAATACGACTACTGTTGCGGCATCTCCCTCAGTTTCTTGAAATTTGTCCAGGTTATACAGATTTCAAATCTCTAATTTTGTGAAGACTACCTTTTAACCACAAGTAGATGTCCTAACCAATGCACTATAAGAGCTATACATTTTGTAGTATTCCGTAAAATATTTTTTTGCAGACTGTATGACGAAAAACTTTTAAAAAATGTTATATTAAGATATCTATCTCTCAAAATATCTGATTCGTCTCCAGTATGATATTAATGCAACTGCATATAGAATGTACAGAATTAAATATTAGAAGTTAGTACTTTCAGGATATCTTATATCGCACGTAATAAATATTTTGAGCTCCATTTCGGGCAAATCAAACTCCGTCCTCTTTTTAACCGATATTAAGTGTATTTAGTCACGGTAATTAACCAGAATTTTGCTTCCGATAAGCTAAAGGCAGAGCTCGCCCCGAACGCGTGTGACATTCGCACTTTAGGGTCATTTCATTTCCCTGTTCCACTATTCCGTTTTCCGACGAAATTCCAGTAACTAGATAATCGCACCTCATATTTTTGATGGAATTGCCCTAAGGCATCAACCGAGTTTTGAATTAAACCCTCCGGCCACTAATTGGAAAACCTACCCAATGGGATGCCACCGCTCTTACTGCAGTAATTGTGTGTGCGTTTATTTAATGTAGCCACAAGGCCTGTTTTATAAATAAATGGCAACAGCCCAGTTTGTTGAAAGTCAGAGCGTGAATATGGGATAGAGTCATGGAAGTACAAGGTCCGCAAAGGATTCCACGAAAAAGTGCAGCCAATAAATATGCTCTACAGGGTTCGTCCGGAAAATAAGTTTATGATGCTCATTGTCTTTTTTGACAAAAGGGGAGTCGTCCACTACGAATTTGTACCTGAACGACAAACTGTAAATGCTGCATTTTACGTCCAAGTGCTCGACAGGCTTCGAAAACGAGTCGCCCGCGTCCGGCCAGCGATCAAAAACATCTAGCGGCTGCATCACGGCAATGCGCCGTCTCACACCGCGCTTGTCGTGTCGGACTTCTTGGCCAAGCACGGCGTGGCACGCACCCGCCCTACAGCCCGGACTTGGCACCACCGGACTTCTTTCTGTTACCGAAGATAAAGAGGAGTTTGAAAGGAACGCGATACGGGACTTTGGACGCCGTCAAAGAGGCCGTGACGACGTGTCTTCGAGAGGTTCCCGATGATGCCTTCGCGGGAGCGTTCCAGGAATGGGAACGCCGCTGGAACAAGTGTATCGACTGACAAGGGCCCTATTTTGAGGAATATTAGCTTAAGATATGTAAAAGTGTAATAATGTTTTTTCCTGAGCTCAGTACACTTATTTTCCGGACGAACCCCGTATTTCGAAGGTTAATATAGAATTTCAATTTCACCAGAAGGCGACAAAATCCTTTTTTGATGGCGTCAACAAAAAATGTTCCTTTTTTGTGAGACATAATTTGGATGTTGCCGCTCCGCTTTGAGTGATGCATAAAGAATGAACGTGACCTTTGCATCACCTAAGTGCGTAAAAATAAAATCGTGCCGAGATATTTACGGAGAATAAAGACATATCATTATTATAAACAACATAAATAGCAGTGGCGCTCGGCCACGATAGTCGCCCGATACCTCCTTAAAATGCTGTCATTGTTCTATGATAAATGGCCGAGAACACATCTTAACCTATCGGACATCATTCGGAAAAGATTCTGTGTCTGACCACGCTCAAGTCCTCCGCTAAGAAATTAGGCGCATAATTCACTGTAAAGAGGCTCTCGAGAGCTTTCACGGAAAATTTTACGATGGTTTTTTGGTGTTAATACTGAAGTTGTTTTCAAGTAGTAGTAGTTTTAGGGGAGGCGACCGACAGCTGAGGTCATTTGTGCCATTAGGGATGGACAGGAAAGGAGTGAGGGTGGGGAGAAACCCGGCGTTGGCAATAGCCTACTCATAACGAAAGGCGCCAAGGGGTCCGCAGCTTAACGCCCGACGGACAGCGTACTCACCCAAAGCGCTCTCCACAAAGCACCTCAAGTAGGGATCGGGATACCATTGAAAATTATCTGCCGCCGCTGGGGTTCGAACTAGGGCCTTGAGTTGGAAGCCAGTACGTTAGCCACCGCACCATCACGATCCCCGTTGTTTTCGAATCAACAAAAACGTTTATTTTGGCACCACATAAAAAAAGTATGAATCATACGAGGTCGGTAATTTCAATAATGGAACTGGCAACGTAGCGTTCAATCTGGCAACGCTGGAGACGTTGGTCTTGGAGGGGCGGCAGGGGAGCATGTGATCAGCCTTCAGTACGGTTTTGAACTCGCTCGAATCATTTGGTTGTCCATAGTGATTTTTTTGAGAAACAGTTTTTTCTATTGTGTTCTAAAAATGAGTGACATCAATTTCGACCAACGGTGTGCTATCAGGTTTTGGTTCAGACTTGGGCACAGTGCAACGGAAACTCTTGCTAAACTTCAGCACGCCTATGGATGCAGTGTTTTGTCAATATCCCAGGTTTTTCGGTGATTTAAGGCATTTTCGGAAGGAAGAGAGTCGATTAAAGATGAATCACGAAGCGGAAGGCCTTCATCTTCTAGAACTGATGAAAATATCGACAGAATCCGGGATCTTGTGGGTTAAGATCGTCGGTTGGCAGTCAGAATGATCACACCACCGTTCATCAGATTTTGACCAATGAATTGGGGATAAGAAAAATCTGCGCAAAAATTGTTCCAAAAAATCTTTCTCGAGACCAAAGGGACCAGTAGTTCTCGGCCAGTAAAAACATTCCTGAAGCTCCTCAGCCCCTTTATTCGCCTGACTTGAGTCCTTGTGACTTTTTTCTCTTCCCCAAGTTGAAAAATCACCTCAAGGAACTCACTTTTGGACGGTTGAAAACATTCAAACGGCTGTAACCGACCAGATGAAGGGTATTCCAGTATCGGGGTTCCAGCACCGCTATGAGGAGTGGAAGAACCGTCTCGAGCGCTGTGTGGCTTAGAAGGAAGTTATTTTGAGGGTAACAATATAAAATTTTAATTTTATTTTAATGAACATTTTTTTAATCAGTCTCATTACTTTATTCACAGACCTCGTATGCTGCGTTTTGAGTTTATCTTTAATCATAAAAAAATATCTGAGTTCAAGTCTTTTTAATCAAAAAGGTTTGTGACCGATCGAATGAAAAAGAATGCAACATGAAAATGTAAAGGGCAAAGTGATTTGGAAACGTTTCGCGCCTTTTATTTCACTGACCTTCTTTGCGCTGAAAGGATTTATTTAGTAAAGATGTACGGATTACGAATTTCTTCGACAAGATCAATTTCCTCAACCCGTACAAAATAAACGCCATTATTCCTCCGACATGTAATTCAACCATTGCGTCAACTTTCTACTTGCCACTAAAATGCTGATATTAGACTCGAACCACAGTGACAACTCAAAAATCCTCGCCACTCATTCTATGGGGGATTTTGAAATATTTTGTGAGAGTTTTACAGCCCTTTTAAGAAGCGCTTATGTACCCCAAAGTATATCTACTAACCACAGTTATTAACCTGAAGGTTGGTTTGATAGGTGAGAATAGATCTCACCCAATACATAGCCCAACGGGAATCAAACCAGAGCCCTCCAGTAGTCCCGAGATCTACCCACTGAACTACCATGTCCCTAGGATACAAATGTACTAAATATCATGACATAGGAAACCTAGTTAAACATCAGCAACAGTTCACGTATTTTGTAGGAATTTTGGAAGAAAATGGTCATCGCAGCAAGGGCTTTCAGAAAAAAGTGAACAAAATAAAGATTGAAATTTAGTTGCGTGGTTCCAAAACCTGGCCTTAGAGGGAAAAGGATGAGCGCAGATTGAGGACTCATTAAATCTGGATTTGGAAAAGGATGGAGAGGAATAAGCCCGACAGAGAGAAAGACAAGTGCGCTATTAAGCAGTAGAAAGACGGAGGGAATGTTTCTGGGGGAAATTCGAAGAACAAAATAAGAAGACGGTAGAGATATTAAGGGGCAATGGGATGTGAAGGCTGTGACAGAAGAAAGAATGCTGGGCGGCGTAAAAGAGACAGGGAAATAAAAAACATTTTGGACGGCGAGAGAGAGGGTATGGGAGACAAAAGGATAAATCTGAGGTGAAATATGTTTATGCTTAGCGGAAGTGTTTCAGTGCTGCATCCGACATAGCGTAATAGATTTTAGGGACTGTCAAAATCCTACCCTTATACGGTATGATACTGCCTATAACGGTAACCTTGACGAATGACTAAACAATGATTTAGCAAAGCTGTTGAAATCAGGATATATTCATAATTCAAATTGCCATATTATAATCAAACTATTTACATATTTTACGACCTCGTATTTTATTAGCGATAGGCGTGTCAAACTTCAAGGGTGACAAATGTTCAACGGACCTATTTTTTCGTGTACAATGGCCTGTTAAATTTCATCCCAATTGGGGTCAATCTTGTTTTAAGAAAATGTTATTAATTGTTCAATCGATATTGTTTTAAGAAATATTTATTAAAATATTTCCCAAATGTAAGTCTTAGAAAAGACGGTTCAACAAAGAATAATAAAACAAAACATTTCAGTTGAATGTAAAATGCTGTATACATGTATATTAGTATCTTAAGATTAAACGAAATCCCAATATGATAATTCAAATATTCAACCAACATTGCAAGGCACCCAAACCTGAAAAAATACTCACCAAGTGTTGAGTTAGTCACGAAGGATGAGTTAAAAAGTCAATGACTTCCATTAAAATTGAAAATTAAAAAATGATTTCCACTAGAACTCTGATTTTAAGTTATTTTTTTAGTGAAAACAATGCTTTCCTCTAATTGTAAGCTGCATATTGACAAATTAAAAGTTCTATTAGGTATCTCACTTAAATCTCCCCTTGGACAATCACAAACTAATAAACCAAAGGCTTTCAGATTATTTACTTTCTTCCCTATTGTATTTACTTTTGACTTCGACTGACAAAAAAGCCTATGACGTTGATTCCATACCCTATTCTATGACTTTACGGTACATGGGTGATAAAGGTACTGGCCTTTCATTTCTGGGATCATATTTATTTTCGCGACTTTAATGTCATACTTTCTAATAAGAGTTTGCATACAATAATTTCAATGGAGTGCATTGCCGCGGACCTATTCTTAAAGTTCATCCTATTTTTCTGAAGAAGATCAGCTTGCTATCCGGGAGACTTTTATTTTGATCGTTAACTTTGACAATATACTTTTCTATTAATTATAACGGAAGTTATCTTTTCCCTAAATCTGTAATATTTATTCCTAATAATTTTTAACATTCAAACGCTACAAATTCGAGGTGACCACTTAGTTTTAACAAGAAAAAATAAGACACAGGAACTATTTTACAGCAATTTTATTCGAAGCTAAGTATATTTTTACCATTAAAAATTGCTCGGAATTTTCTGAACGGAAAAAAGATTATTTTAAGATCTAGGTTACATGCTTCTTCACTGCTTCTGGAAAGTCTTACCATGAAATGATACTGGTGACTTAGTTTTTCCACATCAACAGAATAATGAACAAGCTATTATTTCATGATGAAATTGCTACACTGTTAAGCCATACACAATTAACAATATACAGATATTAAACCGCTAAGGACAACACGAAAGAAATAAATAAACGGAACAAATCCTTTCTTTTATTATCCTCCGTGCATTTCAAAGCACGCATTCCTTTCTTCTTGGTATAATCCATAGTTCATATATACTTGCATACACTCCGTATGCCTTGTATTCCATCTATTACGCGTAATTCCATACACTGTCAGTCTCTCGTATCATATCAAAAACATCCTCAATTCGTGAAGCTCTCAATTCGGATCCATCTCTTCATCCTCACTTTGATACAACTAAAACCCACAATGAGGTAAGCATATAAAATCATTTGTAATGGAAACTTGTAAACACTTTTGGAACTCTACTGCAATGTCGATGTGAAAAGTGAGCAACGCATTCAAAGGGGAAGGTTAGAGGCAACCGGAAGCGAACATCATTAAACATTCGAAGGGGATAAAAAGACTGTCACGAAGAGATGTTGGAGAGTAAGCGATGGCAGAGAGAAGAAATGGCCTGAGGACGGAGATATAAGGCGGCAAAATGGAGGAGAGGGAGAGGAAAGAGAGGGCGAACTCGAGGGGTAACGGGGACTGAGGGTTTAAGTGGGAAGGGGGGAGTTCAGGACTCGAAAGAAAAATCCACAAGCACTCTTAAAAAGGATATATATGTGTGTGTATGTATATATATATAAATAATATATATACGTTTGTGTATATATATATATACACACACATATATATGTGTGGGGAGGGGAGTGGTTCATTAGCAAGACGGAATCCAGAGATTAACACCCTGCTCCTAAACTAGCAGGCTCTTGTGACCAAAGTGGCTATATTTTCGAGAGAAAGAAGTGGGACACGAAGAATGCAGGACCGCTGGGAGAAACGCAGGAGGAGACGCTCTTGTGCTACCAAATGGATTCGAAAAACGAAAATCGAGGCTCACATCATCTCACCATCGTGTTATTCCATTAAATTTGCGAGGGTTCCCGCAAATGAAACTGCCTCTTTTCTTATCCCACATAATCAACGTCCAAGAAAGTTGAGAAAACAACCACGTGAAGTGATAAAAAGAAAGCAACGCCGCACCAAATTTCAATTGAGTCTTTTTGTGCTCGAAAAATCAAAACTAATTATACGTAGAAGTAGAACTAATTTAATACTATGCTTATGCTCAAGTGCAGTTTTTTTAATCCTGTCCGTGAGAATCATGAACGTTAATAGATTTGTAACGCAAAGCAAAATTTGGAAGACATAGGAAACAAACCGCTTCACAATTTACTAGTATACTGAGTCCAGACATACTTGTATTTCATCAACAAAGGTTAGTATTTTAGCACTTAAATCATACATCAACTTTTAACCATTTACATAGACATATATAAGCATGTAGGCTAGCGTATTTTCACCGCTATTATCTATACCTGTAACACGTGTTGTACACGTTACATGTAATAAGTCTTCGGAATAGACTGCGTTTTCTATTATGTGCCAACTTTCCGATAAATACTGAAATATCATGTTGTTTTCCATCAACATCCCAAAAATATCATCTAAGAGCTTACCATTTTCAATGCATTTTGAGATCAACACATTTAAAATGAACACCAAGCGCAAATGTTTGCAATATTCGGAAAAACTATCACTAATTTACGACAGAGATAAAAAAGATCATCAGTCAGATTCCGAAATCCGACAATATTGAGGTCCATACCAAAGATTCTCTGCATTTTTAATTACGCTCCCTGATGTATTCTCATAATTTCTCACACAACTTTGTAAATGGTTCATTCACTAACGCAATTCTTCGCATAGGTAATGACGTTACACATGATTTTTGTCCAAAATACAACCCAAATAATTTAATTTCTCTACTTAATTAAATTTGTACTCTTACACGAATGATATCACTTACATGATTATTTTTTTGTAATAAATTTGTATACTGGGACTCACACCGAATATAAAATGGGCCAATGTATAAGAGTCAATGAAAGTGCACGTGGGTAAGAGGGGGGGTAGGCTAGCGCAGATCATTTGCGTAGAGATTCAGCCCGCCTCCACGACGCCACCTACTTTGGAATGACATTTGACTGACGAAATCGGTCTATCTATAAGTGATGACATCACTCCTTGTTTATTTATGACCCTTAAATTAATATAGTGACATATTCCTTGTTGATGACGTCACAAGTGCGATGAAAATCACGGAAATTTAAAGTCTTTCCTGGAGTCAATGAGCTGTGACAGTTTATTCTCATATTTAAAGATTGAAACTCATGAAAGGGGGCGAACTATCTTCAACAAAAGCCAACGCGCCATAAACATTACTCCATGCTGGAAGAATACTATGGCTCAGACATCATTGACCTAATAAAAAAGAAAACTATTCAGATGGTATCATTGAACTCCTAATGGAAGGAAAAAAATGCATGCAATCATGGCTGTGCTATGCGTCACGATAAGTTTCTGAAAAAGTATATTTGGGGCCGAATCGAACCATAGCCGTAACTTTCGCTAGGTTATATTTACCTTTTTTAAACTCACCGAATTTAAAGAATTATCAAACATTCGGATCTTCCCTTGTTTGCTCATTTTTAAATACCACACGATCTCCCGTCAACAGAGTTCGACCGACATGTTTCTCAAGATCCTTTGGCTCTAATTGGTAGGTTTGACGAGCTTGTCAGGCCGGAACAGTCGGTTGAATAGTGCACGAAACTCGTCAGTTCAATTAGCAGTGGAATTTATGAGGGAAGAGGACAGACCGAGTTGGTCATTATTGACAGCACAGGATGGCTGGATTCATCTAACTGCACATCTACACTACACGCCGCGAGTCGCCTCAGGGGGGCGTGTCAGGGCTATTTAGACACAAGTCATTAAAATATGGTGGAAGAATTTTGCAAAGGAGAGAAATTATTAATTACCCGATGCCTTGCTCTCTCATTGTTATGATCGTGAATTGTGCAAGGGAAAAAGCGAATCCCTGAATCTATCGAGTCGACTTTCTTGATTTTGTCATTTTTGCCCGACCTATCGGTGTGGTGGGGGTTTGATCATTTCATCAATCACGAAGAGTTTTTGTAAATCGTGCTCAGTGATAAATCTACTCTGAAAGAAGACCCACACACTTATGAACGAAGGGCTGAATCCGATGAATTGAGTACTGTAGTTTCACTACACGTTATGGAAGAAGGAATGCGACCACCAGTTAAAAAATCGGCCACTACCGCGATTGGAGCAGGGATCTTCAGCGTGAGAAGCTATGATGGTAGCGATAGCGTCTATACAACTATCGTTTGCTGGAAAAGTGCGGACATATTTCAAATCAATCCTAAAATGGATCGACCTTTGCAAAAGAGCTCACTATGCAGCTGTCAATTATTGTATTTTATCCTCTTCATATTTGCCAAAAATAAATACAGAGAATATCTAAAATAAAACTATGTTGCTGAAAATGAAATTTTCAACTGTGTAAATATTACAATTGTCTACTAAAAATGTTAATAAAATCGACGAATAAACTTGCGTTTCATTAGTGTATTGCGGAACCTTACCTTTGAGAAGAGAACATTCTCCTGGGCATTTATATTTTTTAATTTGAGAGAATGAGCCATAATAATTCATAAAGAAATTACCTAATTATGTGGTTATCTCACGAACTAAATAAGAAAGGGAGCTTGACCATCAAAGTAAGGGTAGACTAAGATCTTTTATATTATAACGGAATGTTTTAAAAGAGAATGGCCCACTTAATTCTCCTTCGTTATGTTATCTCTTGCCTACCTATTCTCCGTAATAATTTCACCCCACATCGCCGCCTCAACTGTGTTAACTTTCTCACGCATTCCCACCCTCATTTCGATTCACTCTGTTAACATTACAATTTTCCGGAAATCTCTTACCACCTGATGCCTAGCTCCCTACGACCTATTTCCACTAGACGTACCGCATAATCCATAATGCCATTGGTATGTATGCTCGGTGTGGCCCACTCATTGCGAAAAGATCACATGTAAGGCTTAAGCCTACTGTAAATCAAAATCGTCGATCTTTACCTTTTGGACCAGGGGAACAATTTTAGCCTAATATTACACTGAGGACTGTACTCAAGTTGTCAAAATATTGGATATAAATACTTCTTTTCTTCTCACAGAGCTGGCAATTACCATAAAAGACTGCATTAAACCCGTTGAACGATCAAGTCACCAATTTTTCTTAATAGTATTAGTCCTAATACCCCCTGCCATACGTCCCTCTTGCGTTTTACAGGGCACATGAAGGGTTCAATGTTAATCACCATTACTTTCCACCTCAATTTTTTCTTCTGCACCTTAAACTCCATTAATCTACTGATATTTTACAGTATAACACGCTTTCTACATAATACGTGGAACCTTCAATAAGTCCTTGGAAAATCCAAGAACTAGCGCTCGTAATATCGGAATTTGATTACTTTTAGTAAGCCTCACATCTCATCATACTGCTGTTCAAGTTTCACCTATAACCATGTTATGGTTTCATTTTCATGGTCGATTGAAGCAACAACCTTTTGCTTATTAAGAACAATGTAAAATATTAGTTTCATTGGTGACTCATGTTCACAATTGATAAATGATTTTAAACGTGACCGTAGATCCACAAATGGTGAATATTGTTCGGGACTTCCTCCGAAATGATTGACAGGACCCACAATATGGTTTCGAATGATCGGCGAATCAAAGTTCGCGAAATAGTTGAGTTATGTCACAAAGTACTACAGTATTTTCAATTTTGCACGAAAAATTGTCCATGAAAAAATCTCGGCAAGATGGGTGCCACGCTTGCTCCCAGTAGAGAGTAACGCAATTGTGTAGTCGTTCCGGAGGTTGGTTAGGCGCTTTTCCGTTGCAATCCCAACGATTTTCTGAATAGACACGTAAATGACTGTGGACGAAACAAGGGTACACTGATACAATCAAGAGACCAGTTGAAACAGTGAGTTTTCAAAGACGATCCGGCTCCAAAGAAGGCGAAGACGGTAAAATCGGCGGACAAGGTGAAGCCACATTTTTTTGGGGTGCACGCGGAATCACCAACACCGATGACTTGCAATAAGTACAAACGATAGCTGAGATTATCATGCACCATTATTGCACCGGTTGAGTGAATAAATCACGAAAAAACATTCTCATTTGGCAAAGAAAAGAATTCTCCTCTACCTATCAAGACGAAGCACGGGTGCACACCTGCCCAGTTTCGCTGGAGAAAATAATGGAATTTAACTTCGAATTATTACAACATCCCCCCGTATTCACCAGATTTGACCCCCAGTTGCTTTTCTTTCTTTCTAAACTCCAAAAAAATGGCTTGCCGGAAAACGATTCACACCGAACGAGAGGAGGTCATCGCTAACACAGATGCCGATTTTGAGGATCAGTCGAAATCTTACTTTTTAGACGGCTTAAAAAAGTTGGAGAAACGCTGGGAAAAGGGTATCGAGCAGAAGGAAAATTATGTTAAAAAAATAAAAAAGTCTACCAAAATAATTTGTTTTTCTGTATTTTTCTAAGAACTTACTGAAAGATCGACGTTATTTTCATCAAACGACTGACTGTACGGTGAAACACAGCATGCAAAATTTACAGTTTCCAAACCAAATAGACTCAGGGCTTTCGGAAGTATTATTTTCCTCGTGGGATTCCGACGGAATGCTAATTTGTGAGGGACACAATGATGACTCCTTCGTATGTTGGAAAAACCCACAGACCAGTTATCCTTTTCCGTGCGGCCTCCCAAGTTCAGCTGTATCACATGGTGGACAAGATGCCGCAAATCGAAGTTCTCGAAGCATACCTATATATTCTATGTTTTTATATAAATATATATATATACATATATATATATAAATATATATTTATATATATTCTACGTTTTCTATGATTAACATATAACATCCTAATCTCCTGGGATGGGAAGCTTTATGCGGCTGAATTAATTCTGTTTAAAATAATTCATAAAACCAATTGCCTTGGTGACATGTGGAGCCGTAGATCTGGAAATAAAGTTCAATTCTAGAATATGACTAACTTATGGTAATCGAGGGATTGTTCCGACAGACTGCAGAAGGTCAACATTTCAGACGCATTTTAAGATGCGATTGAGATTATATTGGGCCGTAATTTCGTGGGCCTGACTGGCGCCGATCACGCGATATCACCTACTGAGTTCGCAACATGAAAAATAAACTAACCTAGTCATGCCAAACAACGGAGTTACCATTGAATAAAAGTCACACAGCGCTATATTGACTGGCCTACAAGCAATGTAATAATATGTCAACCCAGCAGGCACGCATGCACTAAGCACGCAAAAACCGCCAATAACTATAAATAGCAGAAGTGTCGGCCAGTAAGGAAACATTCGACTGAGGAATTGGAAAGGTAACATAGCTATCTATATTACCTGTCAAAATGTACCAGACTTATACAGTTAAACAGCACTTACCTCGACAGATGCTACCCTGCTTCACGATAGGCTTGTGACACCTCTGGCATGTTTTTGGTTTCTTGAGGTTTTTCTTCAGAAAGATATGATCTCGGGATTCTCCGTCTTCCTGTAAGCGAAAGAAAGAAATATGGTCATCATAGAGAAGTTTTCAGGAAAAATGAAATTATATTTAAATTAACAGCCGTTTAGAAAAACCGTGAACCATCATCATCATATTGGTCATCATCAATCCTATCATTGGTTTGTCTCTCTCCATCTACATCCTGTTCCCCTCTACTCATACCTGAGTAATACCTCATTGCTCCATACACCAACATTTTCCATGACCTGCTTCTCGTAATTAGTGCTCGTCTTTCCTCTGCACATTTTTCTCTCTATAATTCCAGCAAGTATTGTTTTCAGTAAACCTTCATCCCTGAGGATCTGTCCAATTAGTCCATCTCTTCTTCAGGTATGTGTCCTCTAACGTAAGTGTTGATAACTACACTTTACTTACACAATATAGTAGAAGTATTATTCATTGGTGATTCTGGATAATATCATGTTCCCCTAATGATAACTTGGATACCGATTTTCAAAATGCTTTCCCAAAAATGTATTTTATGACGTAACGTGAGTATAAGAGAGTGTAAGGCGTTATTTATGTGTTACGTTGTTGCTCCTTGCAAATATTTTGCGAGCAAATAAAACAAAGGTTCGTTTACGATTACGATAGCTTCAGTCAGCAATGGCCATTTAAAGTAAATAATCAGCCTTGCTTGAAAGGAGCATGCCGTGTAGGGATAATTTTCGAAGTATGGGTCACCAAAAACATATTGCTTCTGGTTCTCGCAGTTCAAAGTGCAGTTTTGCTGTTACAGTTACAATTCAAAGTACAATATGAAGTGAAATGCGCCATGGTTACGCTGCTGCCTCAGTGGCAACAGAAAATCACTGAACTAGCAAGCAACGGAGGTAGTTTTTGTTTCACAATATATATTCTTCTTCATAATATAAGTCGCCGAGTTGGGAACTTAATTAATTAATTATTCAAATTCATGAACTTTACTTGTATAATCACAATTGACACATTTTCATAAGTTTTGTTGTTTATTTGAGTGAGTTCATACGAGGGCCATGCCATCTCAGATGGCCATCATGCCATCTCTGAAAACTAGAATTTAATATTATCTATTTTTAACGTAAATTTACGTACCAATATATATTATTTTCCCTTTCAATGCTATGAAATTACCAAATATGTGTATCATACAATCACTTAAACATTAATACATTAATGAAAACTCCTGATACTTCCAGTACATTAGCATCTTATCACCTTCGGTATTCCCGATTTAAAAACTAAGGTTTAGACAAAATAAATATTAAATGTATACGAATTCTGCATATTCCTTCCTTTTTTAAAAGATTAACAAATCAAAAAAACAATGAATTAATCATAATAAATCACCAGACACAACTTCCAAAATTCACCGCATGTGCGAGTCGCATTTCTTTGGAAGAAACAATTGTTTTCCTGGTTAATGCCTTGTTTATTCCAAAGATATTTTTTGATAAATGTTTTGTGAAAACAGAAAGAAGTGCCCAATCTTACATTCCCTCATGTAACATACATATCTTTCCCTTTCAGTGGTGGAAATTAAACCTCGATGACTGAATGAAAGGGTCATAGCGCTAACGTATATATCGTCTTCAATGCAATTTTTATTTTACTGTTTTCCTTGCAGTCGAATAAATCATCAGATGCCATTAACAAAATGTCGTGGCGTTTTTATGTATTTTTATTACCTTGACTGACCAAAGGGTGAGGTTTTGGATTAAGTCACGTAGATCTGAAACAAATGCAAAATTTCGGTTTTGACGAAAATCCGTTTGGAAGACAATTCATGCATATTTTTTCTCTTTTTCAACTCCGCTTCGTAAAACAGCTCAATTTGAGGCAAATTGAAATATTTGTCAGACGAACAAATATTTATCAATCAATTTTTTAGGTCACAACGCATAAAAATACAATAGCTGTCCAAAAACGTGTCAACAATTTTTAAATTAACTCGCATTACAGCGTATGAGGTTCAGATCCTGACAATTTCATCATATAAATGGCAAATGGCTATAATTTTCAACTTCCAGATGGAAGGATGAATTCGACTGTAGCCAGCACATTATGAAATCAGTTACACTCCCTGAGAAGGTGAACAATTTTTATATCGCTCCCCTAAGTTAGAAACCCAATCACTTTCACGTACACGAAGGCATGTCATCGGATAAATGACTGAATGACTAGTAGAGTGAATATCAAAACATGTTAATGTCCGTGTGAGTTGAAATAATGAATTGATTTCACTCATAAATAGGAACGTAGAAAGAATAAAAATAGCAATAACAACAAATCATTAACATTGGCTAGTCTTTTTAAATACGCTCCTCGTAATTTACCACAAACACTTTCCACTTGTGCAATACATTCTACTTTTAGTGAAAAAGTGAAGCAATAATCTTTTGATACTAAGTTTTTAAATTCTTTCACAATATCAAGTCTAGTATACAGTCCTGTATAACTACATACACTTCTTTTGAATGATGGAAGAAATAAGTTTTTCAAAGATTGATTTCGGAACAGTATTATTTTTTCATCGTGTTTCATGGGATAAATAATTGAGGTGGTTTCCCGCTGACTCCCTCAAGAGAATTTTGACAGATGATAGGCGTATATTGGAAACTTTTGAGATTTGGGTGTAGTGAAGGATGGAAAAGTAAAATGGTTGAAAAGGGAAATTAACGAAATTCTAGAATGGTTGAGGAGGGAGGAGAGAGGGTTTTTGGATGAAACCCAAAAGTGGCAAGAAAAGTGAATGCAGGGCGATTTGATTGACATCGGAATCTTGAAGACTGTGATAGGAGAGGGAGAACGATAGGCAAGTTATGAGATTAGGGAGAGAAAAAGAATAGGCACGTTGAGCGTAATGAAGGGAGATAGAAAGTATGCGGAATTAAAGAAGAGTTTATTGTACGATAGGGCATGCCGTTGCGTCGTATTTGGCGAAGCTGAAGAGATGTAGCTTAGGTTAGTCCGTATGCCCATGCAAACCCAAAGCTAAGCGGTAGACTATCATTATTATCTCCCAAGTACTTCACCAATCTAATCACATAGGAATCTCTCGAGTAGATATATTCTGAAGAGTTTACATTTACCGCGCTTGGATTTTTATCGGAAATATATAGATGAATGTCAAAACTTTACTTGAGTGATATTTTCCTGATTAAAATTTGCCTTTCCTGCACAGAACTTATGGGTAGTTTAGACATGGGGAAAGAAATTACGTTTTCAATGTGCTGACCGCACATTGAATCCCAACACAAGAGATGAATATACTTGTAGATAGGTTGATTTAGGAGTCAACATGATTCACACAAATCTATCACTTACATTTAAAATAAGTAATAAATATAAATCGAACACCTAATTTAAATAATTATATTCTATTAATATTCGATATGTTATATGAACATCTCTAGATATTTATACCCCATAGCCATGGATTACGCTTAAGTATGTTGAAGTTTATAATGTTTACCGTATTTTTTTCCACCTTCATCAAGGGGATGAATTTCATCATTTCAGTTCATACCAATACCATAATCATTCGCGTTATGATATTCATACTAAGGTAAATATATCATGTTAATGCTTTCTATTGTTTCAGGCTCAACTTTGTGGAAGTCCATGTTCATTATTTATTTTATTAAGAACACAATGTATGCATCCACTGTTCTGTATTATCGTACAACTAGTTTCAACGCTTAGGCGTCATCATCAGGTACTTCCTTGGTAATTGTACCTGATGATGACACCTAAGCGTTGAAACTGGTTGTACGATAATACAGAACAGTGGATGTATACATTGTGTTCTTAATAAAATAAATAATGTATATGCTTTTATTTATTTAGTCAGAGAAAAATAGGAGTTGTAGGTGATTCCTGCAGCCACTAGATATAAATCTGCTCCATTTTAGAGGATACTATGGTTAATTTAAATGCCGTTAAAACTTTAAAAATAGCTTCATAAAAACAATATATGCATTCACAGAAGAAGTTATTGATTTAGTTTGCCTATTAATGAAGGGCTTTTCAGTTTTTCAGGAGAATAGAATCTACTTTTGAATTTTGAATAAATGAATGAGAAAATTTATTCCCAGCGGGAGCGTTTCATCTAATAAAGCACCACTAGAATCTGCTCATATACTGATGGTATGTCTAACTACTATGTAGTTAGTAACACGACGATATTCAATAAACGATCGAATAAATTGCGATCGAGTTTAAACGTTGCCTACTCTCCTCAACGAATCATGAAGGTCCAAATTTTCTAGGATTTTTCAAAAACTATTAGTTCATGCATGCATCTGAGTACAAGAAGAATGCATTGATACTTCTGTAGCCTAGAGCACAGGATTTCGGGAAATAATATCTAATTGGGCGCTGGAGAAAAGTAAACTTTAACTTAATCATTGTCGAGTCTTTCTTTCCTCTCTTTCGGTTTAAAGTTTACGATCGCTCGTCACATTGAGTAGGATTATAAGCGAGACGGGTTCTGAATTAGGGGAAATGAAAATCAAAAGAGGAAAGAATTAATTTTACCTTGCCGGGATTCTAAAACTAAGTAAGATGGATTCTTATCGGAAGAAGATTAAATCTTTTCAAAGATTAAATATTCTCCAAAAATCTCCGAAAAGTTTAACCGAAGTCACATTAATGTCAAATCCCGCAACTTTTTTAAGCCCCTCAATTTGCTTCAGCTTCCTCTTAAAAAAAAAGCGCTAATTTTTTAAAAACAAAATCATTCACTCCCCTGAAGATAATGGAATAATGCCTGTGATGAATTCTCATTTGCACCTTTTACGCATCGCTTGCGTAAGAGGTTTTTGAATAAGGCTCATTTCTAGTATGCATGAGGAATGAGAATGGCTAATGGGGGGGGAGAAGATTAAGGAATGGGAAGCGAAAGGAGTCGAGAATAAGTGAGAGGAGAGAGAGAGAGAGAGGAGGAACGGACGGGTGGGAAATTCAAGGGTTGAGCTCGGGCGGGAAAGGGGCGGAACCGCGGACTGAGAGAAGAGGAAGATGTGACGGGCGCGTTCCATGGATTTTTTTCGGGAGGACCCGAGAATGGGTGCGGTCAATTTAAATTCCAAAAGCGGAGAGGGAATTGTCTAGAAGAAGGCTTGCATTGAAAACATCAGAAGCATGTATGCACATACCTCCCCTGCGGGTGGGGTGACTTGAGTGAGAGAGAGAGAGAGAGAGTGAGGGAATTTCTGCCGAGGAAATCTTTCCCGAGGTCTCAGTCCAAACAGGATAGCACGCGGTATCTCTTCCAGAGACTCGTAAAAGGAATGAATTCACGGAGCAGATGTGGAATGGTGCTGGATGTTTACTTAACCCTCCAGATGCTCACAATAACGACAAGAAATATGGTCGAAAAGAAGTCGGTGCTCTTTGAACTCGCATCCATTCGCAGAGAGGGAAAGGAATTGAGGAAGGTAAAACTAACTATGAGAATGGCAACACTTAATCAGTCCTCGTCGGCACTGTGTATTTATATACACACACATATATAATATATATAAAATACACTTCTTTTATCAAGAAATGAGATGTATCTAGACCAAGTTCTATGGGTGATATAAAGAACACTTGTACTCGCGACGGGCTAATTAGAATTCGAAATCATTAAGCCACCTCCGCGATTCGTTAAACGGTTGGAGGGTACCGAATTCAAAAAGTTCACCAGTGTCTTATTCGCAATTAGATTGCTCCGAGACATTTTGCCCGGAATCAAACTCGCGGTTCGAATTACACCCCACAAGAGCGTACACGTGCTTTTCCGTTTCCACCAAGGGCGGCGCGGCGGTGGTTTTCCAGCGACGACGTCTCTCGGTAAGGAGGAAACCCGCGATGAGTTCTCCAAATGGCTACTTTCAAAATATTCACGCTCACCTTCTCAGGGAGTCTTACCGTGTCTGAAGGAATTAGACAGATAAATGAATAACTTAAAAAAAACGAACGCACTACAGAAGACAATTATTCTGGTTTACTTACTGACTGAGAGCATATTTAACAGCTTCAATATCCTGTCTACAGAAAACAGAGTATAGTTTACTTGTCACAGGAACCTTCTTTGCATCATAGATTACCTTTCTTCCAAATCTCTCCCGTAAGAACTATCCGATTTTCAAAATCACCGTAAAATATCACCCTCGCGTATTTTTAAACAACGGGAAAGAATGTTATCCGCTCCTGAAAGGCAAGCAACCAAGCAAATCGCCATTTATTGCATGTGCCGTGAAATACGCGGTCTCGGGAATATTTTCTTGGTTGACCGCCCATATACACCATCAGGGTATGGCATACTTGCATATGGTATGCTTACGATGGGTTGATTTGTATAATCTATACTCCTGACGCCATTTACCCGTCTAGTCGTGTTTGCCATTCTTAACAATCTTCCATCTTCACAGCCCTATAGTTCTAGGTTCGAATTACACCGGTCATAGTAGCCGTATATTTCCCCATTAAATATTTTAGAATTTTTGCATGCATTGCGAAATAATTGGAACCGTATTTACTCAACAATGCTACCACCACAATTAAATGTAATTATTTGGTACTTTGTGTTATCGAAATTGATCAAAAATGACCTGAGAAAAACTGTAGCACTCATATTAATCGACCTTAAGTTAAATGGGAGAGGCAGTTTGACTGTTATTCTGGAATAATACCCCTCCCCCCCTCGGATTTTAACGACCGTCTTTTGCGCTTGAATTTAATGAGTAGCAACCCAGAAAAGCATTGAAACTGGCGAAAAAAATATCAGCAATTCTGAGGAATTTTCTCATGAAAACATTTTGTTCAGTATTATTTAACGGAATGTTTTGCTCTGTGAATATACTCGTACACGAAGAGAGAAAAAAGGCATAAATAAGGTTTATCTTTCTTATATTGTGAAAAAATAAACGAAATGGAAGACTATATTTGAATTATCGTAGGTACAGTAAATATGGAATTTTGCAATGCTTTAAAGAATATATTGATATTTTTGTACTTAAATTAAAACTGAAAGAATTATATTCATGACTGGCCAAAATAAAATTACAGAGATGGAGAATTAGGTGTACTATAGAAGGTTTTAGAAGGAAGGAGGAAGAGGTTTAGGAAGGAAGTAGTTTTGAAGAAATAACGAGCATACATATTGATATTGTAATCGTATGAGGAAATGGAAAAATATTAAATATAAAGCAGGAAAAGTATTAATAGAATATTAGTTAAGAAAGCTTATAATATGGAATGAATATCTTTACGCCATATGGCGGGATTTCGTGTAGATACTATATTATATGTTAGAATATTTTACCTGTTTAGTAAGTGTCCAGAATTGGACAGGAAAGTAATATAGATTGTAGGAATTAATTGAGCTATCGAACGAAGTGGGCTTACAAAGAGGAGATAATTGATAACGGAATTGGATGAATGAATTTAAGTACAGGCGTGAGGAAAAATACGAAAACTTAATCGGAAAACGACAATGTACGTTTAGAAATTCCTTGAAGAAGGAGTTGAGGAAATTTGGAGGATTTGGAGACACGGAAAGATAATAAAATTTGGAAATACGGGCGTTGATGGATGAAATAAAATAAGCATAAAGGAAAACAAAGGAAGAAGTTTTGGGCAAGGTGGAGAAATCCTGTTACACTGAGTAGTCCAAATAAGGATATTGATGTGAGGGAGAACGTTGGATACGCCAGGTGGAGGGAATAAAAGAATAGGCACTTTAGATGACGCGATGAGAGATTGGGACTATAGAGTGCTGAATGCTTTAGTCCAGTGTAAATGTTATTATTGTAATTAGTATTATAGAAAACATTATTAAGTCCTTTGGCAGAACACGACATTGAGTACATATTAGTTTTCAAGGTCTATCAAAAGCCTAACTCTGAGCAATGATATTACTGAAAATATAATAGTTTCACGATTAGAATTGACAGTTATTTCAATAGCAGTACATGTCTTACTATATAGTAGAAATGTCCAATAATCGTGGACGGAAGACGCTTTTGAGAATGTTCTGGATCTAAAACCTGAGAACTTTTGGCCGGAAACTTCATTACAATTGAAAATTACAGCCCAGGCGGTATAATAAATCGATCGTAAATCAGAAAATATTTACGATGGTCATTAGACAAGAATATATGTCGATATTTTAGATGGAACACCCATAAATATAAAAATTATTGAATATTAATACGTGTCCATAACGCTTCGGGCTTCGTAAAAAGTTCGACGAACTTTTTATCTTCACCCTTAAAGTTACCTCCTGGGATTGAAAAGAAACTCGGTAAGTTTTGCGCCTCTTTCGGCGAATAGGCCTGTCAATCATCCATCGCAAACAGGCGGGTCGGAAATTTAGAGCGGCCTAAACCCGAGAAGATTGAAAATGGGAAAAATGTGTGTATTCATGGGACAAAGTACCCAACCCGCAGCACGTGCTTCGAGGCACGTTTTTAACCAGAGGGACAGCACGCCCCCCCATCTCTTCCCCGGGGACCATCATTTGCCCTCCCTCCGTGAACGCGGAAACCCTGTGATCCTCCTTTCTCCGCGGCAATATCCGTTCGGCGAGACGACGACCCTCTCTCTCTCTTTGTTTGCACTGCCACCCCGCCCCCGCACCCCAGGTCGCATGCCCACTCAAGAGGGACGACCAAACATTGACGACCATCAGAGTGACACTCGTTACACTTACCTTGAGAAGCAAATGGAGCGGAGCGCTGACCGAGGGGCCAAGACCCGCCTTTTTCCGCCGCCTCCTCCAGAAGGGCTGCCAGGGCGACCCCTCCTTGTCACCCCGACAGAAGCAAGGGAAGCAGCACGCCATTTCTTTGACCTGGCGAAGGAAGGGGAAGAGATCAGAAGTCGGACGGCAAAACGGTATACAATGAAAGGCGGGGGTTTTCAACCACGTCCTCACCCCTCCCTCAGAGCCGTCTCCACCACTCGCGGCAAAACCAATAGGAGGGCATGTCTGGGCATCAGTGAAGTTTTGTTTCATGTCTAAAAAGGGGATCCCATTATTACGGTGGCTGGCGGACATGCTGCCCAAGTCTCAGGCCTCAAGTTTGTCTCCAAGGAATAACCGTAATATTCCAGTGGTTTTACTATCCTTGCATTGTGGGGGGAGAACTTCGCCGGTGTATTATGCCATCAGTGAGAAGGGACCGGAAGGCTTTGAGCCCCATGATGTCCTCCGTTCCACTCTCCACCTATATTCCTTGCACTAATTTCCTCCCTGGAGCGAATTTCTAATTGAAGTGACTAAAATAACGCTAAAAGTAGATAACCTCCATAACACCTATCGTCACGAACATCAAATGGCAAGAAAACCGTCAATGGGAAATTCTAGGTGGGATCATCAAACGCCCGAAGCGGCACCATTTTTGGAAAACCTAATAGTAATTACAACAACCACCAAACCAAAGGTTTGTTTGATGGGTAAGGGTTGAACTCACTCAGTACTAAGCGCAACGACGTGTGAAATTCACACCTCAGGGTTTGGAGGGGCCAATTCCTTTCCCTATGCCGGTTATTGTTTCCCAGAAAGAACTGGTACCCGAAAAATCACGCAGCTTGGGTGGAGCTGAGGGTGCCCAGAGAGGCTTGGTCGGGAATCGAACCCTCCGAGCTACCACTTCTACCGTTACTATAGTATCGCTCACAATTATGGAGGCATTACTTTGCGTGATTAGTGCACTTGAAATTTAAGGCAGTGTTACCGATTATAGTTATGGAGAATTTCCCATGAAATCATTTAAAAAGTTTTAAATCATTTCAGCTGTCTTTACCTTTATAATATGTCTACTACTTTGGAATGTGTTCACGCTTAATCTGGCGTTGATGCAAGTATATATCAAATGATAAACATGAGGGATGGATTAAAATTAAAGCAGATGGTGAATTTGCTTAGTCAACTAATAATTTGTAAGATGGGAGTTTAACTTTTCGGATTTAATCCCGTCACATATCTTCTCACCCTTTTACATTATATGAGCTCAATCGGTTCGGAAAAAATTTCCACGTACGCCAAATCCCGTTTGCCAGAGCGCGAAACTTACGCCCGGCATTAAGAAAAATAATGCAACACATCATATAATGAAACACAATTTGGTTTCATATCATTGTGAAGTACCTTATGCTTCGTCCGGGTGGCCTGAATTTTAAATATGATATGAAATTATAAGAATTGTCTCAGTGACGGAAAAGAGTGATGAAGCCTCCAGTATTCCGGAGCAGTTCACTCGAGAGCGTTATCTCTGAGAATGAATCCACCACGCATTTTTTAACGAGCGTATATTTTTTTATAATCACTGAGTACAATGAAGCCTCAATTAAATTTTCAATCTACATTTTCCATGATCACAAAAGACTTCTTCTGTATTCCAATTTTATTAACGAACCATTGCAGAAAACTACTCCACATTTTATCTATCATCACATATAACAAACATATGAAGGTAAAATATGATCAATAAACGGAAGTAGAGCAAATAAATGTATTGAGTGGGCAGACGTAATTGAAATAAATAATATCCCCTCTGTTTTAGTCGATATGAAAGATGCGTGGAAAAGAGAGATGTAAGAGAATATTCACGCTGATTAACAAGTTATCAAGGCATCATGAGTGCCCCTGATCAATTAATAAGAGATAATGAAAGTAAATATTTTTTACAAATATTAAGGCCCAAACTAAATTGTTTCCCAGTCATGAGTAAGGAGAATGATTCTTAATCATACTCGACTCCTTGTCAATATTCCAGAGTTACTATTGATTCAGACATTATCCATACATAAATTACAGTATTTTCAAATAGTACCATTGAGCCAGAGTGGAAAATTGATTATTTAGTAAAAGAGTAGGCGGAGGAAAAAGACAGTATATGCAAGTGCTGAAGGAAAAATTTCTATCGCGGATTACCGTAGAATTTTTAGGTTTTCCCGTGAAAATTTTTGAACACCCAGGGTTTTCTTGAAGTAATTTAATTTTGACTTGATTTAACCCCTCTTAATACTTGTAGTATCATTGAATGTTATGAATATTGTGAGAAAAATATAAGAACCTACTAAATATAGAATACTGCCGGCCCAACACCCTTGAAACCTTGGATTAATATTTAAGATTTAGTTTGGGATGATCTTTTTAACCTCGCCTATAAAAACCATATTTCAGATTTATCAATGTGCTTCTGTCAACATCCGTTTCTTAATTAGAATCAGAAAGGAAATGGGGATATAAAGAGGAATGAAGAGAAGACCAATTCGGGATAATGCAGTTCTGAATTGAGAGGATTCAAGACGTCCGAACAATGTACTATATCCCCTTCATCGACAGACAAGGTTTCACGTGAATTTTTTATTTACTAATATATATTCTGATGATCTCCTTCCGTGTAGCAATAATTCAGAGCTAAGTATAATTAAATATACATGGGATACTAAAGAAAAACGTCTTTCGTCCGAGTTATTGGCCAACTTGGCCATTAGTTTAGTTGGCGATCCCATTAGCTCATGCGTCAACCCCACTCTCGGATTATATTAGGGTTTGAGATCGAGGAGGCGGGACGGTATCCTTTGAGCATTCCAATAAAAATAAAGAAATGAGGAGATGAAGTGAAAAATTGAATTTTGAAGAGAGAACGGAAGATGAGAGGTAATTAACTGAAAAAATATTGACATTCATGCAAATTTCAATCACTGTGTGCTTTTGATTATTTCACATGTGAAGGATTTATGATTAATTTAGGGCATCCATAATTACCGATTCACTCAATCCGTAACCTTCAAATAATTACGTTATAAATTTGACTATGTGAATTGTTTTAACAGAAAGAATACTGCTATGTCCCAACTACACCTCTAACGATTTAAGTGTCAACAGTAGTGCCACTTTAAGAAACCTACCACCATTCATGTATCGTAAGAAACGATATTTTAAGTATTAATTATTTAATACGCATGTATAAAATATCGAAAGTATTAATCTCCCAAAATGAATGGATGATTGGTGATTTAAAAAAAACCCTTATTCGAAACGTAACGACAAATGGCAAAAAACAAACAGATATATTCGATGTTTCCCGGCTTAAATTTGTGGAAATCCATTATCACTGAAGTAAAAATACCAATGTATTTTTTATCACTCAATAAAATTGAGTGGAAAGATAGATTGGTATTTTTACTTCAGGCAACAAACAGATAATTCATGTGCTATACAGAACAAAATTCAGGAGGTCATAGGGCAAACCGTCTAAATGGCACTCGTAGTACGAGAGGGAGGCACTAAATGTAACTGGAGTTTCACATGCGGAGAAAGTTTTCGGGTAAATGAGTGGAGAGACATACGGGCGGGTGCATTAATGACTTCGGTCGGATTGCGGCTAGTATTGACCCTAGCCTCCTCGCCCGAAATCGCCGCCATTGACCCAACCTCCTGCACCCCTCCAATTCCCCCACGAAAACTTTGCCGTCCCCGGAACCGACCCCGCCCATTCAATTTCGAGAGAACAAAGCAAATTCCGAAACTTCTTTTTACTCTTTGTGAAAGTGAAAGGGTGAATTTTGGATGCCGCTGCATCGCTCCTCTAATTTAAACCCTTCGGAGATTTGGTCACGGCGCTTAGAAGAGGTGATTCCAGCATTAGGATTACTACTTGCATCGAACATTCGTCGTTCGATAGCTGCGCCCACCACATACCATAATCACTATCAATTATGAACCATCATATCACGTCGACCATTTACGCGGCCTAAAATGGATTGAATTCCATATGGTGGATCGAATCGGAGCGATGTTTCGTGCGTTGCTGGCTGCCTCGGAGACTCAAGTTTCCCGGTTCGTTTACCCGGGATGGAAGATGCCTTCGGAGATTTCCCGTCCTCCACTTCAGTTGCGTTGAAAGAGATTTACGTGAATCACATCGCCCGTGAAAGTGACGCTAGGTTGTGAAGACTCTTTAGAAATCTAAATCCGACATCATGCTTCCAAACACGAAAACTGCTTTATGGCGAATCGACCAACTCGGTGAATGACCTCAATTTTCAGGGAAGTTGTTATAAATAATCATCAACGATAACTATTCAAATCTTCGAGTTGTTTAATCCTACAATTGGTCGCGGCTATACGGATTCTTTCATTTAACACTAACACACGGGAGCTCTTCGAATATCTAAAGGTGTTTCAAACGAAACTCTCACTAAAGATTATAAGAATTGTGCTAGGCATGGGGATGATACTACGAAAAGTGAAAATAACTACGCATTTTTACTTTTTGTTAAAAACTTTTCGAATTTCATTTCGTAGAATATAATTAGCCGCGTTTTTATTACCTAAGTATGCACATTTTTAATGTACAGGAACGTTATTGATTTAATACAATATGCCAAACGAAGGAACCCGTTCATTCTAGTGATTCGCGATGCAACCTCGTACTCCGAGAGAAGAGTTTCGATGCCCGGGGTGGTAAGATTGTCAGGTGTGCGTGGGGAAAACACGAAGGCGAAGGTTAAAATTATGCTCTCCATCTCCCTCCTATTCATGTATGTGAGAGGATGTTGCTGTCAGGACTGTTTCCTTCCACTCTTTCTAGTTCCTAACTCAACGAAATTACCCAATCGAACTTAAATGGACCAATGACATTAACGGTCGGGTCTCTCTCTCACTAAAAATAACCAAATTTAATACCAACAAACATTGTTAATTCCCACATTTTATTCAATGTGGTAAGTTACTACTTACGAGGGCAAATATCATGTTCAACTTCTTGTGAAATTAAAAATTGTAATTTTTTTACTGCTGCTTATTCCATAAAACCCGTTTCGGTCCCTATACATTACCTGTTTTTCACCATACTCGTATATCCCACGGAGAGCCATAAAACTTGAATTGTACTCTCCATGCTCAATAGGCATCGAAACATTTGGCACGGAATAAGTCGTTTTGAAAAATTATAATTTTATTGCTTCGCATGACGAATAATTTTTATAAATTACAACATGTCACAATTAATTATTGATTAAAAGTCAATCGCGGAATATTCAAGTACTTTCTAACGTGCGAGTGAAAGTGAGTTCTTTGTCTCGTACCCTCCAGACAAGTCTTATCCCTACTTTTAACCGAAAGCCATTATTTGTTACCTATAATTTTTAGATACTTGCAGTAATCCTAAATGAAATACCAGAAAAAGACGACGCCACGCATACGCCAGCTGGTTAATAGACTAATTTACACCCATTAATGTGTTTCGGAGGCGTACGTATTAGTTTCTAACATTTTCCACGAATATTCTCGTGAATACCCACGAATAAGAGCGCCCATTTAATCACTGACCCGACCAATGGATGTCACAAGCGGTGACATTCGGGGTTAATTACTCGGCGAAAATATTAATGACCTGAGAAAATGCAAAACCGTCGATTTCGTCATCCCAGCAGGACACAAATTCGAATCTGACGGGCACATCCTCCCGTCATCTCAGCCCACATTGCCACGCGGCACTCGAGTCAAGTCCCGCCCCCATGCGGATGCAAAAGAGCGAGGGGCGGTGCCGCCCCCGACGCGTTTCCACCCCTCGCCACCACATAAGGCCGCTCCATCTCTTTAGTGCTGACTACCCAATCCCCCTTCCGAAGAAAAAAAGATGCAACGGGTCGGAGGAGGAGAAAATTAATGGAACCGTCCCCTAATCGATTCCCTGACTGATTGATTGAGTTTCATGGATCCACCCTAGGGCCAACCCTCCTCCCCTGACCCCCCACCGCCATTGCTCACGACGTCTTTTTATGGATGGTCCCCGCGTGCCGTGTCCATCCGCTCGAACCATCGCCGTTGCGTGCTTCCTGTATCTTTCGCCCGAGAGAGGGAGGGAGTGCATTCGCACGATGACGTGGTCTTCGCGGGGGGTGGGGTTGAAAACATCGGGGGAGGTTTTCATGCGGGGGTGTGCATGTGAAGCGGGGGGGGGGGTGGGAAGGGGTGCGGACAGACGACGGGGTTTGATGGCCGGCACTCACGGAAGCGGAACCGGCCAAGATGGGAGCAGCTGGCCCAAGCAGTGGCGGGACCCATGCTCTTTCCCCCCGCCAGCACTCAAACCAGGGCCACGCGGCCTTATATTGCTACGCATCTGCGCACGTTATGTATAGCACGTGGAAACCGAGAAATAGCCAGCAGCCGGGTAGGCACGAGCCGGTCGACTAGGTCTGCAAATGAGAACTTCGTCCGCCAGGAGTGTCAATATTGTGGAAGCCTTCCGTTTTGGGTGCAGGCACTCAGTCTTAGAGGCCGGTTAAAAAAATGTTTCTGGAGCCTGGATTTCATCTCCGAGACTAGGCTGATCGTCTGCGCAGGGTCATGCGTTTTCATATTACCCTCTCCAAGACAAGACACTGAGAGACCATGAGGAACCATAAATATCGGTATGGCAATTACAGTCGCAGGCTTCCCATGATAAATGCTGTGAACTTTTTATTTGGTTTTTCGTCTAGCGCCGTCCAAAATCGCGCCGTTTTGGCATTATTACAATGGCGAATGTTGCGTTAGTCCCATTATATTGCTTCATTTTTGCCAAGTAAGAGAGGGAAAGAATTCCCGAGGCAGTATTTAAGTTCGACACCAAACATGTGAAGTGAAATTAGAAAAAAACTTGGAGATTTAACGAAGTACAAAAATTACACAGGGTAAAAAAAATACCCCTTGATCGGGACTCGAACCTGGATCTTTGATTTGCTGGTTTAACTCTGAACGTTTTAAGACAAGTTTTTTAAACACTGCCATCGGAGCTCTTTCCCTTTTTTTTATAAACAAAATACTGAAGACTACCTCGGTGATGCACAGATCACACAGGGTTTTAGTCCCCCGTTGTTCCATCAGCCTGAAAGACGGTTTTAATGGTGTTTCAGTCAGCAACTTCAGGTCCGAGGTGATCATATACACGGAAGCCTTCGCTAAAAGGATAATTACCACAACCTACACCTTGGAACCTTAACGACGGGAGTGATTTCCAAATAAATATAACCATCCCATCTCATTTCAAGGAATATGACTTATAAATCTTCTAAACGGAGAATACCCCGGTGATGTAAAGATTACACCAGGATTTTCGGGTTACTCCCGCGTTACACGCTCCATCTGGCTGAACAACAGCGACGAATGAGTTCAAATCTGAAAATACTGACTGTAATGACAGCGAAAACGTCTTCCAACCAGATGGAAGTCTGGGAGTAACTTAATTAACTTTAATTATCGTTCGCCTGAATTCATTTTACTAGAAACTCATTTTTACTAATGACCTGTAATATCAAATAACCTGTTGCACCTAATTTAACCACAATTTATTCAACGGAACTATGGCAGTGGAATTTCTGGTTTCCATATAAACCGTTCAACTTTAAACGCTTTCAACGGTGCCCTCGAGAACACAACATCGACGTAAACGAAGCTTTGCCGTCATTGGAAGGTAATTGTCACTAATCGCAAGGCAAAGTTGATCATATCCTTGGTGTCACCAGTAAGTGACAAACTTAAATTGCTCATTTTCTCTGCTCGGTAGTCAACTTTCATCCTTGGTTCTTTTTGGCGGACACTGACATCGGTCATCTCTAGTATGGGCTGACTAAACGCCCCTCATTTCCAGTGGGTGCCAATTAAGGCATGTGCTACAGAATGCGTACAGCGAATAACAATGATCTATTGAGCAGGGGAGGTGTCATTTAAAAATTGATTATTCCACGCATTCTATCCGCCGCTGGCATTAGGGATCCCCCGAAGTTCGTGCTTATCCCAGGTCCCCTTGGTACTAGAAGAGTTTGCATATATTATGCGCCCAGCATCGAATAATGGGTTTACACTATTTGCAAGTGACAGTACATTCAGTATGAGTTGCTTGCATTGCGATATATCGCCACTGCTATTGTTGCGAGTTGTCAACAAAACTTTGTGAGTAATCATCAACAAACACGGATAATAACGGATTGATTCACGCTTAACTTTGATGGAACGTTTCATATTCCCAAAATAAAATAGAATCTTCTTAGTATCTTTTGAATGGTAAAATAATGATCGAAGGTTATCATTTTCAAGAATTTTCAGGAAGATACACGTTCTGTTCAGTAATTGCAATCTAGATTTGTCAGGAAATGTGGATTAACGCGTTCCTGCTCGTAAATGAGACTTACACAACTAATGCTTTGCCCAGCTAACTGCTTTCCTCAGGTAACGCTCTAGCTCCTTTAGATAGACTATCCAGGTAATTCAATCAGCACTGGTTATCACAGCCTATTAATGTTTCTGAATTGAAAATGGGAATAACTAAAGACTTTGTTTTTTACAAATCTTTTTTATCATTGTTCAGCAATGAAACGCTTATTACTTCGTTCATTTGGACAAGCGATACAGAATCCATACGTTATCCTTCATTCAAATAGAGCATCCGCGAAATATTAGTCGTGTTCTGTTGTTAACCATGACTGCACAAACTTCAAAATATTTATATATCTACTAGTAATTTTGTTTTAATACGAGATTGGTTCCATCGGTAAGATAATATTAATGTTTCTAAAACAATTCTTGGGTGAGGTCAATCATAAAGTAAACAAGTTTATGCATAAAATCAGAAATATATCCACTTCATAGATCGCTATGACTTTAGTTTGGACTAATATTTTTGATTCTCAAAATGGAAATATTTGTCGGAAAATTTCAAAATTTGTCACATTTTAGCATACCGTAAATGTTTTAAAAAAATTGAGATAGACTTGAGATAGTTCAAGACATTTTCCACATATAAGTTTCCGAATTGGGGCCTACGACTATTTCATAATCGCGGTCATTAGGTATCTCTTCGATACAAATTTTCTTGGAAAGTTGTAGAGGTCCTGCGTCACGAAAAGCTTCAACTATGATCGACCATGACTTAGATCGACTCGCATTGATTCGTACTCATTGCGTATGTGGCACATGCTATCGGAGCTAAACAGTGGACTCTTTCACGTAAAACCTACTTAAAGGGAATGGTATTTAATCCTACCGTGCGGCTGAATGTCGTATAAACATATGTGACCCGGCCACAAGAGACATATAATGGCGAACGGTACACATTCGTGCTTGTGAGACCGGACCAACTCATGGAGCGTAGAGAGAACTCTTCCCCGGAGGAGTACAAGGGCCAACATGGCTCAAGGAGGAAATAAAAGAAAGTTCACAAAGGAATGCCGGGATTTTCATCAACTTCTAACATCAACAATTAAGAATAAAGGGCTAAATGAGCAAATCTAGGGCGAGAATCACTCGAAACGGGAAGAATATCGGGCAGATCAAATCTCTTAAGAAAGTCACACGAGTTTCACTCCGTTACAGAGAGATAATTCAGGTTTCACCTCCCATGAGCAGGTTACACCAGCCGATAACCACCAAGAAAGATATGAGACCCACATGATACCTAAAGAATTTCATCTCAATTTTTCATACATCACTTCACCCATTTCATACTGTATCCGTTTTACCTAGTTTTTCCCTCTCGCCGATCGGCTTCGAGCGCCACTACTGCCTAACTAAAATGTGATATCGAACAATGAGCAGAAGAAGAAAAGAATGAAATGAGAATAAGCGCAAAAAGTACACTCTTCCTTCTATTTCCTTTCTTTGGTAATCAGAATAGAACGTCAGACCAAACACTGTGCGACTGTCAACGAAAGCGAAACCCCTAAGGTAAATTTAAGAATAACTTCAATTTTATTCAACATGATAGTCTCTATTGGTATAACAAATTAAGAATTCAGAATTAACTGTTGATAAAATTTTAAAACTGTTTCTTATAACGGGGAAAAGCTAAGGAGAATATGAAATATGTGTAAATTCCCACTATTATTTTCCTCCGACGCAAGCATTTATGTAGTAACCTTCTTAATATAATCGTGAACATCATACGAAACAGAATTATGATAGACCATTCTCCACAAGGTCAACTGAAACATGCCTGGCTCCTATAAATAATCCTCTCCTGGTGGCCTTCGTATCAAAGGAATATTAAGAGAGTTTTCTTAACTATCGCGACTACTCCGAAGATAATAAAAATTTAATAGCATTTTTTTTCTAGGAAAATTCCAAAATAATAATCCAATTTGTCAATTAAAATTTAGTAATGAAATTTAATAATTAAATGAAATTTAAAATTAAGCTACAAGGAAATATGCCTGATTCACCTAAGGGCTAAATTAAAGTTAGTGAAAAATTAAATCCATGGGAATTTGCTTTATTGAAACATTTCGGAAATTCTCACAATTTAGCTAATTAGTGCGAAAAAAAAACTATGTTTAGCTCTCACAAGCGACTGACTTTAGGAGGTTTTTAGTTCAAATTGGTACAGAAAAACCAGTCTAAACTTCCCTATGGAGACGGAGATGACGACCCTTAAAATAAAAAAAGTCAATTGATCGTGAATAATGAAATTCGTTTGCCCTGAAACGATAATAAGGAAGCAAAGTGCACTTCCGAAGAGGATATCAGTCACCAAGAAGCATAATACAGTGACAATGATGAAGTGACTCGCAGAGAAGACGCCTAGAGGATTAGAGAAATTGCTCATTTCGAATTATGTCTGCGCGGTCAAACAGTTCACACACATATTCACTTTCCAGTTTTCCAAAAACTTTTGCGGGGAACTTTGAAGAACGAATTTTTGTAAAGCAGACAGTATACTAAAACCAATCGCAAAATTTTGAAGGACACTGGCAAAATAAATGACCAGAAACGTGTATTACAAAGCGATAAATTCATTAAAAAGAAAACAGCCATTGCAAACGACATAAAACCCAACAGTTCTTTACACATTGACATTCTTCTGAATCATGAGATATTTTGAGAGAAAATATCGGAAAAGTAAAATATATAAGCATCAATATTATTGTAGTAAATCATATGTGTTTTCAAAAACATCATATTTTTTACGGTTTTTTCATTTGAATAACGTCCGAGTATATTCCTTTTGGATCGCAAGCTCCTGAGAGATTTCTGGCTGGCCATGGATGTAATAATCGTTAATTACAACGCACTGTTTCACCTAGTGATAACTTTCCAGTTCGTTAATTAATCCGATATTTAATATGTTTTCGACAATATTATTCAATTCCAACCATAGTTTTCATAACAATCTCTGATTATTTCCGTTAATTTGGTGCACTAACTACTGCTGACAGTAAACTGTTTGGAAGAATCGCGTTGTTTCAGGCGTGGTATGGAGGAATTAGAGCATATTGATGACCAAATAATAGCGCTCTTCCACTGGATAAAAGTTTGTTATCGACCATGTCTCGAGGTACTACATTATCTTCACGTACAGAACTGCACTTGCCATCTTACAAGTATATGTATATGCTCTTTTATCCGGGAGGAAAGAAAGTGGGGGAGAAGCAAAAAGGAGAGAGTGTGGCAGGAGGAAAGGGCTGGCATAACATTGAGAAACACGCGGAATTTAAAGTTTAACCAAGGTTCACAGACATAAAAATATCTGATTTCTGGCAGCGCGATGTCCTCCACCGGATACCCTTGGATGTTTCCGTTAAAAATGTGAAATAGACCAATTGTACTCATTCTGTGCCTGAAATCATGCAATACATTGAGACCTGACCGGTAATATTTTTTTATCTAGAGGAAAAGTGCTATTTATTGGGTAACTGCCCGGAACGAAAAATTAAGGGAGGTGAACTATTAATAATTAGTTGAGGTCACATGCATAAAATCGTCAATTGCCCTAACACTGGGTTAAAATGATAATCGTGAAATTTTTAAATCATTTTTTTTTAAATCACTCACCCTCCTCCTCTGGGAGCGGTAGGGTAAGTCCGTTCAACTGCTAATAGAAAAGTCCTGGGTCCAAATCTGAACATTCGGGCACCCGTAGCTTAATTCAGATACCATGATTTTCTGAATATCGAGCATTCTGGGATATCGTAGACAGCGACAGGGAGAGGAACAGGCTCAACTATCCCTTATCATTTAAATTTTACACGCTGCGAGACTGATGTGTGTGTGTGTGTGTGTGTGCACCAGTCTAGTTCTGCCGTCATCCCTCAAACGGAGCAATTAAGGGTTGAAGATTGTGCTTTCTGTTTGGTCATCCCACCCCCTGCCACACATCCGTTTGGTGGGTCGCCTGGAATATTATGAACTGTGCACGAGAAAAGCTGCAGTCGCGACTTGACAAAATACGATGGATTTTCTTGGTAGGACGAAAAACTGCGAGTATTACATCAGCAATCATTACTTTATATTACTTACGCACAAGGTTGAGACCACAAATCGCTAAAATCTGATTAGGAAATTTCAAGGTGAAGATTCACACCGCGTTTGACTGACATCCGTCCGTCGGTGGGCTAGGAGACATGTGGGTAGACACCAAAAATTCACCGATGGTCACAAATCGAAGCGAAACAATAGACCATTAGGGGTAACGACATCATCGAATTCGAGTGGAAGGAAATGATGGAGGCGCACGAAATCAGCGACGTCGTCATGAATGTCTCCACCCGCTTCGTGGCCCCATCTCAACCCGAAAGCGAAGCTACAAGGCCGCTCACGATTCTTTTCAAGACGGTTAAAACAACAAAACAAACTTAGTCATTTTTCTACGAAAGTTCCTAAAAAAGGCGACTATTTTTCACAAATATCGCTCCGGATGGACAACTTTGGGATATAATAACGAAAATGTTGTAAAATTATCATTCCAAATGATTTCATTCCGTTTGGTATTTCCGCGATAGTTTATATTTTCATCGCATCAATGGAAGTTAACAGTAATATGGAAATAGGTATGGAGCGTCAGATGCCTCGAAACTTCCAATTACGATGACTATGGATAGTTTTGCCTATTGAGGAGAATCAGTACATAGAAATGTAGTTAACATCAATAAGTCAGATTCAAAAATCTCATTAACATTTCGAAACAACACTGCGTTAAATGGATACTTCGTCAACTTAGCGACAGCCATTACTAATCAATCATGCATTCACCCTGTTAGCCACTGCTTACTTCCTCATTATAATAGTAGCATGCTTCAGGTACCGAAAGAATACTGCCTAATTTTCCAAAGTATTCTACGTGACTCGGAAGATCGATTTGAGTTATACTCGATATAAATCACTAATTCCGTCATTTTTATTATGTTAACGACTCATTCAATATCACTGTCATCCTTGAATTACGGAAAACCGCTGCAAGAGGGAGAGAAAGAGAAAATTCTTATCTTCATATAATTTATTCAAAGGCATGTCTACTCGATTTTATTTTCCATTGTCTTAATTTCATTCTATCGACATTCATATGACGTGAACTTTGATCCAATTAGATTATTGTAAAATAATTTATGCACGGGAGATGTCTCCTAGAAGGATGAAATAGTTCAGGAAAAAATAATGGTTCTCCACATTTGGAAAACGATAGGAGGACTGATCTCAGGTCATGGATTCCGTGCCTCCTCTGCACGCATTCGAATATGCAACGAGCATTGTACCACAACTTTCCTTGCATTCGCAAGGAATTAAGAACTCAGTCGACGTCTTTTCCCTCTTCCTTCATTCCCTTTAGTTGGGTGAGGAAAGCAGCAGTAGTGATGAATTTCAAAAAATCCTCTCCAAATACACGGTACCGAGAAAGGGGGGAATAGCGAATCTCAACCAACTCTCCGATTAAATGCGTGCCATAAAAACATTACGTGTCCACTCGACCCACCGATTAAAGTGAAGAGCGCACCGAAGCAATTGAACTGAGACTCCACTCAGCATTGCCTTCAGGACACCGGTCCGTTATCGAGTAGGTGGGACTGGTCGTAACGGAATCGACCCGCTTCTGTAAACAGCCTCTTCGGGCATTATGTAAAATAGAATTTTATGTGTTGAAACTTGATTGCTCTGCAATTCATAAATTAAGGAATAAATATTCATAAATTTATGGAAGCATATAGTACTCGAATCGCTCACTATTCACTTCGCACAAGCACGATTTTTATACTAAACCTCAGTGGCGCTTGCTCTAAGAACTTAATGCGTATAACTCGTATGTACTATTTTCTGCATGACACCATCCGTTAATCCTCGTGCACTTGACTCATGGCATGGAAATATTCCACTCTAAGATCCTTTGGAGAATGGGAGTAAAAATAAAAACACATCTCGGCTAATACAATCGAGAAAACTTGGCAAAAAATAATCAAACAGCTAACTTCTCTCGTTTTATCCAACTACATATCCTCTTTATCTAGTACAGCCGTCCACGGGGAAATCCCCAGATATTTCCGCCTACTTCGCATCCTCTTACCGACTCAAATAGTTGGTTATCGTGACTTCCTCGCATTCCAAAGGGTAAATAGTTTAAGTCCCGCATTGGCATCGCGTCTTTCCCAACGATGGTTACCTAAACTGAAAGATACGATGTAAAATTAGTCGATGGAGTACATACAACCGAAATCTACGCTTACAGCGCATTCCACCTTCCCTCGTTCCGAGCTGCGAAACTTGCTCTTTCCTTCGCGACGTTCCATTCCTCCACTTGCTATCCTTTCCCAAGTCCTCCTTCCTCCCACTCTTGCCTTAATAACCGATCGTTAAATTCGGCACAAGGATTTTTCGTCCAACCAAGTCATGGCGACGAGGTTTTCTTCATTCCACAGATTGTGCTCTCAATTGTCCAAGGAGGAGGCGTTTAATGCCATTTCCATCGACCTTAATGTTCTGCAATGGTCGCTCGTCACGATTCCGTTTGCAGCAAGTGGCATTATCGCGCGATTAATTGCGCAAATTACGCGACATTTTTTTCCGCTGACGGAATGGAGGCTTAGTGGTGACACAAGAGCGCTAGACTCCGACCTTAATTAAGGAAAAAAAGCTGTTTTGAAGATCTCTTCTAAATGGCATTACGCGAGCGTTTAGCAGCAAGCACAGTTGGAAACAGTCAATTTGGGGTGGTCCTTTCGGGAAAGGAAGTGAAAGTTTACTTTCCTGTGAAAAGAAAAGAGTTTCCAAAGCTTGGTTCATATCCTAAATTGCTAAATTATCCGTGGCAAATGAGGCGAGCACTGGGAAGGAAATGGGGAGCATTAGAGCAAAAAAAGCCAAACTAGAAGCCGTAAGGTGTGCTACAAGGGAAGGAACAACGAAAAAGAAAGCAATGAAACAAGGGAAATGGAAGCTGTAAATAGTATCACAAGGAAGCCAACAGGGAAAAGATAAGTGGAGAGAGCACGCACCTCTGAGGGTACCTCAGGTAGAATGCATTACCGTAAAAACACACTTTAAACGACTTCCAATAAGAAATTACGCGGATGAAGAAGCCATCATGCCTGCTTTAAGAACTACTGGCGTGCGCGTGAATTATTCCCTCTCAGTATCAAGCTAACCCTTTTAATAAAATGGAAAAAAACATTCTATGAGAAATATAGCCTACCAATATTGCACCCAAAAGATTTACCAACAATTATGCTTTCCGATATGGTTTCATCTTAGCACTAATAGCCAAATTAATTTTAAATGGACAAAAGTCATTTAATCTAAACCTGTGGTTTTTATTTTTTTTTTCATTTCTGAATACACTAACTTAAATGTATTTAATGCTTTTTCTCTGGCCTAAAAAAATCGGACCCAAAGAGTTCTCCGTGGGTCAAGGCATCAGATAAATACCTACGGAACAACGTGCGTGTGACATGAGTTCGGGTTATCTTAGGCAATGTCCATAGCTTTTAGAATCTATTTTCCTACTCAAAAGAAATACTTCATCTATGTGGGACAAAGCTGGACGGAAAAGGACCAAGAAAATTATTAGGCGTTATAATTTTCCAATGTTGCTGAAAACGTGTCGACGTTTGTTTTTCGGTTTCTATAAAAGTTCACATTATAAAGGAAGAGAGGTTTTGATGCTACAGATACATAACCGCGTTCACAGTTAAAACCATACTTGGAATCAACCTGAGCGATTCTCATGAAGCGAGTACTGAGTCACGAGACCCAATCCCATGTGTGAATGATTTTCTCGCAGACGATTATGCAATTTAAACATTACGCACCAGCTTCCGAAATGGAAAATTACCGTAATGCGTTTTCGGAGCATATTTATTTAACACATTTCTGTTCATATATCTCTTATAATAAGTATTCCCTTTTGTGCGATGAATTTACTTCCGAAAACAAGAGGTCTTATGTTGAAATATACAGTATCATGGAACGTGGGCAGCTGCTGAGGTCATTTCCATAATTAAGCGAGGCAAGAGATATTAGGGAAACGAATAAAATCAAGGTTATTACGATGGACGAAGAGAAGTGCGACGTAGCATCAATATGTTAACGAAAGATGGCATCCACCACAGCAATCAGCCCGCGGGTTGATTCTGATAGATGAGGGTAGAACTCACCTCTTCACTAGTTTGTGAATTTCACACTAGTTGGATTGAGGTTCCTCTCTCGCCCGCGGTACCCAGAAATTCATACAGCTTGAGATTGGCTGAGAAAGTCAAGGGATATCACCCGGTGTTGAATCAGGGACTTCGTAGTCAGTAGCGGAACAATCCTACGGCTCAGTGATCGCGCCACCAAATGATACTATGAAGTCAACAACCTACCCCCGTCCGAATGTACGGATTACAACGTACGGACGGATAGGATACGTCCTAACTAATCTTCCGAGGAAGACGGAGTTCGATTCCGCCGAAATTATATATATATATATATAAACATACATATATACATTTATAATTATCTATATATATATATATATTTACAATTTAGTTTTTATGAAATGCAACGTCCGTTTCAAGAAGATAAGGCAAGGGCGGCGGGTTAGGAAATGGAACGTAGAAGCATTAAATGGATTAACGAGGAAGGAGTATCAGCAGGCTGTAGAGAAAATAATGGATGACGGTAAAGAACTGAGTACAATCGAAGAAAAATGGGAATGTATCAAGCAAGGGATATGGGAAGCAGCAAAAGACACTATAGGAACCGTTAAGGGGAAAAGAATAAGGAAACCATGGGTCACGGATGAGATGATTGCAAAGATGGATGAGAGAAAAAGATGGAAGAATGTAAACACAGAGTTAGACAAAATGAAGTACAAAGAGTTAAACAATAAATTGAGAAGGGCCACAAATAAAGCAAAAGAAGAATGGTGGAAAACGCAATGCGAGGATATGGAAAGTTTACAGAAGAAGGGTGAAATTGGTGCTCTATACAGCAAGGTTAAGTTATTATCGGGAAGTAAGAAGGCAAGATCTGTGCTAACAGTTAAAGATAAATGGGGTAAGATAACAATTGAACCATATAAAATCCAAGAGAGATGGAAGGAATATATAGAAACATTGTATGGTAGAGAACTTAGGCCGACAAGGTTAGACATAGAAAAGGGACATGACGTAGAAGAAGATAGCTTAGGTCCAGGCATACTCGACGATGAAATAGAAAGAGCATTAAAGGAGATGAAAGCAAATAAGGCCGTGGGGGTGGACAACATACCTGTAGAACTGTTGAAATGTTTAGGAAAATGCGGGAAGAAGGCCCTATATGGACTGATTCGTAGTATCTATGAAGAAGGAATCTGGCCGGAAGATTTTGTGAGATCGGTGTTAGTTCCTATTCCAAAAAAGGCAAAGTCTATATCATGTGAGGATTACAGAACAATAAGTTTGATATCCCACGCAGCTAAAGTTATTCTCAGGATCATCAACAAAAGGATAGAGAGTAAGGCAAATGATTACTTAGGGGATGATCAGTTTGGGTTTAGGAAGGGAAGAGGTACGCGTGATGCCATTGCAGTAATGAGATCACTAATTGAGAGGAATATAAAATACAACCAGGACGTTTTTGCCTGTTTTGTAGATTTCGAAAAAGCGTTTGATAGAGTGAATTGGGAAAAATTAATGCGTGTATTGCAGAAAATAGGAATGGATTGGAGGGACAGGAGACTGATCCGCAACCTGTACATGTCTCAGACTGCTCAGGTGCGAGTGAGGAACGGAGAGTCCGGATGGGCAGTGTTAGGAAGAGGGGTTAGGCAGGATTGCCCATTGTCACCGGTGCTGTTCAACGTATTTGTGGAGGAAATGATTAAAGAGGCATGGGAAGAGCTGGAGGTAGGAATGAAAGTCGGAGGGGAATTCGTAAAATCGGTTAGGTTTGCTGATGACCAAGCATTAGTTGCTCAGTCAGCCAAGGGGTTGCAAGCATTGCTGAGTGAATTGGAGGTTCAGTGCGATAAATATAGGATGAGAATCAATATTAATAAAACAAAGGTTATGCGATTTTCCAGAAAGAAAAAGGCTAAGCTAAATATTAAAATAGGCGGGGAAAAAATAGAGCAGGTAGAGCAGCTTACATATCTCGGAAGTGTTTTGGACCAATACGGTCAAAGTGGTAGGGACGTAAGGAGAAGAATTACGCTAGGCAAGGAGGCTTTCTCAAGGAGGAGGGAGTTGATGACGGGGACGTTGAGTAGGGATGTTAAGACAAGACTCGTAAAAACTCTGATATGGAGCGTAGCTATGTACGGCGCGGAAACGTGGTCACTGAAGCAGGAGGATGGACGTAGATTGGAGGCTTTTGAAATGTGGATGTGGAGAAGAATGGAGAAGGTGAAATGGACCGAAAGGAAAACAAATGAGGAAGTACTAGAGATGGTGGGTGAGGAGAGGGGTTTGTTGAGAGAAATCGTATGGAGGTAGGAAAAATGGATGAAAGGCGTATTGAGCGGTAGTGGAATGTTGAAGAAGGTAATAGAGGGGAGAATGTTGGGCAAGCGAGGTAAGGGCAGGAACAGGATAGGGATGTTGGACGGGATGAAGGGAGGAAAGAAGTACACAGAGATGAAGAGGGACCTGATGTAGAGTAGGTTTTCTTAGGAGTCACAAAATATTTATTCGATAGTTGTGTCCATCCGAAAACCTACCTTAAACGGCAGATTACCTAATAATAATATATATATTTGTATACACATTCCCCTAATTTCCCTGTATTCACAGGATGTGAAGTTAAGAATGTCTTTACACTTTATTTTATTCCCAATTAGGAGTCAATGAAACATAAGACATTATTTGAGCCGCAACTTGGTGCAATTTTTCCATCGTACAGATTAAATGAAAAAAATGTATTTCCAAAATTTAATTTTCATTTTTCACTTGCCGCGACCACAGTGTGCCATCGTTCCACACGATGATGCCAAACAGTGGTGAAACCATGGCCGTGGAAGGTGTAAAATTGAAAATAATTTGTCGAATTTCAGTGTTTTCATTTTGTCCTTACGCGTATTTAAATGAAGATAGTAGAATATTACGCAAAACTGGCCCAACTCGTAAGAAGTACCACTTCAAGCAGCGATAAAATGTGCCCGTGAGCTTTATACGCAAGCCAAATGTTAGTGTAAAAACGTCAAATCCCTGATCAGATGTCCCTCCATAGCACCTAGCGTAACCTATATCCCTCGTCATTTCTTACATTTGAAGTTTCCTGAAACAGAAACTGTACCAAATACAACGTTAAGTTGTAGTAGGAACTGAGTTGAAATTCAGGGAAGCTAAAGTTTGAGAGCTGAAGAGAATTTGTATCACGCGCTATCCAAAGAATGCGCCGCCCGATGTTCATGGACGAATGAGTCCAATGATCATGAATGCACGGGTTTCCTTTTATTTTAGAGGCCGTAGAGCTAAATGGAGGTCGCAATAAAGTTGCTCTGAACTCATAAAAAAATATTCCTGACTTGAATGATAATTTTTTGATTGCAACATGTGAAAATATTAATCTTAGCAAAAATAATTTTCAAGGCACGAATGACATGGCATTCCGTACGTCATTCTGTAGGCATTCTCCAAATGCACAATTTCCTCCTTCACAGGATATAAGAATCATAATCGTTTGGAGGAGATTTTACTTCGTGACTCTTCGGTTTCCAATCAGTGAATATACAGGTATAAATTGGCCTAATAAAATCAGATAGCATTTACGATACTCCAACTCTGAGACTCGAAATTAAAATCTTCATCACTCCGGGATGCGGAATGTGTCCCATTTTTAACAACTACAACTTTCAATTGCCGTCGAATACATTTTTTCTTAAGAAACTCACGTAACCAAATGTGAAAATTCTCAGAATAAATATTCTTGTATAATGCGAAAGGACTCCATGAATGAATTCTATTCTTTCCCTAAACCTTGACGGAAATACATGTACTAATATGAGCTATGAAATTCAGTTTTTCTGTATTCACAATTGATTTGTGTTACTTTCTACCACCCACTACCGACAAATTAAAGGCATCCATAAAATTACTCTCAGAGAATAAAATAAAAAAGGCGTACACATCGAAAAACTTTGACATAAAATTGACGAATACCGTTTTTCTAGGTTATTTCTCAATGGTATCAACATGGGACGGGTCACCGCGCACATCAGATCCACAATTCTACACCAATGTGTTTCCACGTTCGTATCGCCTGATTTAAAAATGTTTGCAAACTGTATTTGATTATTTCATTAATTGAAAACGATCAAAACCCGGATACGGGCATGGTACTGGCTCAGTTCGTATTTACAACCGGCAGTAAAATTCAAATCAAATCGTATGGCTTTCAATCGAACGGTCACGGACATGGTTGAGGAATACATAAATGAAATGACAACACTGAGTGCTTACGGATCATTTAGTCGCACAAATATTCCTTAACCTCTTCTTTTATCGGGGGACACGACAGCTTTCTCTTGGCGTCCAAAGCAATAAAACTGGGCTACGGAGTATTACTATCAGCTGGTTTGACAGAACAATTTTAATGAAAGAAATACTCTCGGCCAACTTTTTAAAGTATTTCTACAAATGTTTAAGACAAACAGGGACAGAATGCAGCATATATTCCCGAATAAACAATCAAAATAGCACAGATTATAGGACTTCGAATTGATAAAGAGGGTAATTTTTATAAGGTGAAATATTAAATTCACATGAATTTACACCTGCCATTTCGATAAAGCGTAACTGAGTCGTCTTTCCATCTAGAAAAACCTTCCACCCGTCAAGTGATTGACAGGAGGCGAGTAGGAGACAGGACAGCGAGTTAATACTGTGTTCGTTGGTGATCTAGATAATGGTTGCTGGGCGGGCGGGATATTTACATGCGGAAATTTCGGTCGTAATTGAAACACCGTCGTCCTTCCACAACGAAAAACAAGGATAATTTTATTTCAGAATGAAATAAAAAACTAGTGTTACACACTTTGAGAATGCGATGCTTCGCAATTCTGCGACAAAACGACGAGTTCCCCAGTGGTGGTAACCCTGGCCAGTAGAGCCTAGAGCCCACAGGGTGCAAGTGGAGTGAGGGGGTGGGGGGACGAGAGGCAGCAGAGACGTGTGGGGCTTGAGGGGTGCGGACCGGAACTTAGGCGAGCTCCACACGCGGGGCACTTTGCGCATTTTAATTAGGACTCCATCAAGTACAATTGTCCTATTTGCCCGCGCGGTACTCGATTAGATCGAACGCTGACGCGAAGAGAGGAGAAAACGTGTCAATATTTTATTAACGAGAATCCATTGTATTCGTGGAAGACGATTTATTTTCTCGAACCCGTTCGGAATGATGATTTTGATTGGGATCGAACGACGGCGACAGTCGAAAATTAGCACATTTCTGGCGCCGTCTTCGGTGGACGCCATGCACACAACATTCCTCCGAGGATAATTTGACAGGGAGGGCACTCGGAACGATATTCAAGGAGGACCGGCAACGGTCCGCCGAAACACGGATATGTATTACAAACGAGGACGTCTCTTAACTCCCCTTTTAAGCTATCACCTGACCCATTGTTTCGGTTTCGGTCCAATTTCTATGAATTATAAAGTCAAATATCGTCCGTGCCGAGAATTAAATTGCGTCATCGATGACAGCCATTAAAAGGATCTTTTAAATGCTGCTCCAAAAGAGATACGAAAGCACGAAATGAAAGATTGATCACCAATTCTTTTCGAGTTCAAAATTTATTACACACATAAAGTGCTGCCTGATATTTTGATGCTAAAGAAGACTTAGGTGGATGACTCTTTTCAAGCCAGCCTACTAACGGGCCCGCGGCATAATTTTACATTTTTTTTAACTTACACAATTCCATTACTTCTTTGTAAAGGAGATTTATTCCCGAAAATCGCACAAATGTTTCAAGTGGGCATGAATAGAAAACTCTCCCTCCCGAATATCCCATAGTTATTATAATCGTAAAATACATTCTTCCATTCCAGTTTCCAGAATTTAACGACCGAAGTGAGCTGCGCAATATGAGTATCGTCTATTAACTATTTTATAAGCATCTGAAGCTTACCAACTCTGAAGAAATATGACTGAGATGTCCACGTGAGCAGGAGAATCATAAATAAATAGATCTCCCTAAGATAGAACATACAAGGAAATATCACTGAATGCTCAATTCTATTTTCTAGTAGCCTGAGGACATACAATTAGAGAGCTAACAACTTTTGCGTGTGCACATTGCCATATATCCTTTGCCACTAGTACATATATATATATATTGCCGACCGCCCAAAGAATTATGGCTGGAAAGTCTGCATCAGCAGGGGGATCATAAATTTAAAAAATGTCCCGCTGAAGATGAATTTCAAATCGGAAAATCCATTAATAAAGACCCCATGGATCCATGGATGTCTATTGTCTGCAAAAGTACCGACGTAAAACTCTCGAAAAAGTAATTTTTTCTGCTCTTTTTTGAGCTTATTACACGTATTAATGTTCTTACGATGGTATCATCTCAGTAGGCCTTTGATTCTTGAACAAAATTTTCAATTATACATTCCAGTATCATAGCACGAGAGCTAATGATTTGAACGAAGCAAAAAAGCATCCGTTACAGTTGCAGTCATGAAGGGTCAAACAGTGCTATTCTTTTTGTTGACCGCGAGGATGTTTCTTATCGACCATTTCCTTAATTTGTCAGACGTGCTTTCAGGCGAATAATTTATGTCATTCACTTGAAAATAATATTTCCTTGCTTGCTCCTACATGTCATTGTTTGGAAAAGAAAAATAAGAAATATGTTCCTTAGAATGCTTCTCCCAGGCCGATGACGCTTTGATGGATGAATTGGCGTCGATTACGCCAGAGACCGAAAGCTTGGAACCAGCAGAAGCTCGACATTCTAGTCCGGCGATATGGTGCCACACCATATGGTGCCACACATTCATCCGAGAGAGAAAGAGAGAGATGACTAAGTGGCTTCATATATGGTCCCTACGCGCATGATAACTCTTTATGCCCTTCAAGCGTTGAAAGGCCATTTGAGAGAACAGAGCGGTGCTGTAAGCCACTCCGGCCTGCCCTCCTTACGGAGCAGTGGCACTGGGAGCCAAGTCGCACATCCGCCTTCGGAGAGACTCGAACCTGGGCCGCGCTATCGGTTCCAAAGCCACAATGACCCATTGGAAGCCTTACAAGCCTTGAATCCGGACCACGCAGTGAAACGACGTACAAGTTTGACAAGCTCAAAAACCAAACTTTAAGGAGGTTCGTCCGTGTCTATGTGAGACTACGGTAACCCGTCAAAATACAAAAACATTCTATTCACAAATATACAGTTCTTTAAAACATCTCTTCATTCCGTTGCAAGAAAAATATATGTTCCAATGTGAACGCTTCGTCGACATCGTTCGCTCCATCAGGATAAACTTGAATTAATTTTGAAGACAAGTAAGTAAATTCAATCCAAATCCAAGTGATGTTGCTTTGTGGAATTGTATTCGATTACAGTATTCACTTTTTAAATATTATTTGATATTGATGTTTGAACAAGATATTCTACACCATCTTGTATGACAAAGTTAATTTTACTCCTCGCACTAGCTCAAAAAGACTCATAAAAAGAGAGCTTTTGATTTTAAGGAAATTGGAGGCGTTGCATTTAATGTGATATTATAGTTGCGATAAGTAATAAATCAATAACAAACACCATATTTAGGTAAGGCATTAATCAGGTACTTCCTAATTCAAACTATACTATCTAAGGAAAACGTTTAATATTGACATTAATGCCTGCGAAACTTTTACTCTTTTTACCAGGACAACTTAATCCAGCTAATAAAAACTTTCGAACATGAAATTAAATAGGTCCATCAATCCATGAAAATGGACAGCCCATGATGACAGCCAATTAAAAAAAACCCTTCCTGAGTAAATAAAAAGATATTATTTCAAAAGAAAAACTATCCACGACTATTTAGCCGAAAATTGGAGAGGGAATATTTACCAATTTACCAACTGACGATACAGAAGACAGGATAAGGATCATAAAATTATAATGTCCAACCTCAAGGATACCAAAACCCTAGTATTCTCATATCTATCTCTAGTACGACAACCGGGAAAGATCAGCTGGGAAGGGACATTTTTTAAGAGATGGTTAAGTTCTCAGGTTGCACGTAGAGCTAGATAACTGTTAACCGCGTTCCTCTTTCATGATGCGCAGGAGAAGCGTCGGCTTCGTATCCCTTTGACCATGATTGCAGTTGTTATGCCTTATAAGTTAAGACGCTGTACGGTCCCTGCCAGATACTATAAAAATTATCGTCTTCCGCCAAGCTCTTTAAACTTATTTTCCGTTGTGCGAAAGAATCTTCGACATTTTTCCTCCCTCTAAATGTTTCTCTCGAGGGCTCCCGTAACAATCGAGCACGAGATTGCCTCGTTGAAATTCAGTGTCCATGGGAAAAACAATTGGGGAATGTTTTAACGGCTGAATCCTCACCTTTATTGGCAGAAGAGACAAGTTAAGTGACAAAGAGATTTAAAATTCCAGGAGGGTTCATCCAGCAACCGGGTGTAAAATCCACGGCCAATCCTCGGAATTTCCTCACCCTTCCTCGAACGGGTAGGAGGGTCCCCAGTCTACACTCGAAATAAAAGCGCGGCGTCAGATACCACAACTTCGTTTAAAGGGGGACCTGAACAAGCGAACGCATATCAAGCATGGTGATATGATACTGTAATCATTACACAACCGAAGATTTGACCTCGACAACTCGACCGCCGCAGGAGGGGAGGAGGAAGGAGTGAGAGAGTAAGAAGGAAAAAAGCATATATCGCACCGATCAAACGCACACCGACTATAAGGTCGTGCTCAAACATTTTGCGAGTGACTTGTGTGAGATGATATCACGAGACAAGCCCCTCTATATCCATCTCTCTCTCTCTCTCTCCCTCTCTTTCGCTCTCTCCTTCTTCGCCTCTGGTATTCGAGTCACGTCCGAAGACGAATCCTCGGCAAGCAAAGGAAACGGGCGAAGACGGTGCCAATAAGTTTTGCCGAGACCATCCGGAGGCGCGCGGAGTTAGCTCAAGGGAGTGAGACGAGCACGAGGAATGAACGAAACGCACTGTTCGGGCAAGGCCCTCCTCTCCCACTCGCGGGTGGACATGACGAGGGATGTTCGGCGGAGGGAAGGGGGTAAAACGTGCGGGGGTGGAGGAGGCGGAGGGGGAGTGGGGTTGCGCCGGGAAGGGAACGCGGGTGCAGATACGATCGCGGCATAATAAGGCCTTAACGTCAAGGGAGTGAGGATCGGGCCGGGCCTAAGTTGAGTGGAAGGGGTCGGTCGGCTAGCTGCTGCCGCTGCCACATCTATCTGAAGCGATTTAACCGGACACGTAGGCGTAGACTTACCATATATTACCCCGTGAGTGGCCAAACCGAGTCGAAATGAGGTCGGGGGGAATCTGTCTATTTGCTCGGACAAGACGGCCTGCTTTTGTGTCTGTGCGCGCGCGCGCCACGGTTCCCATGTTACTCGGCTGTTTAAATCACGCGAGTGGAAACAAGGGCGACGCGAAAGAAACTGAATGGGAGAATGTCGTGGAGGGGGTTGAAAGAAAAAAGCAATCCTTCCCCCGATGAAAACTATGGCGGCTCGAAGCAACAAGTCAGGTGTCCGCAGGGATTCCGATTTCCGAATTCCCGTTTTTCGATCCTAGCGACGAGTACTTTACTTCGAAAGAACAGTGGAATTAGTGACGGTGAATATGCATAATATGCTGTCCCGCCCGGCCACCACTAATATTCCTTGTCGCGGGGAAAGAACTCGACCAATAAAGTTCATCCTATGTGCCGATTTGGCAGTAGGCTTTTCTGGCCTCTCCCTTTTCCCACATGGTCATCAGACTAGTGAGAGGTGCGCCTACCAGCAAGTAATAAGACCATGTGCTCCAATCCCGTCTCGGGTGATGTCTTCGGGCCTAGGGATAAATTCTTTATGAGTTCATTAATTCGGTAGTATGACATAAAGTTGAAGATGGAAGGGCACTGGAATCCTAATGTTGATAAAAATTCTGAATCTGTCGTTGTGGGCAGAGATATACTCTCGCAAGTTCTTTCGTTCATACATCATGCCCGAAGTTATATTATTTAGTCCCCCAAAAGATTAGGGACTCCAAATGTATCCTCTCTTACGAACGAATTCTCAACTTTACTATTCCCTCTCTACACTAGCGGTGGCTGGCAGGGTATTTAATGAATAAATTAATAAAAATCTCCAGCTAAAATCCGTAATTCTCCGTTCGGTTCACAGCCAAAAGCGGCAACGAGTGGTTAAATATTATCGACGGTATGTCCGTGTAACCGACAGAGCTTAATAAATTTCGTACGGGCACACGTACACGCAACATGACTATTTTGATCACAGAAGCGCCCCGAAAAAATATATTATTCCACCAATTATTCAACCCCATCCGTATACGGGATAAATGCCGATGAGCGCGCAAACATGAATACAAATTATAGTTAGAGGAGTCGTCGAAAGAGTGTGAGTCCGAAGCGGTCATCCAAATTTACATATATTTCCAGTACAACACGCAGTGCCGGAGGGTCAGGGGATGGTTTCATCCCACGAGTGTGGCAGTGAGAAGGAAGCGGGAGCCACTGGTCAGTGTGATGGGGAAATAAATAAGAATTAGAAGAATCTCTTCCTATTTAGGCTTATTGTTGTCTAAACTGGATCTACCTCAACAGCTTCGGCCTGCCCTATTCCGATCACGTTTTAAACTAAAAGAAGAGACGCAGAAAAAAAGGGTTCTAGCGCTGTTAGCCTGAGCTCCACTTGGGGATGATCTTTTTCATACGGCCATCCGAGTACAAACACATGTCGCCAGCGATGCGAACGTAAGGCGACTTCAAAAATTTAGTGCGCGCAACACTTCGGAAACAGCTGCTCGCCTGTTTACAACCGCGATGATGGCAGCTGAAAGAAAAGTCGTGTTTCACACCAGTGGCAACATTGCTATTACCTTACCGCCTTTGCATTTTCATACCGCGACAATCTTACAGTGGATAGGAGAAACGAACCCGATGAAGGATAAACACGATTCAGTACGCTCGCTGAAACGAGAGTGAACGCTCGTCAGAGCGGGTAACAATAAAATTATCTGGAAACAATGGTAGTAAACACCGCGGAAAGAAACAAAATAGTAAACACCGAGGAATGAAAGCAGTCGTAGTATCACGCTCCATTCCCGTCGGCCTCCGAGGAACACGTCTCACACGATCTAGCGACGTGAACGATGGACGTGGATGAGTCGCGGTCAGGATTCGAACACGCCTATTTTGTCGGTCCTCCCGACGAGATCGACGCGAGCCGAGAATCCCCAAGCTCTCCCCCCCCCCCAAGCCCCTCAAACCCTTCCACCTTTTCTCCCCCCCTTTTATCCCCCCCCCAGAGCATAAAATTCTCGGAATCCCGTGAAGGAAGAAGGGGGCAATGCTGATGCGTTGCACTGGAACGAGCCCCTGTACTCGTTGAACAACAACACGCGGAAGGAATAAGTTACGCACATCGTTTTAAGCTCCTACCGTCATTGGTCCGTGAGAAAATACTTAAGGTCGTGAGTGGTGGAGAGGACCACTAAAGAGAGTTTGTCATCTTCTTCGATCGAGCCTTTTCTTCCGGTTTATCCGAAACTCGGCGTCGCCGGGTGTTGGGGAGTAAACCCTTTCGCACATTACGGACCACCACAATAGTCGACACCGACAGTCGACGACGGCGATGACCCGGAGAGAGAGATAGAGTAGAAGAACGAGGGGTGGCTCAGTGCATTTTATGACGCCGGTCTTAACGACTTCCCATTTACCAAAGACGAAATACAAAGGGGCGAGAAAGCGGGCGAAAGACATATATATATGTGTGTGTGTGTGTGGGGGCCCCGTGCTGCGCAAGGGTGAGCCCTCGGAAATACGGGCGCTGCGGGGAGCGAAAAGAAAAAGAGGGTGAAGGGGTGGCGGGCCCACCGGGGGTCGTTGAGGGAGAGGGGGTTGGGGCAGGCAGTGAGGGGCGCAAGGCCCCAAGGGCCGAGCCTCGTGCTCGAGAGGTTTGAGAGAGAGAGGTGAGAGGAATGAAGGGGGTGGTAGGAGGGGCTCACATACCTTAGCGATTCACCGAAGGCACGTTCCCGCATGACTCCCGACGGTCTTCTTCGGGTGTGAACCCCCGGAAGAGCTCTAGTCGAGCGGCTTCGGAGGAGGCGGCGGAGAGCCGAACGACGTCGCACTAAACCCCTGCCTCCGGAGGGCCCGCATCTGAAGACGCGGAGCCGGTGGGCGGACGGGCAGGGCGCGCGAGCCCGGACCAGCGGCGGATCGGGGGCGCGGGCAACGGAGAGGCGAAAGGCGGGAGACGCTATCGCCGCGGGGCGGCGGACCTCATGGGCGTCGTCGGCGGTAACGTAGCAACAGTGTAACAACACCACAAGCAGTCGACAAAGATCCGAGGCGGTGTGCGGCGGAAACGCACTCGTCGGGAGTGCTCGCAGGGAATATGTCCTGCGTCAGCAGAGGCCGGCCTGGAAGGGACGAGTGAAAAGAAGAAGGGAGAGGAGAGGTTTAGAGTGAGTGAGAGAGAGAGGGGTGGGCGGTGAGGGGGAGGGGGAAGGGGGCGGCGAGAGACTCTAGGGTGGGCTCTCTCGAGCAGCGAGGGAGGGAAGCGTGGCTGTGGGAACCCTTAACTCCCCCCTCCTCTCCCTCTTCCTCCCCACCACTTTTTTTCTTCTCCCATCCCACACCCCACCATTCCTCTCGCCCCCACCCCACCCCTCCAACATCAACTTTCCTCCCCTTCCCCCCGCGCCCCCTCTCCGCACACCCTCTACTCACACCACTACAATCCCCATCCCAACACACACGAACCCGCAGTCAATCGTCGTTCGCCCTAGCGACGCACCACGAAGGAGAACCACGGAAAGGGAGGCCCTCCGACTCCACGGCTATATGCCAGTGCGGCCGTCGGAACAAGCGCGCGTGAATGGGAGAGGAATGAATTGGGAGGGGGGGGGGGAGATAGGAGGGGGGGTGGGGAGGGCTAAAGGAAGAGGGGAGAGCCCGTACACTTCCCCCCCCCCAACCCGCCGGAAGAAACCTTCCGATACGTTTTGTTGCATTGAAGCACGTCCATCCTTGTGCGGGCACGTTGGGGGAGGAACGGAGTAGGATTGGGGGAGGGTGAGAGCTGTGTCGGTCGCCACCCTCACTTGCATTGATTACCGAACGCTCTCCTCGGTCGCCCGTACGACCAAGGAAGTACACCATCCTCTCACGAATCCAGGCACGCAGATGTTTGATTGTGCGCGCCCGTGAGGATCTGATAACGTCACCTCGTAAATAAGCACGGACGCATCGACTGCGTATATGCGGGAACGATGCGTATCCCTCTCGGGTCTTTTTCGGTCGATTCGAAATCTTGCGTTTCGGGAATCCTCAGAGGAGAGTCGGAAAGTTATGCTGGGCTCCGGACGAGATGATGTAGCGGGATAGTTATTTGGTGAGGAACGGGAAAGAAATGTACGCATCCAAAAAAAACTCATACGGCTGCACTTCAATATCTGAACTGACAGAAGCAGAAAAAAAACGGAGGCCAACTAAAACTCTTCCCAGAGGACCGCCATTCCTGTAAGCGTCGAGCTGGCTGTTGCAAAATATTTTCCCAGAAAAAAAGACTTCGTTTTACTAAGCGGATACTGTGGGGCTCCTGCACTGGCGCATGACCCTCGCGGTCACTCATCCTTGCAGCTCAAAACATCACGCAGCATGCCAGCATCATCATTGGGGATATCGTAAAAAACGACAGCCTTCATTGTGGATCGTCAACAAACCGCGAAACGAATTTTTGGCCGACATTAAATCTCCTCTCTCCATGAGGGTGGAAGAGTTTGACCCCTCCCCCGCACGCTACGTAATTTATGATCGGACAGTGAATCCCATCACTGTCGACGAGAGACTTCCGAAAGGAGGCATAGGGGATCGTAAAGGCGTTTCATCAAATCCCAAGTCATGAATTAAAAGAGTTGAAGATGCTCCTTTTCCTTATCGTAACCGCAATCGTTCATCCTTTCATTATCGACAGTTCAAATGTAACGCATGGGATGTGCGTTCGTAATAATTTGGTGGACCCTCCTCCACTCATGGAACAACGTAGCTTCAATCGTGACCTCCCCTTTCTCTCCTCACTCCATTAAATTCACGCGGTTCATGGGCGATTCCTTGCACCGCACCGTAAACCCAAGTTCCCTTAATCACTACCATGGCAACGCAGTAATAAGGCCGGACGGTAGTTTTAAACAAGAGACCTCACAGCCCGGTCTCCGGAGAGCACGCTAAAATACCAGTCGTACGTGGTCGCTAACATTCTGCTGTTGGCGAAAGACCGTGCACAATGTAATCCAGTGTGAATTGGGTAATTGACAAAGGCATTCCAACCCACGGTCTGTAAATTAACCGCCGGGCACATAGCCCAGAAGCTACTGAGAAGGGGGTTAGAGATGAGAGAACGGACTTCCTATAGAAGATAGGACGGATTCCCATTCGTCCAAGGGGTGAATGAAGAGCGTGTTCTCAGAATTTCACACATCCGTTTGTCAAACTTCCACATCTCAAAACTCAACATTTTCCAGAGAGAGTACACGTTCATTTTCCGAATGGAATTACTTGAGGACATTTGACTTTCAAGTTAACTGAAATCTACTCGGAGGTATAATTCGGGTGACCGAGTCATTCTCTGAAATTCAGCAACAGTACTAATTGGTTTTTTTTAAGGTTCTCCCAAGGCTAAGGTCATTTCGTGCCTTACATTCAACTCAAGAAAAATCTTTAGCGACGGAGCACAACCCATTCCGAAGGGTGGGTTCTAACTCACGACCTTGAGGTTATCCAGCGAGAGCGTTACCCACCGAGCAACCCGGACCGACCTGATATTCGAATTGATTCATTTCTACAAGGGAGCGCTTTCGCTATTAGGAAATTTTACTGTCGATGAACAGCTATAACTATTACTTAAGGTCTAAGGTCGGTGATGAAAACAAACTTTCTAGGAAATTCATTACTCTTCAATGGTAGCAGACTATGCCAAATCAAATCTCATATGGAGACGATTTGGATTATAAAATCTTAAGGTTTTATTTTAACGGCTTAAGGTGCGCCATCAGGGACCACCCCACTTCCCTGGATGCAAATACAACGAAGCATAACAAACATGATGAAATTTGGGCTCAGCCCAAAACATATGATTCGCAAAAGAGATAATTTTTCGTTAAAATGATTTCTTGAGTCGAATTCACAAACGAAACCACAAGTTTTCTGCGGTTGATGAATCCCAAGCGTTGGAATAAAAGTGATATCAATTAATGCATTTTGATAAAATACAGAACAAAGTTGATCCGTATTTTTATAATGCTGAAGTTATCCTGGATGTAGCATCAACTGAGAAGGGACTTCATCACAAGTCTGTTGGTGAGAAGAACAGTGGAAGACGAAATAGAAGGAAGGAGATAAACGGCAATGGAATTAGATAATGGTGGATTAACCATGAATTGAGGGAATTAGCCATCTATGGGGGAAAGTGTAGAAAAAGGTTTATCGGGAAATAAAGCTCCATCCTTGACAGATGATGATGATTACCCCATTCAAGGAATGAACAGCTTATGGCCCCGCATGATATATTTAACTCGCAATGCTACATCTACGCGACCCTTCTCCGTCCGACGAAATGGACAAAGGAAACATACGCAGGCACTGGGTCCGAGGGAGTTCCATTACGAAATGGAATCGAGCATCCACTGAGGAGAAAATGTGAAATTCAAGTCCGAGATGAGTTATCCATCAATTAAGCCGTAATCCCAGGCGATCTTGACGGAAGAACTTTCGCACGAAATTTAGGAGAGAACCCAAGGACTCATATCGAAAGTCCATTGGAAAGGGAACGTTTCCCCGTCATTCAAAAATGGTTCGGAACCTAAGCTACGGACTGTTTTCACCTCATGAAAACTCCTCCATGCGAAGGTTGGTTAAAATTATGGCCATTCATTTGCATTGGACTTAAGCTCCCAAGTAAATCCCTGAACTGTTCCAAGTTCCAAGGAAAGTGTTCATGCTCCACGATGGAGGAATTCTCCATTAATGAAATGTGAGGAGGAGATTACTTGAAACATTAGAACGTTCGAAGTTACTCTAATCTAGCATGTTGTTTACGTGAGCCTACGCTGACCTTAATCCACGAACGCATTTGCACAAGGGCAGCTTAAAATTCGTGTTCGCAGCGCAAATAGAAATTAGGTGACTCGAAAAGAGAGTTGTTTGACTCCTTCGACTGACTTCTTTCGCATTCTGGTAAATATTAAAAGGGCATAGACTAATAATTTTCCGAAAGGAGTTTATATGCGACAGTCCTCTGGTAATTACTTTCAAGTGGACAGCAGCCGTTAGTAGTTAGGTGCCAACAGAAGGGAATAGGCTTCTCCCTGTTGTGTTTAGACAAGAAAATGATAGTTTCTGTCGATAGCATGTACGTAAAATGTTTGTAATTGTTACCTCTATCGAAAAAGTCGGAATACTACCTTGAACAAAAAGTTCCCGGAATAACCACCGTGTGGCGCTCCCATCGTTCCGATTTGAGTTCTGTTTTTTTTGTTAAATTGGGACATCTGTTGTTGATATTCCCTTTAAATCTTAGTGTCATAACTTGACATTTGCAAAAGTTACGTAGCCAAGAGTACATCTATCTCTGTGTGTGTTGGCGATTTTTTACAATTGCAGAAATGGATTTAAATTTGCAACAACGAACTTGTATTAAATTTTGCGTAAAAACGGATTTAGTGGCGCACGGACGTTGGAAATGTTGGAAAAGTGTTTCGGCAACGATTCTCTAAAAAAACGGTCGTTTACCAGTGGCACGAGCGGTTCAGAAGTGGTCGTGAGTCAATCGAAGATGATGAACGCAGTGGCAGACCATCGACATCGAAAGTCGGTGAAAAAATTGATAAAGTAAAAGAAATGTTGGTCAATAACCGCAAATTAACCATCAGAGAAATAGCGGAGGACTTGAACATTGCCTATGGATCCGCCCAAGACATTGTGGTTAATGATTTGGGTTTCCGTCGTGTAGCAGCAAAGTTGGTGCCAAAAGACCTCAATTTCATGCAAAAAAGAGACCGTGTTGACGTCGCAAAAGACATGATTTGCGAGGCTGAATCCGATCCCACATTCATCAAAAGGATCATTACTGGAGACGAGACGTGGGTTTACTATATGAGTACGACACGCAATCCAGACATCAGGCAAGTGAATGGCGTTCACCAAATGAGCCGAGACCAAAAAAACCACGTCGTTTTCAGTCAAAAAAGAAGGCAATGCTGACGGTTTTCATGGATTACAACGGTGTAGTGCATCATGAATTTTTGCCAGAAGGCCAGACAGTAAACAAAGAGTATTATTTGGGCGTTATGAGACGTTTGCGTGAAGCAATTCGCCGAAAGAGACCAGAAATCGTCGCACAGTGCGTCGAGACCGTCGCACAGTGCTATCATTATTCGTAATTTTTTGACGAAAAATGCAACAAATACCATCCAACAGCCACCGAATTCACCTGATTTGGCTCCCTGTGACTTCTTTCTGTTCAATCGAGTTAAAAAACCATTACGGGGAACGCGTTTTAGCAGCCGAGAGGAAGTAATGGAAAAATCGCAGGAAGCACTGATGGACATACCGAAAACCGAATATAAAAAATGTTTCGAGGATTGGATCAAGCGCTGGCATAAGTGTGTTGCAGTCGATGGGGATTACTTTGAAGGGGACAATATAGATTTAGATGAATAAACTTGTATTTTTAATTTTCTGAATAAATTCCGGGAACTTTTTGATCAAGGTAGTATGCGGTAAGCACTGAGAAGTAGTTCGATTACTATGGGAAGCGTGTGAATGATGTGGTAATTTTCACCGTTGGCCGATGTATATAACTAATGAAGATTAGTATTAGGTGTTATGTGAATGGGCAATGGGCTCACAAAGGGGTATAATGGAATGGAAGAAGGGAATCCGACGTCAGCAGTAACCCAAGGCATCTTGATGAAAGATGCCTTAGGGCTTTCAGCTTTCAAGACCTATCCAATGGATGTTTATACGTATGTCCTTGATGTAACCTCCACGTGACGTCGAACGAGAGTCATGCTAACAAAGAAATAATGGTTACCTACAAGAGTCAAACTTTGACCCTCATCAGAGTAAGTCAAACTCGAGATAAACCTCAAGCTCGATAATTCGGAGTACAGTTTTATGAACAAAATAAACATGGCCCGAACATTTTGTCCGAAAATGTATTAACGAATGCAAACGGCCTCTTAAATTCATTGCGGAACGACACTTAAGCTTTTCCCACTCTTTTGATCTTCATCATCTCTGAGGGAAATTCGTTTCCCGGACAGCAGGAGGATTGTCTGCGTGGGTTTTGGTCCCAGTTTGGGTTAGGTGCGGAGAATACCGTAAATACCGGACACCGATCGTCTCAGTTCATGGGCTGATGGGTAGGAATTCCCTATCAGACGTTAGCCAATGCTTAATCTGACTCTCTATTTTCCTCCGGTGCCCTTTCCTAGATATAATCGATGGGGAGGGATATAGTGGCACCCAAAGAGTAGGGGAGGTTTAGGGAATGTATACGCGTGTGGAATTTTTAAAAATATCAACCGGAAATCGTAATGGTATTTATTCCTCGTGTTTTAAATGTGTAATCATATCACATGTTATCATGTTTATAATGTAATGTCAGTTTTTATGACAGCTCTGCAGTATGAGCCCGAAATCCAAGGCGTCCATCTAGTCAGAAAAAATCCTAGCTGACATTAGCCTGACCCGTCTTTCCACCTATTTTAGCATGCTTACATGCGTCCTTGTTTTCACTCCTCCCAACATCTGCCTCATGCATTACATTTTTGTGAATTTCTGTTACCAATTATTTGTTTCTCTTTCGGATGTTGATTGGATCCACTACTTTAAAATATGTTCAATGAGTTTATGTCATTCATTTCGGTGCTTCCAAACAGGTCTCTTTCTCCGCTTATTTTATTACTTACTATGGAAACCTCTGTCATACTAATTCTGTCATCATTTTCCTGTAGCGCTGCAATTATTTTTTTTTACCCTTCCTTTCTCTCTTGCTGTCACTGGCGGTGTCCAACCTACGTGAAAGATTGGACTCCGTACCTATGTTTTAATTGTCCCATTCACGTGACGGTGAATCCCAATTGGAAGAAAAATTATTTTAACATCCAAACATCCCTGAAAACCACTTTCCACTCGTGGAAAAACGATCGTTTTACTGCGAACGATGGGCACTGAAATTTTTGAAGGAAATTGATAACTATTTGAAGGGAAAAAGTACTTAAACATGTGTGGAACCGTAATGATTAGTCACTGAGACAATAAGGAAGTCTCTGAGGAAAAATATATTAATATGAATAATTTCAGTGTATTTTCTAGGTGCTGTAAAATTAAATGGAGGCAACAATCATTTTTCTGCGATTACGTCACATAATAAGTGCGTTAAATCGATTTGATTTCAATTTCTTTTAGAAATGCATATATTCCCAGCAATTCATGGAGAAGATAACGAAATTTAGAGGATGTTTCCCCTGCGCAAAAGAAGAACAGTGGCTTACTCTGCTATTAGTGGTGACTTGTGTTTGTTAAAATTATATTTTTGAAATAGAATTATCGATTAGGCCATGAGTTACATCTAACTTAAAATGCTATTAACTTGCTGCTAGTAAAAATTCAGCCGATGCATGGCGAAATTCATGGCGATGCATTGGGAGATAAAATGAAATTAATATAAATTTCAACTTGTTAAAAAAAACACACTAGTTGCTTATACGCACACCATAATTTATTGCTCCAAGAGATGAAACTTAAATGATCAACTAATCTTCACCTTATAGTGTCGGAAAATTTATATTTAAAAATAAGTATCTATCGAATTACTCAATTTCGTTGCATTCTCTCTCATTCTATTTGATTCCAACACTTGAGGTGGCTTCCGATTATGAGTTGAATCACATAACTTCCAACTTTGCGGATACGCCCAACGGTTGCCAGGAAGTCCACCGCCTAATAGCTGCACCCTACTCACCACATTTGCATGCAGCAGGCGTTCGCTTACCGCATTCAAACCCTCGCGGCTCTGTAGACGGCGAAACTTGCGCCGTATCAAAAGATGTTTGGGCATTCAAGGAACGCACTCATGATTAGCGAGGCCTCGCCGGAAATAATGTATACGTAATTTAGATAAGGCTTAGACACACTGGAATAAAACATATCAACTGGTCTCATCTATCAAACGAATCTGAAATTGAAAAGATCTACTGGCCTAAGGTAAATTGAATTGAGTTCAAACGCTATTAACGAAGCATAAAAACACAGCTGCCATTAAGAGATATTAACTGCTGTTTTTAAAGGCGATATCGTCGTTCAATTACTATTTAGCAAACTTTGAAACCAAAACAATAGATACACGTATATGCATGCGCACGTGCACAAAGGTAATGGGGGTCGGTATGGTGCGGTTGCTAACGTACAGGTTTCCCACCGTGAAGACCCGTATTCAAATCCTGAAGATATCAAATATTTTTCAGCGGTATCCCGATCCCTACTTGATGTGCTTTGTGGAGAGCACTTTGAGTGAGTACGACGTCCGTCGGATTGGACATTAAACTGCGGACCCCTTGGCGCCTTTCGTTAAGAGTAGGCGAATACCGACGCCGGGTTTCTCTTCACCCTTCCTTTCCCATTCATCCCTAATGGCGCAAATGACCTTAGCTGTCGGTCGCCTCCCCTGAAAACTACTGCTACTACTAAGGTAATTATTATGTCCCCACACTATTTGGGTAAGTTAGACGACAAAGATAAGGGAGATAAGACTCCAGTAGAGATATATTGTTCTTTCCTTGGACAATCAGGAATCATAATAGCAAGAAATAGAAGTCATAACAGAAATTGTGTAGATGTTCGAATTACGAGCAAGTAATTCGCTCGTACAAGCAAGGATAAGATTAAACGCTGCATGCTGGTGCATTCGTAGGTTCATATGCATGTGTATGTTAGTTGCTAGTATATGTATTTGCATGTGTTTAAGTTAAAATGGGTTTCGCGTGAATTTATACGTGTCTGTGGCTGTGAATTGGCATGCTTTTGTTTGTTTTACATGTGGTTTTATTCTGTTTTACAGGTGGTGTCCTAACACCCTCCGCCACACGCGCCTGTGGAGGTTTGCGGGGTATTATATAGATGTAGATACGCATATACATATATATATATATACATACGTACACAAACATGCATACCTACGTACATATATATATACAAGCATATGCATGCCGACACGGTTATTTTTTCTGTGATCAAGTTTGGCGCATTTCTTATCCCGTGCACGTAAGCAGATTCGTTCCCCAAGTTGAAATAAATGAATTCACGGCCCGCGGCCGAACTGAACCGTGAATACATTTATTACTCTCTCTCTCTCTCTAGAGTATACCATTAGCAAACAGAACACCTCGCGAACACATCTTTATCTGCTTCTCAGTTACTCTGCAAAACTTCATGTTGGAATTTTGGACAATCGCTCACACACATGCTCATTTGGCGGCTTCCTTCAATCTGCCTTTCCTCCGGAACAAATAAATGTTACCTTCACCAAATGAACCCGTATCTTAAAGCAGGATGCAAATGAGTGAAAAACTGAGAGTGAAGATTATAGATCCCTCCCCTAGGTTTTCCCGCGATCAACGCAAAAGAATTTAACGTAGAGCCTAAAATGGTCTCATCCGTCATTTTTGCACTAAAGTGAATTTCGCCGACGAAATTTGATTACGCAGCTTAGTCGGTAAGAGAGATAAAGTGGTCGAAAATGGGATAAGTGTGTTGAGGTCCCATAATTACGATCTTATTTCAAAGCCTCTAGTTTTCTTCCTCCAGCGCAGAAAAATAAGGAGAAGCCACGCGTCCTGCACTTAGAATCGCAATTCAATTGGCTGCTAACGGAAGAAGACCTCGGAAAAATTTTCTCTCCAGCTAACGGCTAAGGAAATCGAAGTGTCCGTCGAGGCAGGTGAAAATTGAGTAAATAATACCCCAGAGACGTTGCGTGACTTTTTACATGAGGAGGGGAAGCAAGCATGTAATTATTCTCGGGGCGAGTGCGAGTCTCCATAGGAGGAGACCTCACCTCATCTCATCTGCAAAAAGGAAGGCTCTACTCTCCTTTTCTGGCTGTGATGCGAGCGCCTGTACATCCTCATAAAGAAATCGAGGGATACGTTTGCATTCAATCCGTGATCCATCTATGGCCACGGACGTAAACTTATCATTTCAACGAGAAGTGTATTTGAATACCCGATCGGGCTAAGTGGTGAAGGAATGAATCCGCACGATGTTGGAAGAAACTTTAAGAGTCTCCCTTTGGCAACGAAAACCGCTTAAATGGATGTCCTTTCCGTTTCATTACAAGGTGAATCATAAATTGGCACCTTTATCAAAATAAAAAGCCAAAGAAATGTGAGCGAAGTTGTGAGTATCTCTCTGAGAAACCTGGTGACAAGGACTAGTTCGCAGAGAACCCAGTGGAATGATGGACCACCAACATATGCGTCATTCACGGAAAAACAAAATAATTTAGTCCATAGATAATATTCGTTTTTCAATCAACCATGAAAAATGTTATTCAATTAATAACAAAACTTTGGTATTACACTGGAGTGTGGTATGCGATGCAATTGTCTAAAATAGCCTACATAAAATTAATGTTTGCGTCAATTTCCATCGCTAATCAAGTCTTAAATACAGGGAACTTCCTTGTTTTTCAGAGTAAGTAAAAGCGATTGATTTATATTTCTCTCCTATGGGAGGATTCTCACTGAGTGCCCGTTGAAACATCTCTTGGTATAGGACACTGTTTCTGGCTTCACTTGGTGGAATTTTCCCATTGCGAGGTTCAGGAGAAAAAAATGTGAGCATATTCCAGAGAGTCAAACGTGGAATAGCGATGTGTTTTCTTCTATTACTCACGATCTCATGGTATAGCATGTTATTGTGCGAACTCACGTAGCATTACATTTAAATCGTATATCTTCCATCCAAGCATTTCGCTGCTGACAGCGAAGTGATTTCCCTCGTCAGAAAATACTTCATCCTGTTTCGCTTCGCAAATGACTGAGATTTCTAAGCAGGAGTATGAGAAAACTCATCATTTTCCGGTAAGAATTCAAAATAAAAATTATATTTTTAACTTATTTTTGTCATTTTCATATCTTTCAGTTTTTCATGCAAAGCTATACGCAGAAAAAAATATGGTATTTACTAACATACCACACAAGTTCTCCGTAACAAAAAATGGCCGCTGAATTGATAAAACACTCTTTTGCTTCTTTCAAATGAAACATTTGTGTAACCTGGCGGTCAGTATTTACGATATCCTCCACGATAACCTCTAAAAACAGAATTAATGATGATATTCTTAATTAAGGATCTCAGGTTTTACCGGCGTATGGTATTCAAGAATTTTTCTTGAATGATATTCTTAATTTTATAAATAAATTAACTCACTATGAATAAGTTATGCCAAACATTACAAGTGCAGACGGAGCGAAGTGGTCGAATCACGTCTTACTGAACAAATAAAAATAGGGAAATGAATTTTTGAAGACTCCGTGCTCATGTTACATACGTACATTGTATGAGGGAAAAAAGATCATTTGAATAGAAACTATATACGTACTGACAGGTCTGGGGTGCTCATACGAGTAGAACATCAACCTCTAGGAGATTTAAGTGGAAAAATAACAAGAACCAAAATTTTTACCGACTAGAAAAATTAAAATGATGTCAGCATTTACCTTATTTAAAACTTAACTTTAAAGTTTCATTGGATTACCTATGTAAAGAAAATGTGCCAAGTATAATATTGCGGAGACATGGTTAACCATTTTTGTAATCCAATATTCAGATAATATGATTTACTAAAATTTATAAATGTCATCAAGCGATAACACATTACCGAAAGAATATGTTGCTCTACATGCGGGATTGCGGGGCGGACTGGATAACTCAATACTCTTTCTGTTTGCATAACACCGTGGAACCCAGACACATGATACGGATAAGTAACTTTTACTCTCATTAAATGAAGGACACAATGGATATTTCCACTGTTCTTTAATTTTCGCACAACTACGTAGTTTCAACGCTTAGGCGTCATCATCAGGTGACGCCTAAGCGTTGAAACCCCTGATGATGATGCCTAAGCCTTGAAACTACGTAGTTGTACGAAAATTTAAGAACAGTGGAAATATACATTGTGTTCTTCATTTAATGAACATGAACTTATGCAAAGTTGAGTCTGAAACAATTGAATACAACTTTTACTCCCTAATTATGACAGAACGGCAGCCAAGAGCAATTGCGAATGCTCTCATGTTATATTTTTTTCTAGTCTGTAATCATCTGCCCAGTCCGCCAGTCAACCTGTTATCGAATTCTTTTCTTCGGGACCAGGCCAAACTCGAGGGTATTTCAAAATGGCAGGCAGAGAGCAATACTACGCCTCCATTCCGAAGTGATGCGCCCCTCTGAAAATCTGACCAGTTGGCAGTAGTTCGCATCACTCAGCTCTCGTAAGGGGCTGTGTCCTTAAAACTGTGACTTATTATCGGATATGGACGGGGGTCAAAGTGATAATATGACGTCGACCTTCAATCTGAACGACCGGAAGATGACAAGGAATCATGCAGTCTACGGTTGGCATCGAAAGAATTGCAATTTTCATCCATTACCCGAAAGGGCACCGGTAGTCAGTCTCCATGTGAATCCGAAGACGTACTTTTATCGTGTTGGCCAAGAAGAATAGTCGCTGAATCACCCGATCCAGGACACGAATGATTTCAGACTAAACATGAAAATTATCTAGTGAAAAATAATGATTAATAGGAACGTATGAAATGGTGAATGACGTAACTCTGGAATTTCTTCATGATACTTAACTCTGCTATTCCACACAAGGATAAATTTACATGATGATAAGAGTGATTAGAACACCCAAATACGAATGTAAATTGTAGCAGGAAATATGGCTATATACGAGTACTGTTCCCTTACGCATGGTCTCGGTAACCAAGAGTGTCAATGTAAAGTTATAAGAATTAAGGATAAAAGGGCTCTTTCAAGAAACTGGAACGCGTGCTGCTCACAGTATAGCCGTCTTCTACGCCAAACTTTCTCGCTGGTCAGCGAGGAAAGAATGATCTTGTCTCGCGCAGCTGATCTCGGAAGGCTCTTCATTCCGGGGTGGCTCATTTTGATTTCCAGACCTCCTTTCCGGTGGCCGCAGTCGAGTGGGCAGATGGCCACGATGGGGAGAGAGAGATCCCTATCCGCCGTAATCTTGGGCAACCAGCTTCGCCTCGCCTGGAAGATTCAGTGCCAAAGGGAGCGGGGGCTGGTCGCGGAAATTCGAGCATTTCCTTCGACGGTGCCCCGGTCGACACTCTTCCATGTCGGCACGGGTCGATTTTAAATGCTAATGAAACGTGCATAATCCAAGTCGAAGGCAGCCAAATATTTCGGCCATCGGTTCCTCACGGCAGGTCAAAAAGTTGGCTAGCTGACGAGTGCATGCAGTGTCAGCTGGTTCGATGGGTAGTTTAGAACTGCTGGAGCTGGAGCGGGTACTCAACCGAAATACGCAAAATAATGGCCAATCATGTTAATACGCATTACCTGCGAGAACTATTTGGAAAATTGTGGCCCCTTTGAATTCTCCGGATCGAGAACCATAGCATGCCGTTGCTCATCGTTAAACGTGAATCTACCTATTAGAGGCATGTTGTTTGGATGATCCCTCCAAACAATTGCACATCATCGTGGACATCTAAAAAAATCGATGCAGCATAAAGATCATTTCAAATTAAATAGCACTTCTTAGTATGCTTCCCTCCTCTTCGAGATTAATTTCTCCACCCTTCTCAATATACGAGGCGTATCTTAAAGTAAGTCCGTTTGCTTATATTTAAATATTGGCGCTTCAGAACACAGTTTTGCTCCTGCAGCGTCATCTACTGATTCATTGAGAAGCTATAGCAGCATTTGTTTTGTTTCAGAAGTCGTTTGCTTGTCCGTGCATGCAAACAACAATGTCCGCGACAATCGTTGATCCCGCCAGCTGTGAAGTGCGTTCTGTTATACGATTCTTGTATGCAAAAGGATTGTCGGCTGCTGAAATTCATCGGGAATTATGCCTAGTTTATAAACCTACAGTTATGAGTGAAGGAAAGGTTAAACAATGGTGCTGTGATTTTAAAAATGGACGAACAAATGTCCATGACGAAGAGTGAAGTGGTAGGCCCAGTATTCTGACCGATGAAATTGTTTCGCAAGTGGAACAAAAACTGCGATGTGATCGTCGATTGACAATTAATGGCCTGGCTGAACAGTTTCCTCAACTTGGACGCACTACTGTCTACAATATTGTTACGGAAAAACCTCGGATACCACACATTGCGTGCAAGGTGGGTACCGAAAATGCTCACCGACCACCACAAAGAGCAAAGAATGTCCAGTGGACGAGAGTTTTTGGGTCGTTGGGAACTCTTTAAACCACCCACCGTACAGTCCTGACCTTACACCCAGCGACTACTTCCTCTTCTTGCACTTGAAACAGTGGTTCGGTGGACAACGTTTCGAAACCGAACAGGAACTCAAGAATGGCGTTGTCGATTAGTTCAACCCTCAGGCGGCGAGTTTCTATGCAGAGGGGTTAAAGAAGATGGTGCAGCGGTACTAAAAATGCTTAGAAGTGAACGGCGATTATGTAGATAAGTGAAGTAGGTTTGTAGCTAACTAAAAGTGCCAATAAAATGTGTTTCATATGAGCATATTTTTTCCTGTTACCAAACGGGCCTTACTTTATGAACACGCCTCGTATAATCCTGCAACAACGCTTGTACTCTTTCCTCAACAACAAAGTTTCTGGACCATAAAACTCTACGCTGTACGTAAATTTAATAATATCTTCTCTACGTGTTTACCCGAAAAGTCCCTATCATCAATTCCCTCCTCTTTATAAAAGCTTCATTTGTCCGAAACAATAGATAACCCTTACGCAAAAATTTCCCTTAGAAAGGGGGACAGTATACAGACTTAGAAAGCATTGTGCCTATGAAAGTTTTAACGGAAATAAAATAAGACAGATGCGACAAATTTATCGCCAGAGTTTTCAATTAAAATATATTTGATACCGGAAAATACACGAGTATATATTGAAGGAAATCCTGGATATTACCTTAAATGGAAAATGAACACTTCATTTTTACGGTTTACCTCGCATCTTACTGCTGAAAAATCATAAATGAAATAGAATTTCATGTTCAGAATGAACTGGGTAAATCTTGAATTAGACTGACAAACATTGCATTCCACTATCGTTGCAGAATGAGCTGAGAAGACGGTAACTTCTACGGAATGGAATTAACTGCTCACCATCGCTATTACTTGAGGGGAGAGCGAGAGCAGTATCAAGTTATCTAAGAATGTTGAAGTCATGTATTGTAAAGAGATTAAAAATTAATATTGTTCGAATTTTTTGTATGTCTAATTAGCATTATTTCTCTGAAATATTGTTACAGGATGTACGGAAACAGCTAGGAACAAGCAAACGAAATCGAATCTAAAAACTCGTAAACAGCTAGACATTGGTGAAATATTCAGATATAAGAAATCATAAACACAGTAATCAATCGAGGTTTGGTAGATGATGGTACGATTCACCCAGTACGTACTAAGCCCGACGGGTGTGTAAAATTCACGCATCAGGGTAGGGGGGCCAGTTCCTTTCCCTGTGCTTTGGTTATGGTTTCCCACGAAGATCTGGTACCCGAAAATCACATAATGGAGCTGCAGATGCCCAGAGATGCTTGCCTGGGAATCGAACCCGGTCCCTCCGTTCAGAAGTCCAACACACTACCCCTGAACTATCGCGACACACGCAAATATAATATGGAACCATAATATATTTGCCATGATGAGTAAATTTAAGAGAATAGGATCTCAGAATTGAATGGAATTCTTCACGTGCCAGAATATAATTCTGTTAGAATTCCAGAACGTAATCTAGAGTCCCTTACTCTCAAATACCGGAAGCCTCCGGGGGGAGAATAGGCAACTCCACACGCTCGCGTGTGCTATCTCTGTTTTACCAGTCACGCAAAGGTGAAAATAATGTGTTCGTTTTCTTAAAAATTTCTAATTTAAACAATGAATATTTTCAACTTGATTTTGACATCTTTCGGAACCACTAACATAAGACATGAAAAGATTCCTTATTTTACCTAAACAATACCTCGCAAGTGCATGCGGCGGGGGATGTCACGGGACCAGCCATACTGGTGACATAAATACTGGTTCGTACATGAATTTTAACATATATTAGCTTTCGCACAAAAATACTTGAGGATAAAACCATAAACACAGTAATCAACCCGAAGGTCGGTTTAGTAGGTGATGGTAGAGCTCACCCATGTACCAAGCCCGACGGCGTGTGAATATTCACACATCAGGGTAGGGGGGCCAGTTCCTTTCCCTGTGCCGGTTATGGTTTCCCAGGAAGATCTGGTACCCGAAAAATCAACTAGCTTGGGTGGAGCTGCAGGTGCCCAAAGTGCCTTGCCCGGGAATCGAACCTGGGACCCTCTGGTCAGCAGTCCAACGCTCTACCCGCTAGACCACCGCGACCCGCTTGACTTGAGGATATACATACATATATATGCCTACATACGAGGCATATATATGCCTCGTATATAATGCACTCATTGGTGTATTCTACTAAATCATTAAATTTTAGTATTTTAATTTAATGCATATATTCAGGCATTTGTCATCAATTTTGCTATGACTACGTGTCGCACGAGGAAAAAACGAGTACTTGAATCTGTCTGTGACGGTGTCTCTCTCTCTCTCTTAATTAATATCAGTGGTCTAATCTTTGGCGCCATATTAATTGCCCGTGTCGCAAGAAAACTTCTATAAGGTTCTAAAAAGTGTTCTACCCTGCTGTATGTCTTAACTCCTGTATGCTCTCCTCGAAAATCAAGGTGCTCCCAACCTAAATCCTACTACATACACGTCAGACCTACTCACCTCTCGTAGTAATTTCCCACAAAATTAGTATACTTTCTCTGTGTTATCTCCAATTTCTGAATTTACGTTTTATCCCGTGGATCCCAGATACTTGCCGCGTATTTCAAATGTGGCATAACTAAAGCGTAACCTCTCTCTTACTTTTTCATTACATTTTCTTGCAACACGTCTAGTAGCTTTTAGGCTAAACCTCCTGTTCTTCTGATGGGTGTAACTATGAAATGTTTTATGTCAGTTTACCACTTAAATTTTTGCCCTGCTCTGAAATATACTGAAAAATCTATCCCATATGCTTCCTAAGTTATGCCTTGTTCATCTTTTCCTTTATTAAAAAAAACAGTGCTGTGCGTTTTCTGATATTTCATTCAATCCCCCATTTCGTACACCACACATTGATATCTTGTCAAAATCGTTAGAGAGTAGCACATAATTAGCCGGTGTACTTATTTCTCTGTAAACCACTGGGTGGTCTGAAAATAATCTAAGAGGGAGACCTCGGCGGTTAGCTCGTTAATGTCGATCCAGAAGAGTAAGGGCCCTATAATATTTCCCTGTGGCACTCCTGAAATTACGTCTACCTCTAATTAACTTAACCCATCGACGACAACTTTTCGCTTTCGGATAGGGAAGCTCACAATCCAGTTGGTCATCATTTCACTAATATCAAAACATCTTCATTTGTATATCAATTTCTTGAGAGGAACCTTGCCGAAGGCTTTCTTTAAATCTAAAAATACAGCACCCACTTGGAAATTACCGTCTCCGATTTCACGATATCACAAATAAAACGACCCAGATGTGTAATATATGTTTTTCCTTAACTCGAGCTAGTTACGGGAGAGTATGTTCTTACTGTCTAGAAACCCCATTATATTGCTAACAATTACATGTTCTAAGATTTTGCAGGATATCGATATCAAATGTTTCGGTCTGTAATTACAGGGATCTTTCCTATCCCCGCCATTTTAGAGGATCAACTTCTAGTCACGAGGTATTGAACCTTCTGTCGATCAACAGAAAACTGTTTTTAAGCAAGGTGCGATGTCTTCATCATTTTTCAGACTTTCTGAAAAAAATTGCGAAGAATATTGGCCTTATTTATGCTATCTGAAGTAATTTTTCCATTTTCTGCCTTAAAGAATGTATAGTTGAACGTTGTATTGTACGCGATATATTTGAAAAGTGAGAAAATGTTTTCTTATAGTTAAATATTGACTGTTCAGAACAAAGTTGCACGCAGGCAGCGCCATCTATTGATTGATTCCGAAGCCACTGAAGTCATTGTTTTGAATCAGTAGCCGTTTCCCATTCGGTGAATGCAGATGACAATGTCCGAGAGAATCCTTGCTTCCACCAGTTTCGAAATGCATGCTGTGATTCGCTTTTTGGGTGCCAAAAGACCATCAGCTGCCCAAATTCATCAAGATTAGTGCCTAGTGTATAGATCTACAGTAATGGGTGAAGAAGAGGTTAGACAGTGGGGTCGATACTTCAAAAATGGCTGCCCAAATGCATATGATGAAGAGTGGAGTGGTAGGGCCAGTATCCAGACCAATGAAATCGTTCAACAAGTGGACCAAGAACTGCGATCTGATCGACCATTGATGATTAGTGTCCTGACTGATAAATTTCCTCTTTTTTTGGACGCATTTACACGACTGCTATGGGAAAGATCGGACACCACAAATTGTGTTCAAAGTGGGTACGAAAATGTTTACCGACCAACACAAAGATCAAAGAATGTTGAGTGGACGACCGTTTTTTACTCCTATCGACAGCCCAGACCTTGCACATAACGACTATTTCCTCCTCTTGCACTTAAAACGTTGACTTGGTGGACAACAGTTTGAAAGACGACGAGGAACTTAAGACCGCTGTTGTCAACTATTCCAATTCCCAGGCGGCGAACTTCTATGCCGAGGGATTAAAGAAGCTGATGCAGCGTTGCGAAAAGTGCTTAGAAGTGAACGGCGATTATGTAGACAAGTGAAGTAGATTAGTAAGAAACTAAAACCGTCAATAAAAACTTTTTCTAGCGAATAGATTTTTACGACCAAATGCACCTCACTTAAAAAATAACCGTTTGACCAAAATGATTTAGGACCATCCTCTAAATATTCGCATGAGATTTTCCTTTTAAAGGTATGTGAGATGTATGTAACAAAATCTTTCCAGTTTTTACGCGACATTCTGAGTTTCCTAAAGAGTTTATTAGATTTTCGTTGTTCCTCGTCAAACTATTTTTTAATTTGGGAAAAATTTTCTTTCTCCTTAGCGCTTCCATTGCTGTTTGTTGTACCGTCTTGGTTCCTTATAACGTGTGTGAGAGTTTAATTGATAAACCTCTCTATACCGTCAAATTTTATGCATAAAAACAGTTTCCAAGTGCATTTTGTGTCAGCATTGTGAGTTTCCAATCTGAATGGTTGCAATCCGTGTTAAAATTTCTCCCGGACCCCATTAATTTACCTTTACAGAATAGATATACTGTACGCGTTTCCTTAATCACTTTTGTGAATTTAGTGTTCGTTTTTACAAATATACCGTTGTGTTCACTCAGTCATGTTCAAGTCCATGATAATCTCTGGCATATTAGTCGCAAGTATGTCATTACCTTGAATTGGCACCTAAACCACTAGTCCTCATGAGTAATTGGTATCCACACGTATACTGGGTATTAGTAAAACATGAATCGTGATTGTTTCAGTTTTTCTTAAGATTTCCAACTAATTGCCGGCAGATTAAAGCCGCCGGCGACTGCGAAAATACTGTTTCTATGCTCGGTTAATAGCGTTGATATTTGGTCATCGAGCCTTGAGAGAACATCTATGTTGCACAGGCTTTGTAGAATGAAAATATTTATGAATTCACTTCTGGGATTATAATCTCTCACGCTACACCGAACAATTTCCAAATCGTTGCCATCGCATTTCTAACGGGAGCTAGTGAGTTGTGAGTTAACTGCGATGAATACACTAAGACTATTAGTTCTGTTTTTTTCCGTTGATGATTAAACCTTTCAGAAAAACCTCGCTGTCTAATGTCTCTCCCAAGAGCCTGTTTTCCCCTCATTTGTCGATATCTGTCTTGGCACTTTCAAATATGTGTTCTATATCCGATCTTTTATTTTTATGCTTCGGTAATTTAGTATGATACCACCAAATTCGCTTTTATATATATGCCTGTGAATGTCGATACTGCGATGCGAGGACCTTATTCTCAAAGTAATAGTCCGTGATCGATCAATTTTGAGGACCACCTCCTAAAATAATTCCTACAAAATGTACGCGTATTCGTTTCACACTTGGATACTTCTCCGACACTTATTCTTGGATGCGATATGATTTGCAGATCGACCAATTAGGTGAATTATTTTATTTTAACATTCTAATACTAATTAGAGCCGCAATAGCCTTGTAACTGCGGTCCGGTTTCTAACCGGAGGGCCATGTTCAAATCTAAGTGACTCTGGAAAAAGCCCAAGCTGTGTGATTTTCCGGGTAACAACATATTCTCGGAAAGAGGGAACTGGCGCCCCTATCCTGAAGAGTGATTTCAGGTGCCGTAGAGCCTAGCAGGAGCTGAACTCACTGTTTAACCTAATATTCGAGTAAATTATTATGGCCTCTTTTGGTTTAATGCATTAATGAACGGGCTCTCTTCAATGATTGTCCTCTAGTTTGGAAAGTGTCACTTCTGATATTGAATTGAGAAAATTGGTTTAATTCTTTGATCAGTCGATAAGTAAACACGAAAATTAAGGAAAACTTAACGAAATCCTTCAGCCGCATCATGTATTAGAACGCAGGCATGACGTAACCGCATTTTAAATTATGTATTTAAACAACGGCCCGAAACAAAACTACAGTAATCAACCAGAAGCTTGGTTCGATATGTGGTTCGCCTAACAACGGCGTTTGAAATTCACGTATGAGGAGAGAGGGTCCAGTTCTTTCCCATGTGCCGCTTGTGGTTTTCTATGTACCCAAAAAAATCATATATCTTGGATAAAGGTGAAGTTTACCCAGGGGATTCCCCTGGAATCGAACCAAGCCTCTCCGGTCAGTAGCAAAGTGTAATCTAGACTACTACGGCCTCCGAAACAGAAGTCAATGAGAAAAATTATACTTATTTTACAGTTACACTTACAAAATATTTGTTTTTACTATGCACGTTTGATACAACTAAAACGAATGTCATCACGGACTATATCGGGTGTTAAGGTCGACCACCTTCGAATTCAGTCCCCTCCACAATGCCTTCTCGAATACCCTTTAGGGCAGACATCCATGGGGTGGATTTCAAGAGGAAAATAGTCGGAAGGACCACAAAAGGAAAAATAGACCGTTTGGGTACTATCCATAGGAGAAAAAACGGCAATCTATTCCCCAGGGCCAGCGGCATTGTTTGATTTTACAGCGTGACCGGGCTTTAACCTTGAGAATAGAGCTGTACGCACACGCCCCCAGCGGACATCTGCTTGCAGCTAGCAGATGAAATTTTCGTGGGGGAGCCGATGTTTTTTTTTATTTCCAACCCAAAACCACACTTTCAACTTTTTGGTATGGCGTCTCTTTGGAAATCTAATATGCTTAAAAAGTTAACTTATTAGCCATACCGCTCACCCTTTGTGCTTCCAAATTAGATATCGCCTGCTACTTCCGTAGTAGTTCGTTTTATTATTTGTTGTAATCTACCATTTAAGGTAGGTTTTGGAAGGGCGAAGGTTGACTCTTGCGACATTTCTAGACTAACGAGACACAACCTGATAACCTACACTACGATCACCCCTTCATCGATTCCACATAATTTCCAGGTTGCGGAATATTTAAATAATTTGGATGTGTTTCACAGAAGGATTAGTCCTCAAAGTCAGTGAGTGGGTGGAAGGATGAAAAATGGGCTGTATGAGCTGAAAAAGACGGCACAGTCACAGGAGGTCGTTGTTCAGATGAATGCGTTATCGGCTAATGTCACTCTTCAACCGAGACATGACAGACTCACGTCACCAAGATGAACAGTAAGAGAAGGATATGCTGAAAAGTATATTTTGTGCTTGTGTTTTTGTGAGCCATAGGAAAAAGGCACCGCCAAAGTCAAAATCACCCTACTGGTGAGGCGACGTATCTTTGCGTCGAGCGTGAGCATTTCATTTCCATTTGGAGGAGGCTCAAGTGAAAAGCAGTCGCTTATTATCTAAATGCATTCCTAAATGCAGTTTGTAAAACTCTTTTCAACATAATGAGTGGAGATGAAATTTAGGCATAACGGGGAGGAGAGTTGAGTGGATTGTGAAAGTATGTGAATTGAATACACCAGTAACGTTCAAACACCAAAAGATATCAGAGAGAATGGTTATTGAGGAAAGAAGTTGTAGGCCGAGAGAGTCATGGATGAATGTGTTGGCAGAGATTCGCAACACGAGGAATATATTACGAGTTTTCGAAACAGAAGAAAATGTGTGAAACAATGCACGAACGTGACGAAAGAGCTGAAAGAACAAGGCAGTACGGAAAAAGTGGCAAAAGCGAGTAAGTTTCCTAAAATAACTTCAAACCAGGCATATTTTCACTTTTCCTACGCCCAAAGGAAACGGCATTTAGGATATGGGTGTGTTTAAAAAAATGGCTGATTTCTGTAATTCGCCACGGCGGACTGAAATTTTTCTCATAGAAAAAAAAAAGAATTTTATGAAGTTATACTTTTTTAAGAGAATAGTTATGTCAATACATTAAAAATTTTACGAAAATTTAAAAAATAATGTGGAAAAGCCCCTTATAAGAAGTTCAAATTTAGTAAAAACGAAATTTAATTTCTTTTGCTCAGGCGGCCGCCATCTGCGAGTATATCAGGAAATTTTATCTTTTCAACTTTAAGAAATTGCATTTAGGTAGGTTTTAAGTGAGACCGCATTATGGAATCAAATGGAATTCATGCTATCATACTATCAAAGACAACTGCATGCGTCGAAAAAAGTATGAAGTTTTCACCAAAGATGGCGTCCACGGTGTTAGGTGAGGCACGGATAAATTAGGTATTCATTTTTACATGCTTGATTACGGCACTTATTCTACACTAAATTTCAGGGAAACAAAATATGAATGGTGTACCATAAGCCATTTGAAAAATCAGGTCAAATGACCAGAGGCAATTTTGGATACGAATGCAGCGCTGAATATTTAAGCTCTTTAAGTGTGAACTTCTTTGAATGAACTTCTTATTTTGAGTGAACTTCGTTGAATAGAAATAAGTCGATTAGCACACTAGTGATATCACATCTAGAAAATATTAGGAGCATAAGTTACGAAAGGGGCAAAATATAATATTGATTTTATAGTGAATTTCACAGATTAAAATGTGCATGGAATGACAAAGGAACAGCTGAGACCAAGGAAATGTTAAATAGCATCACTTAAAAAACTATTGGTAAATGTTTGTGTTATAATAATACTGGATTTCGTTCCACAAATAAAGCATACGAAAGAGTTATAGGACGAAAATATTGGAAAGAAAAGCATTTTTCGAAATTATATTTATCACAAATACTAAGAGGGTAGACATTGTTTAGGGATTCTACTATTTGGGGCTGAAGAGTCACATTTTTACTGAAAAGTATTAGATAAACAAGATGTTTTAATCTAGACACCTCTATTTAGCACTCTTCCAACTCACTATCAGTAATTCCATCCCTTGCCGTAAACTATGATATCGCCTCCAGGGTATTATGCAGAGATTTTGATACAGGATGTTTATCTCCGCGGGTGCTGTAATTAGCAAAGAAGTGAACCCATTTTTGAAAATCACATCAAGTGATAAGTGATAGGTAAACAATTATTTTCAATTTTAGCAGTAATTAATAAATTATGAATCGGACGCCATATTCATCAACAAGGAAAGAATCGATTGCATGAAATTTTCAGTAGCCGATAATTGTGTGAAAACCAATTGAAGATATGTGATACACAAAATAAAATGATCCATAGTCAAACAACATATCTCCGGCAGTACGTATGCAGGAGTTGGCGGGAGAAAATCCTACAATCTCTGTACTATGTTTGGTGAACGTGAACTCTGGCCACTATTTCAATATCACTGGAACATTTGTTTAATGATAAATCTTCCATTCCCGGAAATCTTTTCCTTTTGTAATGAAAATAAATTCAAATCCTTTTCAATCGATCGGCAATAAATTGGTGAATCAATGAAACTATTCGATCACTCTTTCGTAAGTCGTGTAGCAGATATTAATTCTTCGGGAAGGACAATAAGCTTCCCATGATACCTGTATTGCAAAAGGAAATAAGTAGCAAAATGCCACATTTGTCCAAAGCCACATGCGACGTTGAGGAAAGGTAATAATTAAACCAGTAACAAACCCTTATAATTTACAATAAGTAGTTAATTTATCGCAATTTCAATTGTATCCCATTCCTTTCCACTGACAAAATCGTTTCTGGGCTCTTTTTTGGATCTACGCCACTTTCTAAAAATTGTCAATTCCGTCAATGAGTTCTACCAATTAATACAAACGACCCCTGAAAACGTCATAATCCCATATATTCTATGTTTAAGTAGCTCAGAGTCTTATATCAATAAACTCAGACGAATATTTCATTCACTGGAAGAGATTTTTCAAATGCTACCAAGTAACAGCTCAAAAAAAAATCCATGGAAAGGTCTATTTTCTTCATGCTACTAGTTTTATAATTTACCAATTAAATTAATTGCGTTATCGTGACTGCACTAAAGACTAGTTTTAACAATTTGCACTTCATAAATAAAACAGTTTCTGGCGTAACTTGGTGGAGAATCTTCATACTGACTTTTAATAATCAAACCACTTTACTTTTCCACATAAACTTTTTAATTTTTACACATATTTTAATTTTTTATGGCATAACATCATCAGGTAAAAATACAAGTCAAGCACCGTATATATACATATCTCTCATATTGAGAGAGATATGTATATATACGGTGCTTGACTTGTATTTTTACCTGATGATGTTATGCCATAACGAAACCTGGGTTGTAAAAATTAAAAAGTTTATGTGGAAAAGTAAAGTGGTTTGATTATTAAAAGTCAATTTGCACTTCAGCTGGAATCTCGCTCAATAAAGTAGCAGCACTCGCTAAGGTGACAAACAATGAATGCAAATTAAAATACACGAAGATTTCCTAACAATACAACACAATATTAATTGAATGATAACGAATGTTGAGGTAAAACATGTCTACATATTTTCAAGACGTTTACATGAATACAAACAAGGTCCGAACATAAGATTAATTTTAGACTAAGAGATAAAATGAAGTAAGGAGAGAATCTCCGCATCACTTCATTCTCGAATGAGAGCAAATCCATGTCCAAGAAGAAAATTAAAAGCAAGTCCCCGAGGTAATACATATTTTACAAACGTTCAGAGACATCTTTCACAATTAAAATATGACTCATTTTAAACTAATTCCGCAACGGTACCACCGAATGTATTTAAAAGGATTTTTTTCTGTTTTTTTGGTGTCGTAGATAAATATATAATATATATAATTCTATGCAATGGAGTCTTGGGGTGGATGATTTTTAACCATATCAATCTTTTACTATGTCAACACCATTAAAAAAATCATCCATACGATAGAACATCCACACCTTTGACATGGTGCGAACCCATAATCTTCTGTTCAGCCGGCTGGATATGTTTCTGTTGTTCATTCAATTTCGTTCTTATGAGCTTGAAGCATAGACACGGCCATGAAGTGCCAGATGATACGTCCGTGAAATATGCGCAGGTACGTACCTCCTACCCGGACCCGGTCAGCTTTCCCCAACTTCTCTCTTTTGAGGCACGTATTTTACGTAGAATGCTATGTGGCAGCGCATCGCTCAAGTGACATAACTAAACATACTTTGTATGGCAGTGGAACGCGGGGCAGAGTCAAGGTTAAGTGATGTAAAGCTGAGCGGGAGGTGCAGGTAGAAAGTTGGAAGCACTCGGTCCGTGTTGAAAAGGGTGTGGTTGCGTTGTGCTGCGTCGGATTAAGTGAGGACCACCCAGGAGAGACACAATGCCACGGGATTGGTTTTGGACGGTTCATCCGTGGACGTTTGGAAGACGAACTGCATGGTCTCCGACGGCATCGTTAGGATTCTCGTCTCTTTTTTACACTTCGGTGGTTGCTGACTGATTGGACGAACGATAACAAGTAAATGAAATAAATAAAAAGTGACCCGAATCAAACTCGAATGCTGATAATTCTTTGGAGGAAAATCTTTGGGCCGAGATTTTCAGCCAATCACAACAACAACGATACGATGCTTTACGATTTTATCTACGTGCCACTAATATATAGTATCTAGTACATTTTACAAGCATGCACAAAAATAGAGGTTACCAATATTTAAACGGTTTAAACTTCATTCTGTCCATAAAAGCTTTAAAGAATGACGAAGGAAGCACTTTCAGGCTTTGTCTTGAGGAAGTTATTTGATACGGATATAATGGAAAAATCCAATTATTGTCATTATGTAGATTTGGCAAATTATTTTCATTATTTCGGTTCATAAAATGAAATTAACGCGGCTGATAAATACTGAAGACCTTTTTGGCATAATAAATTGCACTAGTGCCCCGGAGACATAATAATTTTTCCAAAATTACTTAAAAGGCACCTTTGGCGAATAATTTATGGATAATTACGCCCTTCTGTATTTGATATGCGCAATAATATCTTATCGTGATAGTTCATTATCAGTTTCCGCCAACTTTTCTTATCACGAGCCGGACTCTCTAATTGTTAAGTTCTGTAAAGAGAACCCTTGTAATTAAATTATCACGATAAAAAATTCTGTTTCTTGAAAATCGAGAGAACTATTGCCAAGCACCTGGTGGGCCGAAATGAAAACCTTAGCGACGGATTCAGTCCTCAAGTCTTAAGTTGGGGATCACTGGTCTATGACATTTCGTACTGTAAACACCACAGATATAATCAGTGAGAAGTAAAATAACTGCCGTAATTCAAGATACGATTTCATATTTAATAAATATATAATCTTGTGCAAACAATGGCATTTTCTATGGTCAAGAATGATTGGGAGATTGGCTGTAAGGAGACCTATCGATTAGGCTAACGACTAAATCTCAGATTAGACCATCTCTTGCTGACAATGAAGGACCAAATACGATTCTGTTTGCAGAACCATGGAGTAAACAACTATATTTTTTATGTGTACTATTTGTGACAGAATGTTTGCACGTAAGCTTTACTACTGACCGCCATCACGTTAACCCTTGGTCATATTTCGTTAGGAATAGGTAATTCAGGCTTCTCCGCATAAAAGAAAAAAAACTGCGAACTCAGCCTTCAGAAGCCTCAGGTAATAATTTCCAGTGACAGAAACCACATGATATCACATCAACCACTTTTAACTGCGTTGGGCCAGACATCAACACCCATTTTTTCACTAAAAGAGGGTCTTTGGAATTTGGGTAATTATATTGTTTCCTTGGCCAAAAACCACCAACAATATTCCACTATTAATGGGCATAATATTTTTTTATTATTATACCCGTGCATTTCACACAAAGCAGGGGTAAAGAGGGCTTGCTGCTGGTGTACAAAAAGGTGTACAAAAATGCTGATGAATCAATGTGAACATACAATATGAGTTGCAGGATTTGTAATGGTTAATTCCTATCTACGAATAATTTTATGAACCAGGTATGTAGTTTTGTAAACAGAACAAGAAAACTAGGTACCATAACGAACTAGTAGGTATCAGTTGCTAGGGCAATAATCCTAGGTACCACGAGACTGACACTCAACGCATCAGCATTAGGTATTTCTCAACAGCTAGGTACCGGTACCAACCCCTATTAAAATATATACTCGTACATAGGCATAACATCTGTAATTTTTCGTTTGTTGGTTACACAGAGTGGGTCGCGTTGGTCCAGTGGGTAGAGCGTTGGACTACTGACCGGAGGGTCCCGGGTTCGATTCCCGGGCGAGGCACTCTGGGCACCTGCAGCTCCACCCAAGCTAGTTGATTTTTCGGGTACCAGATCTTCCTGGGAAACCATAACCGGCACAGGGAAAGGAACTGGCCCCCCTACCCTGATGTGTGAATATTCACACGCCGTTGGGCATGGTACATGTGTGAGCTCTACCGTCACCTACTAAACCAACCTTCGGGTTGATTACTGTGCTTATGGTTTTTTTTGTAATCGAGTGGGACAACATCCTTGACTGGGAAGAGTATTGAGCTGATGGTCATGCCTATGGAGGAAATACTAAAATGGCATTTTTGTAATGATAGCGAAAATCTTTTGAAGCGTAAGATCGGTAATTCGTACGTACCAAGATCGAGATAACTTTGCACTGTTACCTCGACGACCTTATCCTGGTCAGGACCAAGGTATCCTATGTCCATAGGGCAAGGATTCTGGGAATTTTCTCGGTACCCAAGTTCCAGTTCCAATCCCTGTTATATACGGTAAGTATTTTATGTTCCACCAAAACCTACCATGGGCACCTTCGACGAACCTAATTCGTACCAATTCGGGGAGGTCGAGCTCAGCTCCTGTTCAGCTTGAGAGTAACTATAGCTTGTCGGTGTGGACAAAATTGCCATTACATAACAGAACCATCTCTCGTGGCCTAATATCGCGTTCTAAACTATATCTCTTCGTGGTTCTCCATTCACATACCCTCATTCGTGCCCTTTTCGTGCCATTCACCTGCCCTCAATCGTTACAACGCGAAATAAAAATATTTCATGGTTCCTCTTAATTATTTTCACAGTCTAACCCTATTATTTGCTATCGGAGAACGTATTTATAGTAAGCGCCATGCAGATTGCAATTCAAAGTGATCGATATCATAAAGTAGACATGAAGCAGATCACTTAATATTGTAGTTAAAAATCGCCTTTCCAACAATGGAAATATGTCCCCATTATTTAATCGTTGACTCAGGTTAGATAAATTATACTTGTAACTTGGAGCATGTCCTAACACTGACGGTAGATGTATCTTAAAACATTTGAGTCAAAATACTCCATTATTTTCGAACAGCAATTTATTTGGGCGGTGTCCATCTGCTGTGATAATTTTCGCCATTGAGGAGAAGGTAGGCAATTGACGGAAGATGAGGATTAAAGAGAAGAGTAGGGGTGGAGAGAAATAAGGGAAGGCATTGGTTTAATGACGCCCAAGTGACCACACTTTAACGTTCCACCCAATTGGCTGTGTAATTCTCTTGTAGTTCATTCTGCATGGCACAAGTTGGCATCTCAATAAGGACCACTGAAACTTCAGCCGCGGAGAATAGAAGTAGCGATCTCTAGACGAGATTTTTTTGGGCTATGGCAACGTCACCAATCTCAATGTCATCTACGCTTCGAGCAATTCATGATATTATATCTTTCAGAAACAGATGTTAACTTTCGGCTCTTCAATTAACTAAACATACACCTTGCACTTGCAGTTTTTGGAATGGTTTGAACGTTTGAAATGATTTAAACGGTACGTCCTTTTCTAACTTGTCCACGCATACCATGGATTGATTTAACTATGTTGTGATCCTATAGGCAAAGAGATAAACAATTCAAAATGTGGGAGTTCTGAGGATTAATCTTTCCCATGGAGGACTTCGAGGCTCAGAAAACGTGGGGGTAAAGGTAAGATATTACGAGGCTGATGTTCAAGTTTTTAAATATTCATATATATTCCTTTGCTCGACGGGTAAAGGATCCATAAAACTAAAACTGCCAGCGTTAACAACCAATTAATTAATTTCCTATTAATATTAAGTTTACCTACAGGTATAAGATATTTGTTAACAGGCTAATTTTTCTGTATAAATATACTTTTAAAAACTCTTCTCCGATCGACAAGGTTGCGGATCAAAATGCATCTCTGGTAAGTAACAGCCAATGTGCTCCCTCAACTCAGAAATGAGTACGGACTCCTTAAACTTCAAATAACATGGATATGATACTTCTCAAGATTGCTGGATTCACTACGTTCAATAGCCACATAATAAACGAGGTCAAACTATGGCTGGGTGCCCTCAAAATGGAAAAAAAATATTTTGAAACACAATCTAAACATTATTTTGTCAAACCACTGAAAATGTATTTTTTTTTAAGTGTCGCACTTTCGCAGGGGACACAATGGAACAAAGCACTTGAGATTGACTGGCACAACGCGACCACCTTCCTATTTCCCTTGTTTGACCAAATCAGAGCCTTAAATACATATACAACCCACTGCAGATTCACTACTAACAATGACAGAAACTGCGCATAATCTGTTTTTGTCTCCTCCACATTAGTAGTGTAGTTGTGATCTGCAATTACTGTCCTAGTTTCCCTAAGGATGGTTGCTTGAATAATACTATGATGCACGAGTATGATCTCGTATGAAGCGAGAATGTTCTACCGACAATAAAAGTGGATCCGTTGTTTTACTTCAACGTAGACTTGAAATACACGATCACAGCCTCGGCGTAAGGTTACTCTGGGCTCAAAACACGAAAGAAAACCAAAACAAATATTAAGGGTAAGCAAGTCCAGATCGTGTTCTGCTTTTAATTCAATTGCATTAATTTACCATGACACATATTTTATCCACAAACCAGATGTTTGTGCGTTATGAAACAAAAATATTTGCTCCGTGGTGTTTTCTCTCTAAGGTCGCGCTAGACAACAATCGAATTGCCCGTGCACCCTCATTAGCAGCGTATTCATTCCGTCTAGTATCGCGTATAATCGTGATATAATGTGATCCATTGTGTCCAGAATATTGAGTACGTTTTCCAGCACATGATTATAACGAAAACAAGTCGTCTGAATATGAAAATGGTATATGCAACATATAGGGATGTTGGACGGGATGAAGGGAGGAAAGAAGTACACCGAGATGAAGAGGGACCTGATATAGATTAGTTTGATAGGTGGGGAGTCACAAAATGTTTATTTGATAGTTGTGTCCATCCAAAAACCTACCTTAAACGGTAGATTACCTAATAAAATATGCAACATGTTCGCCAGTAGTGGGAGAAATACACTAAGCCACCAACACCGCACAGATTTTTGGTGCTCTCATATATTTCAGAGAAACCATAATTTCATTTGTTAGCTCAGCCATTTAAGCCTCGAAAACTTAGCAAAATAAAATTATTTCAGTACCTTGCAAGCCACCGCTAGGGTGTGTGGCAGGGGGTGAATACACACCAGAGTAATTTTGACCCGAATATGGCCCTGCCGCGGTCGGACAATTTTATTCTAATCCCTTATCGACCGTGGAAAAAATGAGATCTTAAATCTCTGTTCTACACACATTTTATCGACATGATCTCTCCTACCGTAGTACGATGGGGGTAATAATGCATTTTCAACATCACTGCTAAAGAGACCTAATGTACGCAAGAGATTTAATCTGTACCTCCGCTCCTTGAGTGATTCCAAGCCTAGCTGCTCTATATTTTTGGATACGTTACTGAGTTTATCATATCAACGTTTTACAAATCTAGCTCCTCCACGCTGCACGCGATCAAATGTGACAATCAATCCAACTTTACAAGGATCCCATATACTAGTAGCATATTCTAAATGAGGCCTAATCAGTGACAATTAAAGCTTAAGGAAAGTAATGATTACTGAGAATGCATTTTTTGTAAATCTCCCGCACCCCTGAATGGCAGCACACCAGTGCATATGGAAATAAAAACATATTATTCGTTAAAATATCTGCTAAATATTCATTCGTACAAACATTTTCAACTTTCCACTTTCAATGATCGACTACTACATCTGATTACGATCATTTTCAAGATATCCTAATGAAAACTCGATGTTTTGGCAAACAGTTCGAGTTTGCTGTGAGATATCGTTCGATTATTCACTGAGGAGAGGGGAAAGTCAATCTCAGTGACTTAAAATGCCCTTTGAACTTCTCAGAAAAAAAACAATGATGATAATCCCAGATTTTCCAATTATGCTCGAAATTCTATGAAGATCTACTTCCGTTTGTAAACTGCAATTTGAACAAATTAAAAAAAAAATTATTTACCATTCATAATGTTGCCTCGAGAAGTATTTACGTGCAATTCCAATCCAAGAAGTAGACGGAACTTAAAAACGCGGGCATCATGACGCGCGGGCAGATGAAACTTCGGACGGGGGGAGCATGAGACTCTATCCCCTCTTGGAGTTTTACTATTCCATGACCAAATCGATCAAGGCTAATAATAGTCCCCATGTCCAAGATATTGTGATGTCTTCTTTCTTTCCTTCTAAAGGCGTAGTAGCAATGAGTGCGCGAAGTCGATGGGCACTAATTCCAAATATTGATGAGCGCAATTAATAACTTGCTCTCCAAAACGAGCTTAATTTGGCCCGGACCAATATCCGCATACGGTGAAAACGCACGGCCACGGGGATCGGGATGGTGCGGAGGCTAACGTACAGGGTTCCCCGCGAAGGCCCAGGTTCAAATCCTGGAGAAAACAAATATTTTTAAGTGGTATCCTGATCCCTACTTAGAGCACTTTGAATGAGTACGACGATCGTCGGATGTTAAACTGCGGACCCCTTGGCGCCTTTCGACAAGAGTAGGCTAATGCCGACGCTGAGTTTCTCTCCACCCTTCCTTTCCCACCCATCCCTAAAGGCGCAAATGACCTTAGCTGTCAGTCGCCTCCCCAACAAAATCAACCGTGATAACCACGTCCTATCAGGATATGAAAGTGTTGGGCTGAGCTACTAAATAGTCCAGTCAAAAAGTTTCACACTAATTATAAGAATGATATTAAATCAATTATGTACATTAATTTCAAGTTCTTTGGTCTCTATTTATCGATATTTATTAATCTAAAATTATTAGAAGCGCATAAAGTTTTGCTGCAAGCATTTAAACTCATTCTCTGAAAACCCGATTCACTAAAGCAATTTACTGAATGCCTGACTAAGAAAAAGTTTACAGCAAAGACATAAAAATACAAGCAAATTAAAACTTTTTTTTCCTGATTACAGGATTCCTCTCTATATTGCTTTTGATGTGCAGTGTGCACCTGCTTTCCTGAGCCTTTATTGTGGCTTTTGGGGTAATGTGTAACTGCATAATACTGGGCAGCCACTTTTTAACTGTAACACCTTCCATGCTTCCTTAATACTCGTAACTTCTTTATGACAAAAGTGTCTTTTTGCACAGTAAAATATCAATGAGGGCTTATTAGAATGTACTTTCAGTTGATACCACAATCACGCAGTATAAGGAAATATTGCAGTCAAATCTAAATAAAGGAAAAAAACATTTATAGAAACCAAAATGAAAACTTCGTTGCAATTTTCCACAGTTAAAACTTTATTGCCGACCATGGTTTCGATACACTGTATCATCTTCAGGTGAGGGATATATACCAAGAAGGGGTGGCAGGGGAGGAGGGAGCGGGTGGGAAGGGGGGGTGGGGTTTTTGAGTACGTAACGCTAGCATAGCAATACAGGCTAAGTTATACCTCACAAAAACCCCACCCCCCCTTCCCACCCGCTCCCTCCTCCCCTGATACCCCTTCTTGGTATATATATCCCTTCTCCTTGTACTCTCCCTCACCTGAAGATGATACAGTGTATCGAAACCATGGTCGGCAATAAAGTTTTAACTGTGGAAAATTGCAACGAAGTTTTCATTATGTCTCGATTCCACAATATCACGCCTGATTCTTCACTTGTCGTATAGAAACCAATTTTTATAGAAATTTGATGATATCAAAAAACTACAAAAATATACAACTAGTTTCTGAAAACACAAACTTCAAGGGGAGAGTTTCGAGTACGATCAACCTCGTTATTGATAAGTATGGTTATAATTTGATCTGGGCTATTATGAGCAATGAATGATTGTGTTTTAAAAATAAGAATTATATGAGCAATATATCACAGTTGAAATAATTATCAATGTAGTTAAGTATATGGGCAAATTGAGAAAAGGTTTGTTCCAAATGAACAGGCAGAGGCTGAACTTGAATAGCTACACCAAGCAGTAAAATCTACCATTGTATTGCCTCTGAATGACCTTTCCCCTTTTCAACTCCTCCTTTCTTCCACATTTTTTTCTACATTCCTGGTGATCATGAATTTCGACCATTGTAAAGATATTTTTAATCAACATTTACAGTGAATTCAGACGTTTCCTTACTCAAAATCTCATTTATTTTGGTGGATTAATACTATTGAGTATAATCATTGCAATATCGTACTGATGAAATCTCTGAAAACCTCACAGGGTGCCAAGAATATTGGTTTTCTGGGAAAAGAACAGCGAGCTGTGATGAGGAGATTGGGAGAAGGGTGATATGGGGAACACTGTGTAAGTACAAAGCATTCAATAATCAAGGCGTAAGATCAATCTGATAAGGGGAGAGGCATGTGTGATGGTAGAGCAATAATGAGGCTACTAATAGAAAGGATCAAAGTACATAAAATCAAGATTTATTTTTGTTTTGTAGATTTTGAAAGGGGGTTGAACAGATTAAAAGTGGTAGAATTAATGAATGTATTGAAAAAAATAGAAGTACATTTAGGATAGGCAACTTGGCCATAATCTGCAAACGTCTCAAACTGCTCAGATCCAAATGTAGGATGAAGAGCCAGGATAGGCAGTGTTAGGAACATAGGTAAGACAGGAAAATTGATTATCACCCTTAATTTTCAACCTCTGTGCACAGGGATAAGTAAAATAAATAGGGAGAAACTGAAGATAGGAATGAGTTAGTGGACAATTCATTCATATAAGTTACGTTGACGGATGATTAAAGCTTTAGTTTGCCAGTCGGCCTGGGGATATAATAGGTGACAGAAATATATATTGCTCAGTTAAGTGACTTGCCCCTCCAAATAGACTATAACTTTGACATGGTGGAAGGGTTTGTGTTTTCTCATGACCACTGGAGCTCTACGCCCTAATTTAGATACCATAGTGCATGTACCCGAGGTTAACATGATCTACATTATTTACACCATTTTACAAAAATCTAATATAACTAAAAGTTAAGAAAAACTTAATTTTTGATGCTGGATGACTGGTGTGCAATCATCTCCTGCCACACACCTTAGCAGTGGTTTGTGGGTACCAAGTAGACAGATTTTGCCAGGTATAATGAACACTGAATGTTGAAAAATGAACTAATGCACTTTTAAAGTTGCTTAAAGAAATAACCCAAGACAATTGGAATTTGCAGTAGCTGTATACAATGTACAAAACACCTTCCCAGCTGCTGGTGTAAATCATAATATAGGTTTCCAAATAATATAATAGCCAGGTAAAAGATGCTCCTTATTGAAGTGAATGGAATGAACCCTTAATTCTGAGTGAAACCTGTGCTACCATCTGTGTGAAAATAGTAAATTTTTCCAAAATATTGTTTTCTTCGATTGCAAAAAATTTCCAAGAAATTTTTCATTCCAAATTTTAGATTCCAGAAAATTATATCCAAATCTCACCTTGTTTCTTTCTGAAATTTCACACTATTTATGCAAAAAAATTAAAAACCCTTGCTCCGTACCATTTTGGCGTTTGGTCCCCAAACAAACAAGTTAAAACTCAGATTTATATATGATGAGGATATATGTACATACACCTAAAATCAGTTCACCATATGCACATACACATCCACACCATCCAAAGCCTACCTTAACTGGAATGGGGTCTGGGTATGCTCCTAGGAACCAAATGGATGCCAACTCAGGGTTTTGAGTTGTAATGGTGTGTCTGACGCAATAACTGAGATATGAAAACAGTCAATGAAATAAATATTGTGGAAGGAGGCATTTTTGGATCAGGTAGAGAAGCTGATGTGGACGAAGGGTTTCATGTGATTATTTCTGAAGATGCTGAGGAGTGTCCCACATTGTCCAACATAGGAGAGGCATAGCCTACAGTTCAGTTGGTAAATTATGCTGAGGGATGTGCATGAGGGAGTAGAGTGGAGTGGAAGAGAACTGGTGAGTTGTGAATAAAGGGTAGGAATGGTGAAGATAGGACATTTTTTACAATTGAGTCTATTGCAAGGCATTGGTTTAGATTTGTGAGTAGCTGAGGATATCCATAAATAAGGAAGTTATTTATCAATTATTCCACATCTCTGTCCAAATAGAACTCACTTGTACACAACAGTACCTCCGCTCAGCCATATGCCACTCATCACACACTAAATACTCACTTCCATACTCTCCATCCATGGTCACCGCATCTGTGACAATCCCAAATCCCTTTATAAATTTCTCACCAATTTGCACAATTCTCTCCTTAAACATGAATGACCAGAGATACTTTTAAATAAAAAATTCTCTGAAATTTCCAAGTGCCCAAACTTTTCCAAAACAATAACTCACACACCCTCTCCATCTGTACAACTAACTTCCCAGCAATTCAGCCCCCCATATATATCATCACAAACTATTTTCCTATTCTGACCAACCAAAAAACAATGGCTTAAATATTACCTAAATGTCCGTGTCACTTTCAAATGGCCCACCATCATAGCTGACATTAAAATCCACTAAATTCTTTTTCTTATCTATATATCTATAAACATACACACCAAGATTTGTACAATGCTATTTCATGTTAGTAATACGGGAACTGGTACATTTAACTTTTTGAAATTACAAAAAAATTTAATTCTGGCTCTGATATTTAACTATCTTCAATATGGTGTGCAATAGGCACAATACTTGATAAAAATAATTACCACTTCATCAAAATATGGGTTATTTATAAACTAGAATGGAATACTACAAAGTTTATAATGTAAATTAGTCATTGCTACACAGAGACCCTTAGTCAAATTAACTATATAACACTTCCCATGTGGATTTGATCAATATCTTTTTCATGTTAGTTTTTATTAATTAACTACGTAGCAATGAGTAGAAAATATTACATTGTAATTAGTAGATCAGTAAGTCCTGCTTTTAACAGGGATTACAACTACATTTTACCCTGGAAGCCACCATAGGGGTGCATGACTGGGGAGGGAGGGACTGAGCATGGTTATAACCATGTTTGTGAATCATACCTGTAATTTCTTGGCTCCCTCATCCAAGACTTCCTCAAAACAAATTCTTCATTTAGTTGATTGTTTCTCATATGACTTATTTTTCAAACTGCTCGTGTGTTCATCAAAGGAATAAAATTACACTTAGTGGGAAACACTGCCACAATTCAATGGACTTCTTTCCCATATTTCATTATTTTTGAACCAACATAGTATATCTCTACTTCTGAAACAATGCACCATCTCTCCTAATACGTACTGCATCAATACATGACTTGAGACTAAGTCCTGATTCTGAAACAATTATCAAGTAAATTCTGAAAAAGATAACATTAATTAGTTAAGATTTTAGTCTTTAATAAACCAAATTTAACATACCCTAATTTACTCTCTTCAGGGATTAAAATTCACAGAAAGTCCCAAATTTATAAATAATTAATTAATAAAAATATAATTTAAGGGCAAGAGAGCAGAGCAGATTTTTTCGCCAAAGAATTTAATATTAAATGATTCTTGATCGATGAATTGATCCTGCCATATTTCCCATGAAATTACATTCCTAATTAGCCAATAATTGACAAGCTGCGTCAACATGAGATTCAGATAGGAGTGGCAATTCAGGGCATAAATAACTGGTACATTAAATGGCACACTAATACTACAATTACCACTTCACACTAATTTTCCAAAGAAAAACACAGGTATTTTGTCAGCACTAGAAATTGTACAATTATTTATATTGGTCATTCAATTTTAATTGTGGCATTATTTGCTAGTGCATAATAAGTATGCAATTTCCTATTTCAAGTTATTATATTCAAAGGTTTATGAGAGCAAGTTTTCTATAAAATAGTGAACTGAATTAAAAATGCCTAAGAGAAATTACACCAAAAACTACATAATGGATCTAAATTTGAGGAACTCTAAAAAGATTCAAATATCAATTTAAATGGAGGTGATAATTTTATTCTAATGTTAACGGATGTAAAATACCTATATGAGAAAACAATTAAATAATTGGTGACAATTATTTTGGTGAAGCAAGGGAGTTTAATTTGTTAGGGCGATCAGTGAAGCAGAGTCATTTTGGTAACAAGGAGTGTCCATCTGCATATCTCTACAATTTACTTTTATCAACAAAAATAATGTTTATGTAATGAACTAAGTCAATATATTCATGTTAATCCACACTTTGAAAAATATTAGTTATTCTTGACTTCATAGGGATTTTTCGTACGTCATATGTGAAAATTAAGTCAAAACAATGTACACAACTATTTGAGACACAGATGCAGAAGAGATGCTCAGTAAAAAATTGAAATGATTGTGACAAATGCAATAGGTACTTTAATATTGAACCAATTTTACTCTAAGCAGTCTAAGTAAATCACAATGAATGCCATTACATACATATGAGCACATGTCAGGAGACAGAAAAAATCCCTACCATATCATTTAAGATTTAATGATATGAAATATCTAATTTTTTAGAAGTTGAGTGAATAACTAGGGTTTTTTTTCATCATTAGCTTTCCTGTGTAACTATGTTGTTAAGTGGCAACACTCGACAAGTTTTGGGTAGCAATGAACATGATGGCATTAATTTGGCAACATGTTGAAAGAATAGATTTTAACTCGATTTACTTTCAATTTTTATCTACTCCACGAGTCATCAATGATTAATAGAGAACAGCACTAATTTCATTTAGTTAAAATCAAATATTCAGAAAAATTGTAAAACCTTTGGTATTTAAATGTGCATTTTCAAGTTAATTCCACAAATATATTGAGGGTACTGAAAATATGGCAATTTCAAAATAAATTTCACCCAATGCTTCCATTCCTTTAAGTATTTAACAGCACAGCACCTCATAATCGGGGAACATGGAATACAAAAGGAAGTATTCACACCACCACTGAAATTAATTTTTGGAGTCCAAGCCTTTGATTTATCCCACCTCTGCCACTTGTAAAACATTGACAAATTAATATTTTGCTGGTTCTTACAGAATCCATGATGCATATTTTCTTTTTTATGAAACAAGGGTCACTTAATAACTACTATTGTTTATTCTTTTGTGACCTTTGCGAGTTTAATTTAAATGTTCACATTACCCACACTGATTAACAATAGTTCATTAAAATTTTACATAAGATGGAATTAAAATTTAATGTCTGCTAAATAGTAGGATTGAAAAATTTTTGTGAAGGACACATGAAGCTTTATTTTAAATATCCATAAAAAGCAAAAAGAAAACCATGGTTGTGTCCATAAACTTAATCAAAAAGTAGATGACAGTGAAATGGGTGGATCTAAAGAAATTAAAAATATTTGAAACTATCACCTAAGTAATCAAATAAATATGATTAGTTATATCCACACCAATACCAACACACCCTCCAAGTCCATACATACTATGCCAACAGTTCAATGAAAATAAAGAAAACAAAAGAATGCCAAAACAATTTTTCAATCTGAATTGCCATTCACAAGTTTCTTTTTACTGATAAAAATGACAGCCTTAACAAAGAAAATTCAATGGCATTCAACTCATATGGTAATGAGGATGCAAGTAAAATTTTAAAAATAATATTGTTAATGTAAAATGGACATGGCATCATGTAAAAAAATTCATTATTGAATGTTATGTGCCAATCGAAGATAGCATATTTCCGAATGAATGATTTATCTCAAATGAACTCATCTTTCATGACTCATTCACTTCAAAGAAATTTCTCATTGGAACAAACCTGAAATCCTAGGTCTTTTCTGTATCTCTCTTTATGGAGTCTTTAGAAATTTCTCAAAATTATGCATCTAGATTTTAGTTCTTCCTGATGGAGGATATTTATTTTTCCATTAAAAATTCAGTGACAACCATCCATCACAGCACCTGATTCTCAGGTCTGATAAGGAGCCACAAATTGAGGATTTACTAAAAAAATCCAATCAAATAATCAGGTCAGTGTATACTTCTTAATTTCCTTCAAGGGCAATTGCATTAGCTAAACTGGGATAAAAAAATCTCAGAAGTTTCCTAAAAATTACAAGAAAAACTTAACTTTAACAGATAATTATTTTTATTTGACAATTACCTTCCTAAATCTAAAATTAGATATGTCATGGAAAAGAAAATAATGGAACACATATCAAGTTACTGTGGTTAAAGAACTACAATGAATGAAAGAATGTGATGATGGATAAAATTGGTAATAATTCACTATTGACAAGCAACATTTATTAACACTGCCAATTACAACATTGGGTCGAGGAAGGAAGATACAAATAAGAATTATGTGCAAATAAAACATTTGAGTAAGAGGCACATTATGAAATTAAAGAAAATTATTTATGCCTCTCTGAATTAATAAATTAGAACAAGAGCTGAAATATATACAAGCAACCTCAAAAAAAGAGGACTGAGATAGAGATCATTCTGATTATTTTAATTTAAAATCAAATCTTATTATAATGGTGTAAAAATGACTAAATTAATTTTAGTTCCTCAAAAATAACACAGCCAAGGAATGAAAATCATGAACAATATAAATATATAATGTTAAATATCTGAACATGAAAACGTTAAAGTATATAATCACAAAAATATGAATTTTTCAAACAATAATTAATGCAGGTTTCATTAAGCAGCTGCAACAGGACGAGCAGGGGAGAAGTCATTAACAATTTGAAGAATTTTAATGAAGACTGTATAATTAAGCTTTAATAGAATTAAGTAGACAGACCCAAAGATGAACTATGAAAAGCATAAAATTTTTAAAAAGTTGAATTGCCAGCTTAAAATGAAATAAAACAATTCACATTTTAAATTTACAATCAAAATATATCCAAGGTACAATTAACTCAATCCAAACTTCAGCAAGTTCTATTTGCACAGCCCCTGGGATTCTAATGAACATTATTACCTGAAAAGAAGCCACAATTGTTATTTTATAACATTGTATCGGAGTCTGTTCAGAGATAGTCTTATGACAGGTGCTGCAGCCATAAAGAAACCACCAGAAATCTTTGATGAATGTTTTAAAATAGATATTAATATTAAATAAATACAATTTTTTACACCAGAAAATGAAAAACTTAATGCCCTATAATTTAAATTCCAGGATAAAAAGGTTAAATGGTTAATCCAATAAAATGTGAATTCTGCCAGGTAATTAAAAGATTTAATGATCTGAAAACAATATACTTTGTTAAAAATGGAAGTCAATGACTATGAAATACTTGCTAGGTAATGATATTAGATACCACTTTTGGACTTACACAAATGTCCCTGAGGGTTGACAATTTATCTCAGACAAAATATAGTATGTGGCTTGTATTAGAGAGGTATGCAATTTGTTAATTGGGCATTTTATCAGCTTGTGTCTCCTCTGGTGGTCTTTCATGGGGAGTTGTACTTGATGGTAATGATGTAGGCATGGGACTGACTCTGGCTACAAGTGGTGGACATGTTTGGCTCCTCAGAGCGCCGGGAGGTCCCATTACAGGCCTTCTCATTGGTCCCACTCCTTGCATAGAAGGAGGTGATCTCAATGATGGTTTGAAGGGAAGTAATGAACCAAATAGTACATGCTGAATAACAGGATATTTTGCAAGAACCTGCAAACAAAGATTTTACACATTAAATACTAATAGTCACAACATGGTGGTTGTATGTACTTAAATAGGTAGAGTGCCAACTTTCAATTAAAAACCGTAATAATTAATAGACATAGGTATATGCTATTATACTTTGTCTAAAAAAATCAGTATTCTTTCAATGGAATTCAATGAAATATACTAAATGAGGGTAATCCCAGAAGTACCCGACTCAACAACGAAAACACATAATTTTTGAACAAAATTTATTTATTTTTCAACATAATCTCCTTTCAGCTCTATACACTTTTCTCAGCAATGTTCAACAAGTTTGATACCCGTTTTATAATAAGAACTGTCTTGCTCCTCAAAATGGCCATCAACTGCTAACGTCACTACTTCATGGTTAGAAAATCTTTGACCACTGAGCCATTTTTTCAAGTTTGCAAACAGAAAATAATCCGAGGAGGCTAACTCTGGTGAATAGGGTGCACGAGGTAGCAATTCAAACTTTAATTCATGAATTTTGGGCATTGGAATAACAGATTTGTAAGCTGGTGCATTGTCTTGATGAAAAAATACTTTCTTCTGAGCTAAATGCGGCTGCTTTTGCTTGATTTCTTTGCTCAAACATTGCATTAAGTTCACATAATACTCACCGTTTATAGCTTTTCCTTTTTCAAGACAGTCAATGAAAATTATCCCACCAGCATCCCAAAAACCGACACCATGACTTTGCCTGCAGATGAAATGGTCTTCGCCTTCTTTGGAGCTACACCTTCCTTTTGAATCCATTGTTTTGATTGTTCTTTTGTCTTGGGTGTGAAGTAATGGACCCATGCAAACATTCTGCTTTGTTACTGTGAAACTTTGCTAAACACTCAATTGAAACATCTTCCCGACACTGGCTTTGCTTGAGTGTGAGCAAACGCAGCACCCATCTTGCACGCAGCTTTCTCATGTCCAAATTTTCCGTTAATATGCGATGTACCACACTTTTTGAAATGCCTACTATGTCAAATAGCTTGCGCCCTTTAAGTCGACTATCATCAAGTTCACTTTGTGGATTTTCTTCACCGTTTCTGGAGTCATTACCTTATTTGGTTGACCAATACAATACTTGTCTTGACAGCTCATACAGCCTAATTTAAACTATGCTATCCAATATTTTACTGTTGTAAACCAAGGAGCAGACTCACCCAGAGCAGAATCCAGTTCAATTTTTATATTGGTTTGGTTGAGGCCTTTCAAATAAAAGTATTGCATCACATAACGATGTCCAATTTTCTCCATTTTCTCAAATTAACTGAAAATCTAACACAGTGAGAGTTTTCAAACAACTACTGCCATCTCTAGGTCAAGCCGGGTAATTCTGGGACCACCCTCGTATTTCACATCCCATAAGATGCACTTTTTTTACTTCAAAATGTGCCCTAAAATCAGCCTGCATCTAATGGGCCAGGGGTCTTACAAATAAATATAACATTCACCTATCACAAAAGTTGGAAAAATATTAGCTATTAAGTGTTTTTTCTCACATCAGGCATTGCAAATGGCTGCCTTGATTACAAATTTCGATAATGTCATTATTTTGAGTCCGGAGTAAGCACAGAGTTTTAATATTTCAATGAAAGTACTTCCTAAAAAATTCCCAAATAAATCTTAAATTTATAAATGTAGCAAATTTAGTTTCATCTCACATGTGGTACAGCCATGAAACAGTATTATTCATTGGGCTGATGGGGATGTCACCCCTTCGCAATTACGTACATACATTGCATCTCTCCAGATAAACTCGGAGTCTATAGGCATTATACCTTACGTAGTATCAAAGTGTCATGAAGGCATAACATTGTTTCTTTTAATAAAAATTTCAATAATATCAAATATTAAATGCAGATAAGAGTAAAACAGTTGATATTCACGTGCTCCTTAATGGTCAAAGCTTCCACTGAAACTGCCACTCCAATATGAAAAAATGAATATAAGGCACCCATGACATCATACTGATGGGAAGAATGAACCAGACATCTTATGATTGAAAAAGTCCTGGCGAAAAGTTAAAAGTGAGACTTTCATAATATCTTTTTAAAAATGTGAAATTAGCAATGCACTCCAAGTAAGTGAAGATGACACTGAGCAAGAGAAATGTGAGAACCACAGTGAAAATAACGGCAGAAATGATTTTTTTTAAGTAATCTACCGGTTAAGGTAGGTTTTTGGATGGACACAACTATCAAATAAACATTTTGTAACAAAACCCAATCCAGCAACCTAATCTACATCAGGTCCCTCTTCATCTCTGTGTACTTCTTTCCTCCCTTCATCCCGTCCAACATCCCCATCCTGTTCCTGCCCTTTCCTCGCTTGCCCAACATTCTCCCCTCTATTACCTTCTTAAACATTCCACTACCGCTCAATACGCCTTTCATCCATTTTTCCTGCCTCCATAGGATTTCTCTCAACAAACCCCTCTCCTCACCCACCATCTCCAGTACTTCATTTGTTTTCCTTTCGGTCCATTTCACCTTCTCCATTCTTCTCCACATCCACATTTCAAAAGCCTCCAATCTACGTCTATCCTCCTGCTTCAGTGACCAGGTTTCCACACCGTACATAGCTACGCTCCATATCAGAGTTTTTACGAGTCTTGTCTTAACATCTCTACTCAACGTCCCCGTCATCAACTCCCTCCTCCTTGAGAAAGCCTCCTTGCCTAGCACAATTCTTCTCCTTAGGTCCCTACCACTTTGACCGCATTGGTCCAAAACACTTCCGAGATATGTAAACTGTTCTACCTGCTCTATTTTTTCCCCGCCTATTTTAATATTTAGCTTAGCCTTTTTCTTTCTGGAAAATCGCATAACCTTTGTTTTATTAATATTGATTCTCATCTCATATTTATCGCACTGAACCTCCAATTCACTCAGCAATGCTTGCAACCCCTTGGCTGACTGAGCAACTAATGCTTGGTCATCAGCAAACCTAACCGATTTTACGAATTCCCCTCCGACTTTCATTCCTACCTCCAGTAATTTCCATATTATTATTATTATTAGGTATTCTACCGTTTAAGGTAAGTTTTTGGATGGACACAACTATCAAATAAACATTTTGTGACTCCCCACCTAGCAATCTAATCTATATCAGGTCCCTCTTCATCTCGGTGTACTTCCTTCCTCCCTTCATCCCGTCCAACATCCCTACCCTGTTCCTGCCCTTACCTCGCTTGCCCAACATTCTCCCCTCTATTACACTCTTCAACATTCCACTACCGCTCAATACGCCTTTCATCCATCTTTCCTGCCTCCATAGGATTTCTCTCAACAAACCCCTCTCCTCACCACCATCTCTAGTACTTCCTCATTTGTTTTCCCTTCGGTCCATTTCACCTTCTCCATTCTTCTCCACACCCACATTTCAAAAGCCTCCAATCTACGTCTATCCACCTGCTTCAGCGACCACGTTTCCGCGCCGTACATGGCTACGCTCCATATCAGAGTTTTTACGAGTCATGTCTTAACATCCCTACTCAACGTCCCCATCATCAACTCCCTCCTCATTGAGAAAGCCTCCTTGCCTAGCGCAATTATTCTCCTTACGTCCCTACCACTTTGCCCATATTGGTCCAAAACACTTCCGAGATATGTAAACTGTTCTACCTGCTCTATTTTTTCCCTGCCTATTTTAATATTTAGCTTAGCCTTTTTCTTTCTGGAAAATCGCATAACCTTTGTTTTATTAACATTGATTCTCATCCCATATTTATCGCACTGAACCTCCAATTCACTCAGCAGTGCTTACAACCCCTTGGCTGACTGAGCAACTAATGCTTGGTCATCAGCAAACCTAACCGATTTTACGAATTCCCCTCCAACTTTCATTCCTACCTCCAGTTCTTCCCATGCCTCTTTAATCATTTCCTCCACATATACGTTGAACAGCACCGGAGACAATGGGCAATCCTGCCTTACCCCTCTTCCTAACACTGCCCATCCGGACTCTCCGTTCCCCACTCGCACCTGAGCAGTCTGAGACATGTTTTATCAGATGTGATAACTAATTTCTGGGATCCTACAATGTATATACATTGATATCTGTTTAGTTTCTAATTTTTTAATGTAACTAATCAATTTAATTTCCATTACTTTCCATTAAGTGTTAATATTAAAATACTTGGATTCTTTTTTGTCCAATTCAAACATTTTTTTGGAAATTCTAACCTGAAAAATAAAGATGCATCTGATGGACCAGGAAATAAGGTAATAGGTGATCTCTATGTTAGAAAATCTTTCTTAATAGAACAAAATAATGAAAAATCTACTGGTGTCAATGAACACATGCCTCCCTTTCTTTCAAGACATTTTTAATTAGGCTGAATATTTAAACATGTTGTAGATAAAATGGAACTACCATAAACAATTGATTATTATGCATGGATTATCCATTTTGTGGATTATCCATGCTATTCTCATCCAAGTACCTCAACATTTTAATAAATTTACAGCCAGACAAATAATTACATGCTTTGAAACTTTCATATACTTTATTAAAAAAAATATATGTTTGAAATACATAGACATTCTTAAAAGTTTTTAATTTCTCAAAATGAAAGGTTGACAATTGTATTTAATGTTTTAATCAAACATTTTTGTAATATCCCTACTTTCCCATTGTCATTTCCCTCGCATTTAATTAACCCTGAGAATACAATATTCTCCTTTAAGGGAAGCAAATACATAAGATTTACTATGCAACAACTAAGTTTTTGACTATCTAAACTACTATATATTAATCGGTACCATATGATGAATATGAATCCGTATCAGTAATCCTTTTTTAAAATTCATCCTTTGCCAATCATTTGCTTTTTCCCTGGCTACATGATTGGTTTAACTTTCTGAGGAAAATACATTTTGCTATTCATTTTAAGATAGTTCTGTGTTCTTATAAAACAATAATTCAACTCTTATAAAAATGGCTGAAAAACATAAAAGAACGTTCTTTCCAATGCTCCAGAATGAAAAAGGAGAGTCTCTGTGTACTATATCCATTTCTATCATGATATAATTTCCACATATTTCGGTTATCTACTGTATGTCTTTTGATTATCTGTGCCTTATCAAGCAACCATTAGCACAGATAATCGAGAGTTTACTGTAATTTAAACGATGTTATTCACCAAAGGCTTGAGACCAATTCAAATGGGATTCTCCTGGAAAATGATTACTATCAATAACAACTGCAAATAATATCCCATATTTACTGAATAAATAAACTTGGAATTTTTTCACACAAAAAATGTATGTTGAAAAAATAATATCCGTGAAACAATACCAAGTTTATTTATTCAGTGATCATGAATTTTCACAAAGTAAAGCCTTAAACCATAATATTCATCCCATATTTATTTGAAAACATTTACAATCTTCATCTTACTTGAAACCACAATTAATTAGCACGAGTTGAACAATTTATTGTATTATCTACTCTAAAGCTACTAACCTCTGCTTTGTACATCTTTATTAGACCGCCATTGACTTTAGACCACGATGCAACAGCACTGATATTCCATAACTGGTTAGAATGCTCAGCAAAAGGTCCAGTTTTAACCTTTATAAATTAAAAAATGAATTCCATGTATATTTTAACAATAATAATAATTTGTATTCATTGTGAAAAAATGAGATTGAAATTAAATAAGTCATTTCGATCACCAAACTCCTAGGCACAAATAATTCAAAATTCTTCGTCAGCATATGCACTCACACACTGAATTACTGCCCTTACACAACGGTTTTCTGTGTTTCAAATGTTGCAATTTATTTAAGTTTTACATTATTTTCAAGAATTTCAATGGAGGAATTATAAAATGGTAAGTACAACTGAGAAAAAAGGTCAAATTAGCACCATTGGAAAAAGTTTTAAACACTTGCAAGTATACCTCATGATCACGCTAAACAGGTTAAAAAAAGATAAACCAGTCAGTTCAAATGGTGTCCTATGTGCTGGACCAAAGTATTAACTCAACCAGGTAGTTTCACATGCCAGTGAATAGCATCTTGCTTCTAAATAATTGACCATATTTGCTACAGCATCAAATGATGTTACAGTGTCAAGTTATGCACATGCAAGAAAACCTCACAGCATCACTAATTTTTTTTTAAAAAGTAATCTACTGGTTAAAGTAGATTTCGGATGGGCACAGTAACCAAATTATTCTCTTGTCTCTTCTAACAAAACACAACCCAAAATCCTACTTCAAAACAGGTCCCTTGACATCTGTACACTTCCTCCCTTCATCCCATCCAACACTCCAAACCTGTTCCTGCCCTTTCCTTGTTTGCCAAACATTCTCCACTCTTCACAGTCTTCAACCTTTGCACTGAATACATATTATATGTTTTTCACCCATTTTTTCTGCCTCCTTAAGATTTCTCCCAACAATACCCTCTCCTTGCCCACCATACCTAGAATTTCCTCATTTGTTTTCCTTTCAGTCTACGTCACTTTTCCATCCTTCTCCACACCCACATTTCAAAAGCCACTTCCCAATAGTGCACCAATTGAACCCTTCCTCTGCAAACTTTCCACATCCTCACATTGCATATTCCATCATGCTTCTTTTGCTCTACTTGTTACCATCTCAATTTATTATTTAACTCTGTATTTCCTCCTGCCTAACTCTGTATTTACATTCTTCCATTTCCTTCTCCCATCTATCTTTCTAATCATCTGGTATGTAATCAATAGTTTCCCTGTCCTTTTCCTATCTTTCCTTTAGTAACAGTTCCTATAGTTTATTTTGTGGCTTTTGCCATCTCTTTTTTCATACATTCCCGTTTTTCCTCGACAGTCCTCAGTTCCTTTCCCTCACTCATTATTACCTATACAGCCTGCTGATACTCCTTCCTTGTCATTCCATTTACTGCTTCTACATTCCATTTCCCAACCCACTGCCCTTGTCTATCTTTTTGAATAGGACTCTATACTGCATGAGCACTAAATTGTGATCAGGGTCCACATCTGCTCCCAGGAAACTGTGAATTGATCACACTTTTCCTAAATCTGTGCCTAACCATAATATAATCTAACTCATACCTTTCTGAGTCACCTGGCATTTTCCATATACTTATATCTGGTGATAAGTAGCCCTTGCTTCATACAGAACTTGATTGCCCTCTCCCCGAGGTCATTCCACATACCTAAACTCAAATCCCTCACTTCATCACCATCTCTGCCTTTCCTTACCATCACATTCCAATCCCCCATCACTGTCACATGTTTCCCAGCAGGAACACATATGATTATGACCTCTAACTGATGGTATACCTTATTGATTTTTTCTCCTTATGATTGCTTGGTGGCATGTATAATGACCAAGTTTGTCGGTTCTGCTTTTACCTCTACTAGTAATATTCTATCCATTGCTTGCTCTATGTAGACTACACTTTGACCTACCTTTTTATTCAATATTATGGCAACCCCTCTCTGGCTCTCATCCCCTCCAGTGTATATTACTCTATAACCATCACTCTAGTAATCCCCACTATCCTTCCACCTCACCTCACAAACACCATAAATATCTATATTTCCTCCTTCCATCTCTCACTTTATATTCTCTAATTTTCCTGTCCTCAACATTGTTCTAACATTCCAGGTTCCTACTTTAACTAATTCTGTCTTCTTATTTTACTTCTTCTTTGCTGTTACTGTCACTGTCTGTTTGGGTTGGCAAGGGTTTCGTGAGATGATGACCACAGAGGCCTAGGCTCTCCAGCTGGAGGTCCCAACACATGGCAGATTGGATTTGAGTCCCATAGTTGCCAGGACTCATTTTCTTTATAAAGTCTATCATGGAAGTCTTGAGAATAATAATTTAGGTGGTTTCCCATTGCCTTCCTCAATAGTGTTTTTAACCTTTCACCATCACTGAATGGCCACCCCACTGAGCTCAGATCCCTTTGCAGCCGCCTCACTGAGGAACAGATGCTACCCAGACTACATTTGGTCTGGCTCCTAACCTGCAACTTAAATGACATGGGTAGCTCTACCACCACGTCAAAATTGTAGTCTATGGGTGGGGCATAACAGATATAAATTTAATTTGGAAGAATCTGAATGAAAAAACATCACACTACCCAATGGATTGTAAAATTTGAAAAATTGTGAAAGCAGATTTCATCTACAAATTCATGAAATCTTATCTATATAACACTAGCAATGGGATGAAATCATTGAAAAATACTTACCTTCTGGATGAACTTTATGCAAGAAAAAAACATGTAGTCACTGTGATTTTTTGAAATGACATCCTCTTGAAGGAAACTACGTGGCCCCAGGAGTGGATGATCTGGCATAAAAAGAAAATCATTCTTTACACATAACTTTTATTTTGCAACCTCTAAGAGCATAAAATGCCTTTATCTTTATTCATGTGGAAAAAAACAGATCTGAACTGTCGATACTACGGAGTAAGATTGATACTATTCCAATTTAGCAACACTTCCATCTCATTAAAAACTACACGGGAGCAACCATTCATAAGCAATACTTCTACAATATATTAGTGTTCCAATTATTCAGTCTTTGTTATATTCATAAGGTTAGGGCAAAATGTTGACAAAAAAATCATTAGCACCATTCCCAAGTCCCAAGAACAGTACACATACCTAAGTTAGGAATCCCATTAGCCATTAGAAGGACACAGTATTGTAATATGAATCAATATTAAGGAATACAATCATAAATGAACACTTTTTTTAGTTTTTTGTAATTACTAGAACTTTTCAATACACCATGCTCTATTAACAATAGACCTTTGAACATTTTCATACTATATTTTCAGCTAGCAGTTGTCAAAGACCCACCACATATATATGTGTGAAAGAGAATATTGTTATGCACCACCATGTAAAAGTTAAAAAATGAATTATTCCCTAATAGTACAGATATAGCACCAGAGACTAATGATGCTACATCACCGTACCCTACTAAGAATTCTCTTTTTTAGCCATTGACAATATTAAAATGATGATAAGTGCTAAAACATAAACTGCCTTGGTGGCTGTGGGGTAACACAATCCTCTGGTGATTAAATTTGTCAGAATTCAGATTGGCTATTGAATAAATGAACTCACCAATGAGCTGAGAGCTACCCCATATAAAAGGTAGAAATTGGTAATCATCCAAACTCCACACTCCATGGCTGCCAGCCGGTTCCATACGATACATCAATTGTAATTTTCTAACCAGTTCAAGGTACCTTTTTGAGATTATAAAATAATTACATTTTTTAGCAATCGCTCTTTTCAAACTGCCATGTTAACAACTGACATTTTCAAATCATTACTCTTTGATCATCTAGTTCATTCAATATTGGCTAAATAATTAAATGAGAAATTTTTACTTGATGCATACAATTGTATAGAATCTCTTCATGCTACAGTTTTGAAATTTAATTTTCACTTACTGTGATATAATACCTAATTTATAAATTACAAAAATAACAATTCATATAAAATTTTAAAAAACACGATATATAAATTTCTGAACTTAATTTTAAAAAAGAAGAATAGAAATTAGCTCTCACTTTCAAATGGAAGAAACCTGAAAGTTTCACGTGACCTTACACTACAATACCATGAATGTGTGCTTATACTAATTAATCCCAAATTAACTGACAGCTGAGGTAATACAACCTGAATTAGAGAACCATTTACCTATTTTATAGAAGTCTTCTTTGAGTTCTTATGACACAATGTAGTTTAATGACCCAATTTTACTTTGATCTACAATTCTTTTCTTTGAAAAATTTGAATAGTAAATCCAGGCTCACCATAAATACATCTGCTAACACTAGTGCCCCACAATGGCCAACCACAACAGTCACCATTCAATTGCTCTTGAGAATTCTAAAATTTCAATCAGTCATCTCATGAGGAGAGAATGCTCCCAGGTACTATACTATCTTTCAAACAAGTCGTTAATAGAGTCAATTATTACTATCCATAGAGAAAGTTATAAGCTAGAATTCTACTCACTCAATCAAGAAAAATAAATGTGTGTGCTTTCAGAGCATCTGGAGGGCATATTAATGTCTCCTGATTGTCAGATTCATCCAAGAATACCTAAATGCACCTTACTTTAGCAAAGGGTCACTGTGGCTCATTAACCTGATGAAGAGTTCAAAGTAGGGATTTCCAGTAGGTGAGCTAGTCATTCATTTGTTCATATAATAGCCATTAATAAGAGTTCTAGTTTACCCACCTTTAGCATATTCTACAAATGAAAGAAATTGCTATTCAAATTACAGTATCGACAACAGTTTCTTTCAGGCTAGTTGATTTTTCAGGTACCAGATCTTCCTGGGAAACCATAACCGGCACAGGGAAAGGAACTGGCCCCCCTACCCTGATGTGTGATTATTCACACGCCGTCGGGCTTAGTACATGGGTGAGCTCTACCATCACCTACTAAACCGACCTTCAGGTTGATTACTGTGTTTATGTTTTATGGTTATACATATATATATATATATGTATATATATTTTTATATAAAATATATATATATGGAAGCAATTTTTCAGAACTGAATTCAACAATTCCAAGTGATTGAGTTTCAAAAAAAGAGAGACAAAGTTCCAGAGCAATGTCAAATTCTTAAGCATGCGGTTACTTATAAAACATCTAATGACATGGATTTCTACAATATAATCTCCTCCCTTGCCAAACTTTCTCCATTCCAAATAATATCAAACAGTATGATAGCCAAATATATATTTCTGAAAAGATAGACTAAAATTTCATTAATTTTACATGTCATCTATTTCAGACCCATTCTCTGCATTTGTTACATCTTGTTATTTTCATGCCCAAGATATAATGGACCCTACTACAGCCAATTATTGTGAGTTGCATGCAATTACCGTAGTCATTAAGTTGCTTGATGATTGAGTTAAGTTGGTGGATGATTAAAGAAAAGATGGAAGGTTTAAAAGAAACCCACAATTATTCTTAATTAAGGTGCTAGGAGGTGCGGAATTAAATGTCAAAATTGATTGTGAAGTGTTTTCTGCATTCTTAGGCATAGGCAAGAACACCACTGGAGTCTTCCATAATTTCCAGAAATATCCTGGTGCTCAGAAGCCAGTTTACTAGCCTCTATGTTCATAAGTCACAGATGATCAGTGGCATATAGAAATGTTTTTGTCCCAGGGAAAAAGACAATCAAATCACTGAACAATTGCTAATGTGATATATTTGAACCCCACTGAACTTAATACCTGGAACAGCTGCCCTAAGTTGCACCACCCCTCAACTTAGCTCCTGAAGCATATTTTACCATCATGAAATATTTATATACATTAGCCGACGAAAAAATACTGAGTATAAATAACACTTCTTTAACATTTTTGTACAAGGAGTATGAAGAACGCCAAATCAATTTAACTTTGGATTTGTACATCCTGTCTGGAATTTTATTTAGGCCCATGAAAAACAAAAATCGGGAGGGACTTAAAAAAGGCAAAACTTTATAAAGATTCTGAAACATACATAATCATAAGTGAAAAAAGGGCCTCTTAGCACCACATACCAGATAATTACAAATCCTCTCCCTTATGGGAAAAGTTTTAAATGGTAAGCATACTTCAACAAATATTTTGGCAAGATACTAGTTTCCTAATGGATCAATTTAGGTGTCTACAGTGAAGAATCATGAAAGAATATAAAAATAACCAAATAAATACCTATTAAAGATGCAGAAGACAGCAGCAACACGCTCATTATCTCCGAGAGCACCAATTTTAAAGAGACAGCACATTAGCATTGCAAATGCCATTTCATGCCCAGTTCCATAGTCTATGCGAGTAGAATTACCAAAAGATTCCGTCAAGTACCCTAATAATTCTGGTACAGCTCTATGAAGACTTTCTGGAAGTGCATCTTGAAGTAGTTTTAGACCATTCTGAAATGAGCACACAAGAAGGTGATTTCTTGAGAAGAGAACTTAGATGCAAAAACTATTTCAGGGGATTGAAATAAATGTCCTTGTATAGTGACTATGGTAATCGCGGTTCGACCTGTACTGAGAAATATTACCCTTTGCATGCAAGATGACATTAATTATATATATGCAAGGTACTGGTAATAAACCAAGTCTTTTGAAGAGAGGTTTACATGGTGCATCACAAGGAGCAGTCCTCATAATACATATTACATCCTCTTTTGGATTTTGAAGATTATGCCCACATGGGGAGGGAACCCCAGAAGAAGACACTAAAAGTAACACGAGAATAAAATTCAACATATTAAATTGACCTCTAAATCTACAGAATGTCTAACATTTCTTATGAGGATGCATATGGAAATTGCCACTTGCAACGGTGAAAAATAGTAGCATGAAATAGTCTTTCATAGGCTTGTGGCAGGGCAATACTTTATATATCATTATACACATTTTACTGCGATATAGGTTCGCTTCAGCATCTTTTTCAATAAAGACTTGTCTTGTCACAATTGAAAACCAGTTGCAGAAGGTAACCTTAAAAAACTATAAGCTTCTTGAAGTCACCGATGAAGCTCTACCCTGCCTTTGTACTGAAGATTACTGGTCCATCATGCCTCAACAATGTGGATGCCAGTTCTTCTCTTGAACTTTTCAAACCAGCCATGACTTCCCTTAAATACTTCTTCAGCGACCATTGATGAACTAGACCAACAAAAATCACTTTCGCTGATACTCTTATACTCTCATCAATAGCATCACATTGCAATTGATTTTCGATATGAGAATCAACCTTAGAGCACCACTGAAAATAATTAACCGCTGGAACATAATCTTATCGCTCCCTTTAAAGCATCTATCTCCTTAATCTTGCCCCAGGCTCTTGCGGATAGTGCAAATCATTAATGTCGACTGATTGTTTGTGCATGTAAGATAAGCCACATTTTGTTCACACTTTGTTTTTGCTTTTCAATAAATTTACTTTTCATACCTATAATCATTTTTATTCTCCCATAGCTGTCTTCTTGTGGACTTTTCTTCAAGGACATTTTTACAAGGGATACTCTAACTTACTCTTTAGCAAAAAAATCACGAATAACATGTTTGAGCACAAGTTTGGGAAATGTGTGATCACAAGCGACATTAATACACTAGAACGAGTGCCAAATACAGACTGAAGAAGCAGTCATGCAATCTGAGACTTCTTCTCTCCTTGTTAATTACTATGCGAAACATCACTCATTAAGTGGATAATTTTTTAAATATTTTTTTATCACTAAGCAAGATTCCACTGTAGAATACTTCAAAGAACTATGGGGAATGCCATAACAGCTACTCTAATAGAGTCATCTGGTAATTGGCATAAAAATGCAGAAATTTCAAGGTAGTCAAGGTCCAATTCTTCAGGTCAATACGAATGATTTTTACTGAGAAGTTTCTGTATTTTGATAGAATATTTGTTGCAATTGTCTTTTATGAGACATCTGAAATTTGATTGCCCTTGTACATGGGTTATATAACATGATTAGGGTATTATTATATGATCATCATGTAATTCAAATTGTACATAGAAGTAACATGTTGTTTAGCAATTTATTGCTCAAATGAAACTTAAAGGTTGCACAAGTTTGCATTTCGTTCACTTAGCTAATCTTCTATGCATATCATTTCTTTACTTGTTTGACACTCAATGGTTGCTTCACTAAGTATCCAACTTCAAACAATGGAATTACTTAAATCAATTGTTGTAACTTTTACCACATTTTTGAATACTCCAATGCAAAATAAAGTGTAAGGTATTCCATTAAATGATTTTTGAGGTTGTTAACTTTCTATACTTCCAATAATTTCTATCTGTTAAGCAACACTTGAATTAATTAACGCAATGAAATCAGGATGAGTCTATTATACCTCTTATACTGGAAAAAAATTACAAGGACGGTGGCAACAGGTAAAACCATGATTAAAAATTCTACTCGAAAATGTTTATTATAATGTTAATTTTGACCCATATGTGGAAAGGTGAACTTGTTTCCAAGAGCTATCATTTCAATGAACATATAAAAAAAAGCACGATTAACGGAATGGACTGATCCTAAGAGCACAAAATTTCAAATGATTTAAATGAAGTGTAAATCATTTGCAATGCAATCCAGTTATATTTTAGGTTCCCTAATTCAGAGGGGCTATAATTGAAGAATACATTTACTTCAGTAAAAGTTCATTCATTGGGACATCAGATGATTAATACAATTTCTATATGTGGCAAGCTATCTTCCAGCATACAAATCAAGTGAGAACCAAAGCATCAACTTCATTAAATTCTATGCCTCTTTTTATTCAACATATATAGAAGTCATGTTTGAACATACTTTTGGATTACTACATACGTAAATAGAAGACTATTGCTCATAATAGCAGTAGGTATTCAGAGCACTTTGACACCTTGGCCATCCATTTGATAAAAATATTAATTTACTTGTATTATCTTTGACAAAATAGGTGATCAGGGTTACTGGATGGGTTAAAGGGATTAGGGTGGCATTATAATCTTCATAAAAAGCCATCTTGAATATGAAATTGTAACATTAACAGCAAATGTAGTTTGTGATAAAAACTTACTTCTTTTACTTTCCCATGCCATGTCCTAAACGCTTGGTTCCCAAATCGTTGTGGCTGATCAATTGGCGGGGTTTCATCAATCCACTGACTTAGGGTGTCCAACATGGACACCATCCCTTTGATCCCTGGACCCTCATAGAAAGAACAGCTAATAGGTTTACCTTTCACAGCCTCATTCAGTGCTAGGATAAACCCAACATATTCCTAAAAATAAAAATATCAAGACTCTTGAAAAGATCTGGAATCAAGTGAATAAAAAATTTCATCTTAAGAATAAATGAGTTTGAAATAGGCTGCCACTTAGGTTATATGCTTCTCACTATTAGACAGAATTATTTTCATTCAACATGCAAATTAAAATGATTTCCACCAGAGCTGCTTGATATGGGTAAAAAATCTACAATTTCAATTCAAATTTTTAGACCCCTCCCTCCATAAAAAATGTGTAGTACTTCTTAAACAAAACAAACTTGAGATTAATACATGTAAGAGAGATTACTTCAACCAGTGTATATCAATACCAAGCAACCTTAGCAAAGCTGTATGGAATGTTATTAAACACCAAACAAACTGTAATGTGAACCAAAGAAATACTTCTACAAACTTCAATAATATTCCAGTATCAGAACCTGTTGATAATGCTAATTACTTCAACAGTCAATTTTGCCAACTTGGGAAAAGTAGTAGTCCACCAATTCACAAAATGAAAATATGTCCAAAATCTCTCACACTATCAGACTCCAAAAAAGTTTTTAAAAAATCATAACTTTTGAAAATAAATGGTCTGTAGGGTGTAATGGAGTACCTACGCCAATCAATAAACTGGCAGCCAAGACTATCTCTCAACCTCTCTCCGATACATTTAACACGTCTCTCTCTAATGGTCATTTTCCCACTGCACTGAAAACCTCTTAGATAATTCCTATCCATAAAAAAGGATCACACAGTGAATCAGAAAATTATAGGCCAATTACAATCATTTCTGTTTTCTCTAAGATTTTTGAAAAGCTATTTTACAATCGAGATGTTAACTAATTAAGTCACTACAATCTTCTGCATTTTTCCCAACACGGCTTCATAAACGGTAAGTCAACCACAACTGCAGCATTTCAACTAATTAATAAAATCATCTGAGGACTCTCTAGTCAAAAACAAATAATTGGTATTAAATTAATCAGCATTGAAAAAAATGGCATTTCTTTATTGTGGATCAAATTTTACCACTCAAAGTGTAAACAAATGGTCCGGATAAATCCAAAAAAAAAGTCTGGTGCCAGCATTTTTAGGTCCAGCCTAGTTGAAACAAATTGTGTAAAACCTAAAGGCTCAGTACTAGGTCCACTTTTATTCATTATATTCATAAATGACCTTTACACTTATTTACCCAATACTAAAGTAATATTATATGCTGATGATACATCTACATTAAGCATGGAAGAGAATTTCATAGACGTTAACACCTCTACTCATCATACTCTAACAAGCATGTCAAAATGGTGTAGGTCAAACAACTTGCTATTGAATGAGGATAAAATATGTTGTCTACAATTTTCATAATAAAATTAATCCACCTATTTTAAGTCCTCTTCCTAGAGCTTCTTGTTCACATAAATCTATTCACCAGTCCAGTTCCACAAAATTTTTGGGATTATCTCTAAGATCTCTAATCTGAAAACCTTGACTGGTATTCTCATGTTGACGAAATAATCAATGCAAACAATTATCAGGAAACTTGCCTCAACTACCTCATTTGAGACTTTGAACCTGGTATACAATGCCAAAATTCATTCCCAATTAACCGATGGAGTTGTATTCTGGGCATGCTCTAGTGCATCAATGATGCATTTTCCATGCAAAAAAGGTCTGTAAAGGCAATGGTAAATACTCCCATGGTGACCCCAGGAAGGCCACTATTTAAAGAACTGAGCTTAATGACCCTGCCATGCATATATATCTTTCATTGCTCTTCCCTTATAAGAAAGAATCTATGCTTGTTTTTAACGAATTCCATTATGCATAATCACTTGACACATGGAAGGGAAAATGTGCACCTGAAAAACCAACCACTCACTATAACGAAGAAAGGCCTGCATCATGTACCCTCAATTACTTATAATTAACTGCCAATGAACATAAAATTTAAGGCCCACTGTAGCTGTCTTTAAAATTGAAGTTAAGAAGTTATTACTCCTCAAGCTTTACTACAGTATTGAGGAATTCTTAGTTGACAAATTGTAATTAGAATGTTTTGGCTTGATGTTGTGTTCTGTGTGGCAATGCTTTTGTGTATTGTTACTATTTTATTTCTTTTTCATACCCTGCTGACAATTTTCTACGTCATGTCACCAACAGAACAATAACATTATTATTAAATGAAATATCACTTATTCATTTCTTAACACACAATTATACGCTTCAGCGGCTGCCTTGAATGCAGGGAAACTGCGAAACATATAAGTGAATTGCTATTGCAGTCAAGAGCTCCAACAGGAACTAATCGTTGATTAATATAATTTTTCACAAAAATGTAACATGGAGTGAATTGGTGTTTACTGGTTTAATTTTATCAATACTTCAGTTTTATAAAATTCCAGGATATTTTGGGATGGATATATTCTAATATTCAGGAAAGTAATATCTAAAAATTGATTGTGAGCGTTGCGAGAATTGACAAAATCAATACGCTTCCTAACACTAAGTGCAATTGTGAGCAATGAATTATTCTTCTACGTTATAAATTTACTAACGCAGTATGCTTCAGATTTATCCCACGCTGGCATATCATCCGGAGATGAGACGGCAGGCACTGGTTTAATATATTCATGGTCAGCTGAAACTAAACATATTTAATTGCAGTTATGCTTCTAATACCAACTAAGTAGTAGTCTTGATTTTTACATGCTGAATTTATACTGATATTTTATTATCATCAATCACACCATGAACATTTTTATCTTTACATTATTGTTATACATTTCATATGCTCAGGTCCTATTTAAGTAAAAATGCCAAAATACAAAAGAAAACTATAAGAAAAACATTATGTTGCACTATACTCACCTACTCCTGACATAATGAATAATACTCAGGTATGATAGATTAAAGAATAAACGACGAAATGAATAATGCTATACTTCAAAACCATGCACCCTATGTGTTTTCAAATTTTGAAAAAATTTTATACAGTCAAAAAATTATCAACCTCAAACTCGCCTATCAACAACCGGGTTTCGGTAACTTGAACTCAACTGTTGTTTCGTTCGTTAATGATACATTCATTTTAGCAAAAGAACCGGTATCAAATGCGGTTCACTTGTTGACGCAAATGAACCGTTCTTTCAACTATTTGCTGGCAGTTCGGATTTTCCCCGACTGCTACGCTAGTGGCCCACTCTGCGACTCCAAGCAAAATAAAAGAGGGTGGGGGAACAGCTTGGAAAAGAGCGGGCGACGCGGCGAGTTGCGGAAAGCTTCGATAAGCAGGATTGGCAAATGGTCGCGAGGAGGAGAAGAGTTGGAGGGAGAGAAGAAACTCTTGAAAGTTTTCACGGTTTTCTCTTGAAACCAGGAGAAAACTTGAGGCAACCTTTTGGCACAAGTCATACCGTAGAATTCGAGTACAATCCATCAAAACTAACTAATCATAGATTTTGATGAGTGAAAAGGAGAAAGTTTAGTTTGCATGATATCTAATACTCCCAAGTTGACATACCATTTCAAGATAATGATTATTTTCAAAAGACACCATTTTGATTCATAGCATTTGTGGCACCCCTGACAGCAATGCAATGAAACGTAAACCTGAGCCATGCCTCCCGGAAGAAGCTCAACAGTCTCGCAATACATCCTTACGTACTTCGTTTTCAAGTGAATTATTTCCAGAGGCATATTCTAATCTCAGGTCTGGAAAAACAACCAAACTTTGTGGACTATAACAGAGGCCATCCCTGTTAACAGTTCGGAAATATGTTATACACAGATAACAACGAACTCATCGGAGGAGAAAAATGTCCGCAACGTTTAGTATGGCACATTGACCTCGGTCTTAGCGACGCAGGCACTTTTCAATTCTGTATGGAGAAGAAACTTTCATAAAATACAAAAACAGACTGAAAGAGAGACCTGCAACAGTGGATCGCTTGAGAAAAAAGGCTTTTTATCTCATGAGGTTATCTAAATACTAAGTGTTGATTTTCTCGTAGAAACTGTCATTCTCTGAATGCCATGGTGATAATTTACAGTGAAGGAAGACGAGGGTGAAGAATACTAGATGCATTCATTCTAGCTCACCAAAATCGTTTTTGTGACAGCTAATGGGAAAATTCGTCGCGTATGCTCATCATATTTGGCCTCTTCATATTTCCGCAAAATGAGTGTTCCTGTAAGGTCGCTTCGAATATCTCTGAGAATCGTGACGTCATTCGTTGCTGGTCTTCCCCTTGTTTCGTCGCACCTACGCGAGAGCACTTACGTTAGCGTGGAATCTCCCCACTTCCCTCCTCAGTCCCCCTACTCCCTCATTCTCAAGGCCGTAACTTGGAAGATGACGAAATCTTGATCGCGTCAACAGCCTGCGGTCGGGAATAAACTCGTAGCGAAGCTACTCATTCTGACGTTCCTATTGGTTAAAGGCCTGTTGTCTGAGAAGTCACATGGTGTTCCTTACGGAAACCTTCGCGTTTAATCCGGTAGTATACGGAATCGAAAGTGAATGGAAACTTGTCCCAACTTGCGTTCTTATAATACTCTGAAATTTTGGCAACTGGCGTTGTGACGTTTCTTTCCTGTCGGAAATAGCTGTTGCTAATCTCATTTAAAAAAGATAACTATTTGGCAACTAGCTTCTCGATAATTAACCAAGTTATAAACATCATAGATGAATACAACTGGCGTAATAGGAGCAGAAAAGGGAGAGAGCGATGAGCCTCAATAGGTAATTTGACAACAATAAATAAAACCACAAATAGAGAGCGTATATATACTCAAATATAAAAGAGTAAGTTTGACAAAATCATAATGGCTCTCTAATTAAGCTTGTTTCAACACAACCAAAAGTACGAGTAACTCGTACCTGAAACGCCAATGTCAACCAGACAACTAATAATTTTAGTGCGTGGATGATCACCCAAGGTGGCGTGTACTCATAAACGAAAAAAAATACTAGTTTCACTTTTTCTTGTTTAATTCTTATGCTAATGAAAAAATAAATTTAAAATTCAACGCGAAAAACGAGATTGTAAAATATGATTATGTCGAACATTCAGGAATCGAGGAGGGAGAACCCAACTTTGATCTCCTATCATAAGAATACAACAACGAGCTAGTTGAGGTTTCGGCATATCCATGGCGGGAGGGGAATGGACAGAGCACTATCTACCGTTAAGAGGCTCCTCAGTTGATGTCTTATACTTCCACAATGGGCATGCTGATCCATAACAAAAAATGGTTGCAGGCCTTGTCGTCGACCAACCTTTGGTGACCTTCCACCCCCCCCCCTTCATTCAGCCATCTCAGCATTTCACAAAGTGTTCTCAAAAGCAAACACAGTGAACCCGCCAATCCACAGCCCAAGGGGGTTTGGTTGTCATAATGGGAATACCTTGGCAGTACGTGCCTCGATATCTCGCGCTTCCTGATCTGGACAACAGCTGGATGATTCCTTGGGAGGGAGTTCATTGTGTATATCGCATCTTAGAGACGATAGGTCGTTTGCGATCCGAACCTGAGAAAAACATTAACCATGGGCGCAGGCCGGAGAGGGTAATGGGGATAAACTCGATAAGGCCAGGTCATACCCCTATTCATTTTGTTTTTCCACATTAATTTCAAATGCTCTGTGATTTAAATTATTAACTTGGAAATGTAAACCGGCCAATAACAGGTCCGGTACTAAAATGACATTCCTACAGAAGGAGAGAAGAAGGGTGGAGAAAGATTAGTGAGGGGATATCCTTTGCCACCGAGATTTCAACTCAACCCTTATCACAGAAACAGGTTCGAAGCCCAACCGGGAAGGATCATCTATCGACCAGAATTGGGAATACGTTAAGAATGTACTGACATGTCAACGAATTGTTTTATCTTTCAGATTGCCTATTACAAAGGATTGTTATCACTCATTCCGTTTACGCAGGAGGAAGACAGTGTTATATTCCCAATATATTAACCGATCCTGAAAGCAGTGTATGAAGAAGTAAAACAAAATCGGCCACTACCGTCAAGTGCTTCCTTCTACTTACCAACCTTCCTTACCCATTCAGTCAGCACTCCAATGGCGCAGAGTACTCGAATATGGGCGGTTGCGAGCTAGGAACATTTCTGAGCAATCAACAATATTATTATAAAAAATACATCCCAAATGTCGATGGGATTTAATTTATGGCACAAGAAGTATTTAATCAATTTTCTTTTTATTAATGTTCACGGTTATCAACCCGAAGTTTGGTTTGGAATGGAATGGGTAGGCTCGCCCATTACTAAGTGTAAAAACGACGGCGTGTGAGATTCACACATCAGGGTAATAAGGGGGGCCAGTTCCTTTCCTTGTGTCGCCTATGGTCTCCCAGGAAGAACTGGTACCCGACAAATGACACAGCTTGGGTAAAGCTGAGGGTGCCCAGAGAATTGAACCCGTGACCGCCAGTCAGCTAGTGCTATACTCACTGGAATACCATGTTCTTATCATTAATGTCACCCCAGCGAAATACGCGTGAGAGAATATAAATACGAGTTGGCGATAATAAAATAAAAACGAGTTGGCGGCAATAACTCTCGCTAGCCCATTACGTCCCTTGTGGGAGACAAGCGGTCATTTTCTCGAAATACAGTCACTTTACTGGCTATTCATTTCTAAATTTCGCTGTCCCATCGAGAACATGAACCGATAAAGAAAGAGTTAAATATATGTTTTTCATTAATAAATTACCTCCCAAATGAGATTTTTTTAAAAATATCTCTGTCTACCTTTGCTTCCCATCCAGCCCCCTTCTCCTGTTTGAATAAAGAACACTATAAAAGAAGAAGGCCGAAATGCTAAACTTTCTGAAATGTGAAACATATATATAAATATATGGGTCGCGGTAAAGTGTTGGACTACTGACCTGAGGGCCCGGGTTCGATTAGAGCCTCTCTGGGCACCCTCAGCTCCACTCAAACTGTGTGCTTTTTCGATTTACTTGATCTTCCTGGGAAACTATAACCGGCACAGGGAAAGGAACTGGCCTACCTACCCTGACATGTGAATTTCATACGCCGTTCCGCTTAGTACTAGGTGAATTCTACCATCACCTACCAAACCGTCCTTCGGATCGATTGCGGTGTTTATGGTTACGGTATATATTTATGTATTTTTTATATATATATGTATATAAAATAGAAATATATAAATATATATATATATATATATATATATATATATATATATATATATATATATATATATATATATATATATGTGTGTGTTTATATATTTCAACATATAAAGAATGTAACAAAGTTGACGGTCAGGGAAAAGTGAGATAGTCCACTACATCTCGCACATCGTGTACAGTCAAGCGTTAAGTGCCATTGCAGCAATGCGATCCCATCTGTTTCCGGCCAGCCAACCAGGGCAGCTCGACCAGCGAAGCCGAAGCTCAAACGCCTGGCCACTGCTCCGGCAAGGTGCTACGCACCCACCACTTCAGTAACTATTGTTGGACTATGGGGTACGGAGGGTAAGATGACGGATGTTTGGGGTACCAGTGTAGCAATAGAGTATAAATGAAGTTGAAAAAGGGGTCTCCAATCAACTATTTAAAGGGCTAACTCTGAAGAGCTAACAGACACTCAAAGTTACTCTATCCTGTCGGATTGATTTCTATAATTATTTAGGGGCGATTGATTGCATAACTATGATTGAGAGGCACGCATTTAACCAAAAAACAACACACAAAATGAATGAAATAATAACATTAGATTTTAACATGTACAATGACGACTTGGCTTAACTCAACAATTATAAAGTAACTGCTATGTGTAAAGAATCACTTTTTCATTTCTTAACTACTTTCCCTCTTCCAAGATTAAAATACTAATTTAAATTTTTTAAATACATCTTTATTTTATTAATTTATGTTTATTTTCTTTTCCCCAATTTTCATATTGAAATGGTTTTTGTCGCAAATCCATTATTACAATTTAGCCGGTATTGGAAGGGGTTCGCCACTTCATGTACATTACGTAACCCCATCCATTCCGTTTACCTTTGGCTTTGATAGCAAAAAATGTGACTGAAACGTGACCAACAAAAATATTGTTTTTTGTGATATTTGAGTTAGGCAACAAAAATGGCTGTGTGCAGAGTGTGCTTCTCTCTGAATTAGTCTACGAAAGCGAAACTTGGGCAAGACAGAATAAATATAAATGTCCAGTAAATTAGATTATGGAAAAATTGAGGAATATATGTGGTAAAATTAGTAGGTTGAAATAGAAAAAAGTTATCCAAAAGTATTTTTACATGGGTTTCTTGGAGCAATCTCATTCTCTTTTTTTCCAAACTCATGAATGCTGCGAATGTGCGTGGCTACAGAGAAAGAAGAAAACTCCTGTTTTACTTCATTTCAATCTCTCTCTTGGACAAAATACTTTTCCGGTCGTTCTATTGAGCCTGCTCTGAAGTACGTTTGAACTTGCTTTCTTTTATCATTTACTCAGGATTCAAGTAAGATATTTAAAAAAAAGTTTAAAAAATACCCTCTCATGAACTAGCCTCAGGTTGCAGAAGGATTAGGTAAGTACTTGAGCACAGAATTAGGCAAAAAAACTGAAACATTCAAAATTTCTTCGTTCAGATTCATGTTTGACGTTGTTCCTGAAACTCTTCTTCCATTTTCTTTGATAACCGCAGAAGACTTGCGTTAAAGCGACTTTATCTCGCCTTCATGTCTACCCACTTATAATTCACGTGCAAAAAACGTTAAATTATTTTTCTTGTGAGGAAAAGATTGATTTCCTGTTTCGATTATGTTATGTTACTGGAGTTGTGTAATGTCGTAATGTGCAACTCTATTCAAGTGAAACTGCACGTACGAGGAGCTTACAAAAACCTTCCCTCACGTTTGGAAAAAATATATTCCTTGGAAAGGAAAAAAAATGCCATGTTCTAAATGCCATAAATGCGAGGAATTCAGTGAAGATATTAGCTATTAAATTTGGAAAAATTGTTGAAAAGAACATAAAAAATATCATGTTTATCATTAAACGATTCAGCCCAACCTATTAATAATAATGATATATAATGTAACGAGAGGTGGCAACTCTGAATATTGAGTATCATAAAACAATATCTCTCCCGCCACCAATAAACAAAGCGGGGTTACCAGATGGTTTAACCGTTGAAGCTAAACGGTCAATGTCTGAAATGTCAGAAAATGACAACCGGTCTCCTCAATGGTAAATATAATGATTCGCAACCTGCATTTTCTAACAGAAATTGAAAATGTCTGCAGGAATTAGACCATCAACACCGTTCCAAGGGTTCTGAAGGGTAATGTAACAACATCGCTTTTCGCGAAGCCTTTTGCCTGGTTACCTGTTGTTAGAACTCTAACCGGTAGCTCGAGCCTTTGGGAGGAAGTGAGTCTATCCGAGATGGCACCACTAAAGCTCCATGAACCCTTACAAAGGTTATGAATGCGTGCAATTTAAATGTTACTATCTGGAATCCCTTTAAAGTCTTACTGCCACCCAATTTTTAGCTCACCTATCCATTTGCCTTATCATGAATCAATTTTCTCTTGATGTCTACATTATGACATTTCTGGAAACCCGTTTTACTGGGCATAGGTTGAAAATCTCCATCACATACGGGTCTACACTGCATCTCCAAGCAACCCGTCACCGTATTCACACACTAGTCGGCTCGCGGAACCGGGTCGCGGAAAAATCGATTTCATTTTCTACGTCGCAAACAGTCTCAACTTTTCTCTTCAGATTCACATTTCATGAGTTACAGTACATCGGATTGAATGAATTACTTTGCAGAAGTCGTCAGAGAAAAATAAATTAGTGATTTAGGCAAACATTTGGCTGAAAACAGCGTCCGCCGTTTTAATAAATAAAATACAGAAATTGTAGACAAATCTTCGAAACTAACACTAATAGAAGATGAAATACTGTTCATAAGATCACATTATCATTGATACCACAAGATTAGTGCAACGGGAATAGGCGGCAATTTCTTCATTTTGAAGATTTGCCAGAAGAAAAAATTGAATGTAACATTTCTAGGGTAAAGTCGGTCAACTGTGAGACCCTATACATGTTTCAGTGTGTGAGAACCACCGAAATAAATGTGGTAGCAGATGCACCAATTCTTGGAGAGTGACCGCGCGATGTTTCAAAACCCTGGCGTAAAAAAAAAACTCTTTCAGACGTCCGTCCAGCTTTATTCGATTTCAACCCACAGCACACACTGCGACATGAAAATTTATGTATTTATGCAAATTTTGAGGAGTAGAGGCCAGGGTTAACCGAAAGCGACACCTCGTACGTTCCAAGAAAATTCAAGAACCCTTAAATTTGTTACAATCATTCACTGGCCGAAACTCTCAAGACATCCGCCGTGTCAAGAATAAAGAGTCCATATCAGCCGTAGCCATTTCGTTTACATGGCTGCCTGTCGACCCAAGCGGCATGAATTCGAATCCCTGCGTGAGAATGGAGGTGGTGCTTAACTTGGGGAGTCGCTAATTTGGTGCGGCGTACTCTCAGACGATACGAATTTTTACCGTTCACGTCACGGTGCTTGCAAATATCTACGGGCTCACATAGTAGATGCCTTCGAACACACCGAACCACGCCGAGGACAGCACGGCGCGCCACGAGCGAAGGTTACAGGTCTTGATTCGAAAACGCAGCAGCATGGAGAATGTTCGAGAATATGAATGTCGAAAAAATGAACAACTATTTCATGTACGACAATTGCTAAAGCTGACTATCTTTTCTAAATACAGTAGAACCCCAATTATCCGAATCAATCGGGACTGGACCCCGTTCGGATAATTGGAGTTTTGTCCGAAGAAAGGGTCTATTCAAAGAAAACTACAAGAAAAATGAGAAAAATCTATGCATTAACTGATTTAAAACAAGTGACACTTTGGCATATTAACCGTCCATCGCTTGCAAATACCAACGAAAATACTGCAACTAAATCAACTTATCTACCAATGAAAATACTTCAACTAAGTAATACAATATGTACTTATAAATTTACAGTCTTTGGTAAGTGACAGTTACTTCTTACCGAACATCTCTGTCAAAGTAAGCTGTTTAGGGTTTCCCATAGAACGTCGCTGCAAGAACCACTTGAAAACGGCATCTTCTAAAACTTTGTCTGTTGCCGTTTTCATTGATTTCCTCGAAGAACTTCCATCTTCATTTTCAAGGACTGACACAAAATTCACAATTGTAGGTTTTGTTCTTTTTAATGTCCGAAATCGTTAATTGTGCAACACCGTACTGCTCTGCCAACGTTTTGCCCGTAACTCCCTTATCCGATTGCTCCATGATTTTGAGTTTTGTCCGCTTAAGATAACACAACACGTTTTCTCTTCGAAGCCATGGTGAACAATGAAACGCACTCTCAAAGAAAACAACAAATCGGCGCATAAAAAACCCCATACCACACAATCAACAAGCAATCAAAACAAAAAGTGGCAGATCGCCCGTAGCCACACTCACCCCTCAGGTGGGCCTATTGGGTTTCTAAAACTACAACATGAGACGGTGCCTAAAGCGATTCGGATAATTGGAGTTGTACTGTATGTTTAAAAGTTTGAACATTGTAGAAATAATAACGTAATTACTTGAATGTAAACCTGTACCTTGCGGGAACCCCAGTGTTTATGTGGTCCTCAGGAGTAATTGTTTTCCATGTGTACTCACACACTTAAATCGTTAAATCGCACCTTGATTTAGAAAGAAAATCATCAACTCAAGCAGACTCCTGAATGTGGTAAACCATAAATTGGGTTGTTTTGAAACGCAATCTTAAGTTCATAAGGATCAGAAGGGGCAAAAATAGAATGTCGAAACTTCTTCAGGAATGAAAAATAATGAATATCACGTAAAACGCCAACTAAGGACATTTAAGCGAAAATAAAAGGATGGAACTGCAGAGAGAAGATGGTAGACGTAAAAAAAACCATAGTAGTAAAAGCCATAACCATAGTAAAATCCATATGCGGAGGAAACGAAGACGGAAGTAGTAGCAGTGACTATAGATGATGACTTGCGTCACCAAAAGAAGCATTTGCGGGCAAAGAGAATTGAGGAGATGTACGCTAATTAAAACATAAAGAAAATATTAGTTAACAGTATAAAGTTATCAAAGTAAATACAGGGTTAGGTGAAAGGGGTAAGACATACTATTTGAATGGCAGGAATGCAAAGTAGAAAGTATTTATAACTGTGAAACGACACAATTTTAACGGAAACAAGAGTAGGACTACGGTACGTGTAATAGTAGTTATGGACCGTCCAAAACAAACCCTTTGATTGTTAGAGTACTCATGAGGACGATTTCTAGGTGGCGCTTTACTAAATAAACAAATACATATCAATTAGCAAACTGATATAATAACGACGATAACAGTTAAAAACAAAATAAATCCTTAATCTATTACAAAATAAATCCAATATGTTTTGTGGAAAATAAATCATTAGATACAAATAACTTTATACTAGATAAATATAAAAAATACTGAATTTTTTTATTTAAAGAATAATGTTAGATTTAAATCTAAAAAACGCATTCTGTTACCAAATGTTAACCATAGGATAGAACTCATTCTTATTTTAATAAAAGCAATACAAATAGAATAATTTCCATCTCACGATGTCCATGATGACAACTCAAGAGCAACTGAGCAGAGGCAAACGGCTTTAAGCAGCGTCGGTGATTTCACTATTCACGCCGCTTGCTCAGCGCTTTCTGGAATGCGCAGCGCCGAGCTCTGAACGGCGAGAAGTCGTCTCATGTGACATTCGTCGGAGCGTCTATAACGGATTTACAACTGCAAGCATTCTAATGGAAATTCTGGGATGGCATTCGAAACAGTGATAATTGTTTTGATAACTCTTCTGCTGTCCTTGGATCAAAATGTTTAGTCCTTTGGAAACACTACGTTTTACTTCGCGTCATCCTATATAGAATGGAGGGAGACTTTCTCTTTTCTCTCTAAATCTGGCGAGTTTTTTCTTTGATGTGGAGCAATATCTTAACTTGATTCTACAGCAGAGTATTTTTTTTAAAGCAGCAGTCAAATGATGTTCATTTTTTTTTAATGCTGGCGAATTAGCTCGATGAAAAATTATATTTACGACGACAAAATGGACATTTATCAATTTGACAGCGGAAATGCGAATGAGAAAATTATTTGCACAACAGAAGCATACACTTTTATTAAAACGACACGAAAATGTCATTGGTCATTAAGATGAACGTTGCCCACGGAATAATACGGCATATCCGGGCATGGACAAATGCTCATGTTCACATTCCAAACTTCGCTGACACTAAAACAATTATATTTACTCGTTTAAGTTTGTGTTGAACGTCCAGATAACGATGATCTGAAACCTAGATAGGGAATTAAATCATTAATACGGAAATGCTAAGTGTAAGTTTCAATTCGACCATGACTCACTGCTACCAAGTAAGGCCAGAAGTCACCTCGCGTATTTCAAACGATCGACTTTTGACTGAGATTTTTAATAATATGAAACATGTATCAAGGTCAAACCCTATACGGGCTCAATTGTCAGCGGTACTCCTTGCCAAGGGTTCTTGCAAGACACCAGCTTCTCCCACATTATCATTACGTACGAATGCCCAACGATGCAAGTCACCCCAGCAGTCCGTGGCCTCCTTTGATAACTACAGGTGCTTCGATTGCCGAAGCCGTATTGCACCGCAAGCTCAAAACTGCGAAAATACATTCTGTGACAACAGAACGCGCATTCCCAAGGTGGGATATGTCTTTGTTTATCAAATGATATTAATAATAATAATTTTGGCCAACCTCCAAACGAGGTTGACATCTTCGTTTGGAACGCGACCTGGAGTCATGGCTATGGTGAGACCAGAGATCGCATTTTAACTTAAACACCCGATGAGCAGGGGTCAGTGACGCAAATAAGCGAGCATAAACACTGAATTCATGCAAAAACTTAGGCCGAGACGGGGCAGGGGGGCGAATTTCACTGACCGTGGACGATGACGGAGGCGTCATTCGGTGACATTTTAAAAACATTCGAAGATACACCCCGCAGGTACGTTGTAGTGTGTGAGGACCCTGATTCCAATCGGTGAAAAATTTGGCATTCAACTTATAACACACTCCATTGCTTCGAAAACTAGGAAGATCTGCGCATAGTTAGCTCAAAACCTACGCACCCCTCCCCTCTTCATCAGAGTGTTCGTTATTTTGTGCGACTGAGTCACGTCTTCCATAGATAACCCATTCCCCCCATCCGTGCGCTTTGCTTCTACTCGCCTGTCTCACTTTCCCAATCTAAAACATCGTGATGGCATGGCGTGAGACAGAATCCACGAACAATTACCCTCGAATTATTCTGGTACGCCCTTTTGTGGGATAAATTTACAGATAATGGCTAACCATCGCCAGTTTTCTGAGCGCGCCATATTACGTATTATGATATGTCTCCGGTGGTTTTGTTCTAATTAGCAAGAGGACAAACGTCGTGGAGAGAAGAAAGTTTGCACATAATATATTTTAACTAATTATGATGAGTCTTCAGTCATTTTTGCTGCTTCTCGAGGAATTGGCATTCATCTTAGCACGATGTTGGAATCAATAATTCATATACGACCTGGTGCTGTTATGAACAGAATATTTCACATAGAGGCAATACGTACACGGCCAAGTGCACATTTAAGCTTCGAGGTCTTTCACAATCTTGTTTTTACAAAATCCACAGGCACTGTATAACTTTAGGGTTTTACAAGAGAAATGTCACGTTCAACGATAGCCCGGTTTTCATTGATTAAATAAATATAATATCCAGCAATATTTAATTATCTTCGTTGATCGACGATAGAAATAAAAAGTTAGTTTTAATGCTATTCAATTAAGCAAATATGGTGTTTCAACAGTATGTGCGTATATCCTTTCGACACCTATATAACTCACTTGCATTATGACTCGTACATGAATGCGTATTAGGCATTGCACACCTGCGTAACTTAAAACACCTCTTAGTATTGTGACTTCGAAGTAGAGGCCCTTGACCCTCTTCATGCAACTCTCCTTCCCACGCCGCATGGCACGCCGCTAGTGTATTTTGGATACTTACGACGCAGGAAGTTCTGAGTCGACAGTTCGTTCCAAATAGACTTTTTTGTCTACGGAGTGGGAGGCATCGTCTGGACGAAGGCGATGGGTACAACGTCCAGCCCGCAAGACTGATGCTGAGGACCTAACGCATAAACAGGCACGTTTTCTCCCTTTCACTCACATAGCAAATGCAATATTACACCTCTTCATTCTTAAAACCTCGGTGTGATTTATCCTCTGGTACAGTTCCATGAATCTAGATGATTTGAATGCTATCGATAAAAATGGACGGAGGGTCGGAAGGAAAGCAGAAATACATTGGCGACACGACGGAAAATAATACCAAGTGCATGTGCTTTACTTTCAATCGTATTTGCATCGAATTGTGCACACACGTATAGTGAGAGGACGAAAAAAATGGAATTTTCACATAAGAAAAGGTATCCCAAGAAAATATGGTACACATTTCTGTCAAAGCAAAAGCCTACTTTTTTAAAAAATTATCTGGTCAATACTCGAGGTAAAAGCGGGCATTACAAGTGTCAAAATTATGACGCGGCATCTTACGTAATTTCTGTGAAGCCGTCTTGTGAATGGTCCACAGTTTGACTGACAGCATTGATCAATGTGGACAACAGGAGGGAATTTTAGGTCGCCATCAGCGATGAAAAAAGAAGGAAATAATCCGACATCTATTCAAAATTCTAAAAAGAAAAAAAACATGAGAAGTATTCTCTATTGAGGTTTAAGTATCAAGGGGTTTTGAACCGGATCCCACGCTACAGTTTTCCATGGCTTTAATATCCTCAGTCGTAAATCATGTGATTACTCCTTGCTTAAACTGAAGTGCTTTTGGTCGATTCCAAAGTATCACTATTTGGAGAATCAACATGACGAGAGGAGGAAATCCGGCGCCTTTCTCCCAAGGCAGTGTGCGTCACGCGTCTTCAATTCTCTGTGGACGGGGTAGACAATAACAGAGATAGCAGGTTCGGACGAATGCAAAGCGTTTTCGATACGCCCGCAACCGAAGGCCTCAATCCGCGCGGTAGAAAGCACCACAGCGCTGTCCACCTTGTCTTCCCCACCCCTTGCCTTCCCTCCATCCCCCCCCCCAACTAGTGCAATTCTCCAAAGTGACCTCGATTCACAAGGCAAGCGAATATTCTGCCAAGGATAAAGAAATTCCTTCGACTGCACGACACTGCCTTAAGCAACGACTTTGCTGATACTTAAAGACGACTGATTATATAAACATGAAACAATTCAATCGTGCCGAATTTCGGTCGGTTGCTTTTCTGAAATCAACCGAAGATACAGGAAGTGGAGCGATAGCAGAGGAGAGAGCGAGGGAATTGGACGGTCGGCAGGGGGGGCGGAAGGCGGTGGGAGACATGAGAAGGGAGGACGCGGAGGGCGAGAGAGCTCCGTGAGGGGAGAGAAAGAGAGGGAGGGGGGCTGTGCTCAGAGAGGAGGGAGAGAAGAGGCCTCCGAGAGGGGAAGTCGCAGCTTGCCCTATGGGGGGGTGGGGGAGAGGAAAGAAGAGAGTGAGGGAAAGGAGGGGGAATTACCGCCAAGTAGGATGAGTGAAAACGGTAGTCTAGAAACGAAACGGTACTCTCGTGCGCTTTTGAGTTGGCGTGCGTGCGTGCCCAGTGAAAGAAAGTACAAACCTCGTACGTTTGAGAAAAAGCAAAATGCAACGAGAAGAGTTCGATTTCTCAAATACACAATAAAAGTTAACAGGACGACAACATTCATAAAAGCAATACAAAACTTTCTAAATCACATCGTGTGGCGCGTGGGCAAAGGACGAATGTTGCGATGGATGCATTTATCGCGACATGCAGTCTAGAATTATTAGCTTTAGCGACCGACTTGAAGAACTTGACAAACGGAACTTAAATCCGCACAATCCAACAAGCATGTATCAGGGCAAACGACTGAAACGTCGAGGAAATTCGCGAATCGCATTTCATTCACTGTCACTACTACATGGAATCCTGTTAACTCGAAACCTGTCTGCTGGTCAACCCCAGGGCAAGACTAAGATCTTAGATCTCTGCGATCCTAGGGCTGGTCGAACCTAATTGGGCGAGGCCAAGGTCGTATTTCGTGCACTTTCGAGGACGGAAACGTTAAACTCAACGGCGTAGCTTGGGGGCTTCATCGCCGGATTCGCACGCGCCATTCGCGAATCCGCACGGACTTTCCCCGACTAGCGAGCGATATCCTCTCAGTCTGGTATTCTTCTTCAAGACAACACAGAAGTGACTTAAATTCCCGTTCGATTAATCGTATCTTCCAGTCATTCGGAAACTATTTGAAATGAATAACTACAAGTGACATTAAAAATGGCATTAGTTAAACACACAACCCAAATACTTATGTAAGAGGAAGCAGACGACCTCGTATGGTACACCTTGTATCACGTCACAACTGACTTGGAAGGGGTCGGGAAAGGTGTACCGAGGGTGAAAATAGACACAAATGTGGTGTCATGCGAGATAGTGACAACGGTTTCTTTGATACACACGATAACTAGGTACGGACGGATAAAACTATTGATAAATAAGTTGCGTATGTATTTTTGTCGTAGGAACAGAACGGAAGAATTGAACCCATTGTTCAGTGACAATATTGACGCAAATTTAAAATATTATACGAATGAATTGGTAGGTGTCGTAGTTTGTGTAATAATGCGCAGTATATTATATGATGGGACGAAAGATAATTTTTCGTCAACTAAGGAGTTGAGCGAGCGAGGATACGATTATATGTCGTAAAGGAGACGTGGTTTTTGGAAGGCGGCTGGCCGTTTTGAGAAACAGAAAAACTGCGACTTAGTTCATTGACATTAGTTCTTGGTGAATCGAATAAATTTAAACTTTGCAAGTTTTTGGCTTTTGCCCTAACTACTCTTCCTGGGAATCTATGGACAAAACATAAGTGCACGGGTTTAAACTTAAAGGCCACCCAATAAGCTGGTGATGTGTGAATATAAATATAGCACAAGGACATACGACGCCAAGACCCGGATGAACTCGACGTAAAAAAAACAATCTTCCGAAAATAATGACAAGGATTTTCCGTGGATTGACGATTCCGAAACATTTGAGTTAGTTCGACCAATTGAGAGAAATTAAAATATGAATAACGTCCAGTAATTTAGTACTGAGCTTCAGGATCAAATATACGTACCGCGTGTAGGTAAGTCATAGGCTAATGGCATGGTAAGGAAGATTATAATTTACTTTTAAACGAAATGATAACTATAATACGTGAATCAGTAACTCTTATATTGATTTTCATTTGCTCACGCAGAAAGAAAACTTGCTTATCGTTGTACGTGAATAATATTTTCTTTATCTTGAAATTTGCATGAAATATTAGACTCGTGTGGTCTAACCAGCTGCGTAAGAGTACGGGTGCATTTGAATTCCAAGGTTTTATCGAATGTATACGTTGATATTATTGACAGTCCTTTATCAAATGTCTACAATAACAAGCACTCAGACAATAGTAATAAATAAAATCTCTCACAGACGATACATAACGTACTCACTAGGGCAAAACTTCTTTCGGGAAACAAATCCTTCAACAAAATTATAACTTTCTTAAATGCGTATAGAATATTTTAATAAACAGTGTAAATAAATTGCAACACGTCTTATTTGTTTTCATTTCAGCTTTACCAAGGCATGACAGGACTCCAGCACCGTAAATTCATTCTACCGACCAAAAAGAAATAATATAATAACATGATGATGCGTCAACCGAAGTACGTAACCCAAACGAGAGTTTAATCCGAGAAGGTAGAGGATAATATTCTTCACTGACATTGTGTTCCGATGGTAATCAATCAGCAAGGCATTTAAAAGCTGGATTGTTGTATTCTTCATAAAGCATATCAGATTATTGTCGTATCGGCCAGAAATCATTTGTACGCGGGCGAATATTATTTATTATGACGAGATCAACGCCGAGAGATCGTTGTAGCGATTATTGCGATAACAATCGTGGCTTCCAAAACCTCTACCACAGAATATGCTAGAGTATGTTGAAGAGACTACTGAGATTTAAGATTGAATCTGGAAAAATGACTGATAAAATAAGAACATCGTTCACATCTCATATCCAGATCATAATATAACACAAATATCGTATTACAAAACCGCGCTCATTCAATTTACGACTATTCATACAGCATACATCTTAACAATGTAGTTAACATGCTAAAATGAACTATCAACGACTTTGAACCAAACCATACTGTTTGAGTGGAACCTTTCATTCGATCATTGGTTAGCGGGCTTTAGATACACCTCCATTGTTTGGACTGTACCTCCTTCAACACGTCAACTGTGACGAAAGCAGTGGCCAGGGCAAGGGAAGGTAGAGAGTGCTTCCCCTTCCCAAAAAATTCTGGTGCCCACAATATGCATTCACATTGATACTTCTGTCTTCCGCTTTTCGTAGAGTGCTTTCCTCTCTCTTGGGTGAAGTGCTCAAGGGCACGTTTACCTTAGCGTAGGGTAGGGGGTGAGAGACGGTTTTTCCCGGCTTCTGCGAGCGTAGCGAAAACCATTTTTGTTAGTTTTGAAACGCACGCATTACTACCCCACGATTCTGCACTGTGCCACCCAAAGTGAAGATCCGAACACTAGTCCGAGGCCAGCGGTAAACGTACTCTTTCGTTAACGTAAAAATCACAGTGGGATTATTTTCTCAACGCTAGAAAATATACCCTTTGCTTTGAATGAATAACGAACAAAAACATTTGGAATTATCCCTTAATTCGGGACGTGAGTAGCAAGTGGAAAAGTCAACAGAAATAGTCAATGCAACAGAAAATTGAGAATTTTACAGCACGAGTTACGGTTTCATCACCGCGAGAATTCGAACGGTCCAAGTGCTTTAATAAAAATGCTAGGCAGTAAAATTACATGAAACCTTCATACTAAAACATGAACAAAACGTCGACACCAGCCTTCGCTGTAAACATTTTGTCTAACTCCTCGATAACAACCGGCAAGGTGCATAACCTAACTGTGGTCACGTTCTGTAGGAGGGACTATCGAATACTCAAATTCAAATGTCAATCTTAGTTACTTTTCTCCTATGATCATTGAAGCTTCATTCTTTGAAGTCATTGATAAATATTAAATTCTTTCCACACGGTCATCGTCGGCCAAATAACCAATATCCCTTTAAAAACATGAATATCTCTTTTGTAGATACGGAAGCAAGGATTTGCATTACTTTGCATATGAAAGGCGCCATACCCAAAAGTTACGTAATGAAGTTATCGGAAAATTATAAAAATTAAATATCATTTGCAGAAACAATTTGATAATTCATGCGATCATATCTAATTTCAAGGTCGCGACGGAAGATAAAGTAGAGAAAAATAAGATTGCATTAGGCGACTATGACTGGCACTCAAAACATTAAATTATTTAAGTTTTCGCAACCATACACCGACTTGCAGAGTTATCTATGGTGGTATAATGAATTCATAGTAAAGAAAATTAGATAACTTACCTCGTTTCGTCAGTCCAGACAACTTTTACAAGACTTTTGGTGGATGCAGTCATTACCTCAAGCTCTCTCGTGCTGAGTCAAGCAGCATTACGACGCGGGGCAGGTAGCTTTAGATCCAAATTTAATGCTAACTTCTCTCTTGTAACATGCAGGAATGTTCGAGTTAGAAAATTTAATTGTCCAAATTTCAAGATTAAACAGGACGTTTCCTTACTTCCAAAAAACTGCATCATTTAAGTAAACTCGAGATGTACCCTTCTTCGCAAGGTTTCTCATAAAATGAAAGTTAATGGATACGAAAAATAGTCCCAGAAAAAGGCAAAACTGGCCAACACAAGATGTCAGAATTGCTGTAAATGTGTGGACGAAAATACATTGCGAAACCAAATGAGCCTGAAAACGTTTCTATGCCTTGCACGACACAGGTTCCCTGACATTGGTCATCATTCCAACAAATGGATGTTTGACGATTTTTTTAAATGACAAATGGGCAAAAATAAGTCTAGTATTTAAAAAAAGTACTCAACAATCCGAAATCCCAAGAAAGGCAATGTCAAAAAAAATACTAAGAATTCGACGCTGCCGCGAGTAAACCCCCCCCACAATCGGATGACTCAGTGCGGAATAGCTTCATGCTGAGTCACATCGCACGAAGTTAACAGACTAATCAATACCATCCAATTAATATTCATTAAAAGAATCCAGTCAGCACATCTTTTAAACTATTTTACTCTTGCTTGTAGTAGACAAGAAAAGTTTTGAAGGGTAGGTAAATAAAAGAAAGGTGTTAATTTAATTTATATTTATTGTTTTTATACTCAAACTCATATGAATATATAACATAATACTCTTAAAACAGAGTTTCACAATTAGGAAAACTACCACTGTTTCTTTTCAGTGAGGTTCGATGCACAATCTGCATTCTCAATTTCAATCATGTGCCACACTCGCAATATACAAAATTATTGACGAATGTTCACTGATGTGACGGAGGGATATTTACAATTCAATTTAACTGAATCAAGACAACTCATGCTATTCACCAGCCTTTGGTTCCAGTATCGAAACATTGAATATATCTTAAATATGTATGAACCGTCCCAAGAGACGGCTTCAGCAAACAGCCGTCAGCAATGCTAAAACATAAGACGGCAAGGCAAGTACTTCCGGTGAAAATCCAGAAATAATAAAAAAATAAGAATACATTCATCCTTCCGAGTATTTGCACATTAAAACTTTTGAAATTAAGCCGCCTTGAACGACGTTTACATTGCATGTGTTTACTTCACTGTAATTTATATAAAATGGGCCCTTAATAGCTGTTACTCAAACTATTAAAAACAAAGAGGAACGCGATAACTGACATAAAAGAATACTGATTTATATCCAACACAGAATTGAACGGCATGCTGAACATGACCGAGTCCTCTCCAACATTCACAAATGAAGTGAAAACATCTGGTTCAAATATAGTCATTCGAACACGTAATTTCACTTTATGGATACCATAGAGAAGGCACTTTTCCTTAAACAAGATTTCAGACTCAAAACACGAACATATTAAATAGCAAAGAAAAGCGAACAAGGGCATTACAAGCCAATACAATGGGACAACTTAACATAGCACTTTATGTAATGAAATTATACTTAAATAAATGCAAATAATTATTAAGTAATTGGGATAATTACCCAGAATCCAGAAATACACCTTAACCTTTACTAGGAATTAAGGGTCCTGATAATGACAACAAACACAAATAAAAATTAAATAGTATGTAGCTGACAACGTTTGAAAATAATAGCTCATAAATACATATTCACAAATGTACAGTACGAGCAAAGCTCACCATTTACACCGTCATAGCAAGAAATGGCCTCTGCATTACATCAACACCACTCTCCTTAGCTTGAGCTGAACACAGATCTGGGGTTGATACAGATTTTGTTAATTTACCAACACTTTCTGATGAGCTTCCCACGACAACGGATCCGCTATACACCTCCCCATTATGACCATTTCCACTTAAACCACCAAAACTGAAAATTGAAACAAGGCTAGTAATTCTGTCTATCTCCATACTCGTCACTTCATTATCTCCGACTTCAGCTGCGGATCGCGCATCTGGCGACGTTGTAACTACATCGTCAAGGAAAACACTGTCATCACATTCGTCATTAACTTCTTCTGCCTTGGCCCTTTTGGGTAGTATCGATAGTATAGCCTCCTCTGTCTCCCATTCTGCTACTACGGCTCTTCTTTTCTTCAATGACGACGGAGACACGGGCGTAGGACAGGGACGTGAAACTTCACTGGATGGTGTCACAATAAGGAGCTGCGCGGAGGCATTACCCTCCAATTTCTCTCTCAGAATAGAACTGTCATCACGCAACCTAGAATCTGTTTCGACATGGGCGGAAGAGGTTTCCGCTAGAAGAGCTGGGGGAGACTGATTCTCCTTGTCTCCTTCATGCACAATAAACAACTGTTGATCACCAATTGCACTGTCATCCTGCTCTCCTAGCACTACTTCTGAGGCAATGTGACCACAAACATCAAAATTTAAAGGATTGTCTTCATAATCAGGTGGTTGGTTGTCGCCAAACATTATGGACGTTGAGGAGTCCACGGGATGCTGCTGAACCATGTGGTAAGACTCCTCCATGTACACAAAGCGGGCTCTCTGTAGCACAGTTGCAACAAGAAGATTTCGGTGTAGTGAAACACCACCCTTTTGTGTTCTTGATTGAGCTATCTTAGTCAAAGAAAGGTTAATAATCTTTCGGGCCTCGGCCGCCATACTGTAGTTTGTAGACCGTTCTTGCCCAATTACAGGTATAACACGTGCGGGCGACGAACGACTCGAAACAATTAACCACTCTGACAACCAAGTCTCAACACAATATTTCACCAACAGAATGTTATACGATATTCAGTATCACTACGTCCGATACGCAAACGACCAAACCTAAGCCACTGATTTGGTGCCACAATACTCAACGGTACGAACTTCCAGAATGGCGGTTGAAACGTATCTGCGCGTACACGAAATATAAAAGGATGACGTCAAGGACTCCTCATCAACCAATCAGCGACAGGCAACGCCATTTTAAATTCTAGTATAGTCACGACGTCTGCCGGAGAAGTTTGTAAGTACATGAAAAACAATTGCTTCCCCACGAGAATAAAATGGAGGCAATTACGTCTCAGGATATGTAAATTATACTTGATAAGCAGATATTTTTTCACAGTATATCCGATTATGCGTACCCTAAGACAGATTGGAGGAAAATCATGTCTCCTTATATTTTTACACTTGTATAGGTATTTGAAGCTTTCCACTAGTATATCAGTAGAGTAAATGAAAATTTGGTAATGTCGTCGCAGTTTTATTAAAAACGAAATACTCAACAATTATTTCAATGTAAGTCCGCCACTAAAGCCAAGTGATCAGACGGAAACACAATCGATGGTAAGGCTATATTCTGGGTAACTTTTTCTTCACTCGGCAAAGGTACCACCTATAAAACAAAAACATAGTGTTCATTTAATTTTTACTTAGATGTATAAAACAGAAATGGCAACAGGAATTACTACTTTTCTATCAAAAACATCGTGATGAAAAGCGTCTTTGTAAGATTTTTCATGTCAATCAATGTGTTTTCAAGGAGGAAACAAATCGCATATCTAGTCAATTTGTTTGGTAACTTTACAGCAAAAAGTCGTGTGGTCAATTCAATAGTCTATAGTACCCAGGACATTGAAAATACATTAGAACATGGCCAAAACAAGAGTAAAACGAATATTAGTTTATGCATAGAACATTTTGGTGGAAAATAAACTAGAATCACCATGCATATTAGTATCTTTACAACAGAGAAGAGTTTGATATTCGAACGAATGCATTACTCAAACGCCTCAATAACAGTCATTATAATAATTAAGGGTATCCCCTGTCATACACAACACAAGGAAATATGGCAGAGGTTCTAAAAAATCAGTAGTTGACACTTTACGAAAGAAATATTTAAATTTGTTTCTCAGCCAACAAGTTGTCAGGAAGTGATTTTCTAGCCGTTTTAAGTTATTTTCCAGGCTTCCTATTAATTTATGCCTATCATTATTATTGGCATTGTACCAGTTATAGTCAGTTTTGGATGGATATGGCCTATACAGTTTTACAACAATACATTTGTCAGTCTCCTAACGAAAAACACAACTACGACTTTGGACACTAAAGTGTCCTCTTCAATTCCACGTATTTTTTCCCTTCATTTCATCCGACATGCCTATCCTATTCCTTCCCCTCCCTCGCTTACCAAATATCCTCCCATCTATCATAGTCTTCAACATCCCATTTTCAATCAAAATGCTCTGAATCAATGTTCCCTGTCTCTTTTGGATTTCTCACAACAATCTTCTGTTGGGATGCTTTTAGGGATGTACCACTGGTGAAACAGCACAACATATTATTTTATGAGCTTTTTACTTCATTTTCCTGGAAGTGCGGGTTCATCTAAAGGAGGGTCCACTTAGGATGACAGGATACTTTCATATGAGGATGGTGTACTTACTAAATATTCTTTATGTATTTATGTTTACTTCTGGCACACATTAGGGTATTATATTACTCCATGGATAACACGTTTGAGATTAGCAATTGTTTTGTACTATTTTCTGAAATTTATGATTAGGCATTTTGCCTTTTTAAGGAGGTTTTTGATGGAAACAAAATTAACATCCCTATATTTCTTAGCCTTGCCTAAGAAGACAAAAACAGACACCTCACATTACAATAACCCTTCTCCAATTCTCCATACATTCTACCTTCCTCCATTGCATCCAACATGTCTATCATTATTCCCCCTTTAGATCACTTGCCTAACATCTTTCCCTCTATCACAGTCTTTAAAATTCAATTGCTAATCAAAATGCACTCCACCAACCTTTCCTGCCATCTTTAAATTTCTCCAACTATCTATTCTCTCTCTCCCTCCACCAAGCCATGTTCTTCGTTGTTTGTTTGCATTTTCATCCATTTTACATTTTCCACAACCATGTCTAAAAACCTTTCCATTTATGTCCACATATTTCCACAATTTCCACATATTTCGGTTATCTATGTCTTTTGATTATCTGTGCCTTATCATGCAACCATTAGCACAGATATTCGAGAGTTTACTGTAATTTAAACGATGTTATTCCCCAAAGGCTTGAGACCAATTCAAATGGGATTCTCCTGGAAAATGATTACTATCAATAACAACTGCAAATAATATCCCGTATTTACTGAATAAATAAACTTGGAATTTTTTCACACAAAAAATGTATGTTGAAAAAATAATTTCCGTGAAACAATACCAAGTTTATTTATTCAGTGATCATGAATTTTCATAAAGTAAAGCTTTAAACCATAATATTCATCCCATATTTATTTGAAAACATTTACAATCTTCATCTTACCTGAAACCACAATTAATTAGCACGAGTTGAACAATTTATTGTATTATCTACTCTAAAGCTACTAACCTCTGCTTTGTACATCTTTATTAGACCGCCATTGACTTTAGACCACGATGCAACAGCACTGATATTCCATAACTGGTTAGAATGCTCAGCAAAAGGTCCAGTTTTAACCTTTATAAATTAAAAAATGAATTCCATGTATATTTTAACAATAATAATAATTTGTATTCATTGTGAAAAAATGAGATTGAAATTAAATAAGTCATTTCGATCACCAAACTCCTAGGCACAAATAATTCAAAATTCTTCGTCAGCATATGCACTCACACACTGAATTACTGCCCTTACACAACGGTTTTCTGTGTTTCAAATGTTGCAATTTATTTAAGTTTTACATTATTTTCAAGAATTTCAATGGAGGAATTATAAAATGGTAAGTACAACTGAGAAAAAAGGTCAAATTAGCACCATTGGAAAAAGTTTTAAACACTTGCAAGTATACCTCATGATCACGCTAAACAGGTTAAAAAAAGATAAACCAGTCAGTTCAAATGGTGTCCTATGTGCTGGACCAAAGTATTAACTCAACCAGGTAGTTTCACATGCCAGTGAATAGCATCTTGCTTCTAAATAATTGACCATATTTGCTACAGCATCAAATGATGTTACAGTGTCAAGTTATGCACATGCAAGAAAACCTCACAGCATCACAATTTTTTTAAAAAAGTAATCTACTGGTTAATGTAGATTTAGGATGGACACAGTAACCAAATTATTCTCTTGTCTCTTCTAACAAAACACAACCCAAAATCCTACTTTACAACAGGTCCCTTGACATCTGTACACTTCCTCCCTTCATCCCATCCAACACTCCAAACCTGTTCCTGCCCTTTCCTTGTTTGCCAAACATTCTCCCCTCTTCACAGTCTTCAACCTTTGCACTGAATACATATGTTTTTCAACCATTTTTTCTGCCTCCTTAAGATTTCTCCCAACAATACCCTCTCCTTGCCCACCATACCTAGAATTTCCTCATTTGTTTTCCTTTCAGTCTACGTCACTTTTCCATCCTTCTCCACACCCACATTTCAAAAGCCTCCAATCTATGACTATCATCCTGCTTTAGTGACCATGTTTCCGTGCCATACATAACTATACTCCATATCAAAGAATTGACAAGCCTTTTCTTAGCACCCTTAATCAGCGTCCCTGTCATCAATTCCCTCATACTTGAAAAATCCCCTTTGCTTAGTGCAATTCTTCTCCTCACGTCCCTACTACTTAGGCCATTTAGGCCCAAAACACTTCCAAGATACATGAACTGTTCTTCTGCTCTAGTGTTTGCCCTCCTAATTTAATGTTAAGCTTAGCCTTCCTCTTTTTCAAAAATCACATAACCTTTGTTTTATTTATATTGACTCTCATCTCCTATCCATCGCACTGAATTTCCAAATCACTCAGCAAAGCTTGCAATCCCTTGGCTGACTGACAAGTTGAGCTTGGTAATCAGCAAACCTAACTGGTTTTACCAATTCCCCTCAGACTTTCATTCCCATCTCTAGTCTTTCCCATGACTATTTAATCATTTCCTCCACATATATGTTGAAAAGCATCTGTGGTAATGGACAACCCCGCATTAATCCTCTTACTAACACTGCCCACCTGGACTCTCCGTCTCCCACTCAAACCTGAGCAGTCCTTAGACATGCACAGGTCATGGATTAGCCTTTTATACTTCCAATATATTCATATTATCTGCAATATACTCCTTCATTTTTCCAAATTCACTCTGTAAAAAGCCTTTTGAAATCTATGCAACAGGCAAATATGTCCTGATTTTATTCACTATGCATCATGATTAGTGTTCTCATTACTGCAATGGCATCACATGTACCTCTCCCCTTCCTGAACCCAAACTGATCATCCCCCCAAGTAATCATATGCTTTGCTCTCCATCCTTATGTTAATGATCCTGAAAACCACTTTAGCTGTGTGGGAAATTAAATTTATTGTTATACATTCCTCACATGATGCAGCCTTTTCATTTTTTGGAAAAGGAACTACACTGATCTCACGAAGTCTTCCGGCCAGATTCCGTCCTCATATATACTATGAATCAGTCCATATAGATTCTTCCTCCCACATTTTCCTAAACTTTTAAGTAGTTCTGCTGGAATGTTGTCTACCCCCACTGCCTTATTTGATTTCATCTCCCTTAATTCCCTTACTATCCCATCGTTGAGTATGCCTGGGCCTAAGTTATCTTTATCTCCGCCTTATTCTCTTTCTATTTCTAAGCTTGCTAGCTTAAGTGCTTTACTATACAATACTATATATTCCATCCATCTCTCTTGGATCTTTTCTGTTTCAACTACTGTCTCACCTGACTTATCTCTTACCGCTAAAACAGATTTACCATTCTTACTTCCCAATAGTGCACCAATTGAACCCTTCCTCTGCAAACTTTCCACATCCTCACACTGCATATTCCACCATGCTTCTTTTGCTATATTTGTTACCATCTCATTTCATTATTTAACTCTGTATTTCCTTCTGCCTAACTCTGTATTTACATTCTTCCATTTCCTTCTCCCATCTATCTTTCTAATCATCTGGTATGTAATCAATAGTTTCCCAGTCCTTTTCCTATCTTTCCTATAGTAACAGTTCCTATAGTTTATTTTGCGGCTTTTGCCATCTCTTTTTTCATACATTACCGTTTTTCCTCGACAGTCCTCAGTTCCTTTCCCTCACTCATTATTAATTATACAGCCTGCTGATACTCCTTCCTTGTCATTCCATTTAATGCTTCTACATTCCATTTCCCAACCCACTGCCCTTGCCTATCTTTTTGAATAGGACGCTATACTGCATGAGCACTAAATTGTGATCAGGGTCCACATCTGCTCCCAGGAAACTGTGAATTGATCACACTTTTCCTAAATCTGTGCCTAACCATAATATAATCTAACTCATACCTTTCTGAGTCACCTGGCATTTTCCATATATATCTAGTGATAAGTAGCCCTTGCTTTATACAGAACTCGATTGCTTTCTCCCTTACGTCATTCCACATACCTAAACTCAAATCCCTCACTTCATCACCATCTCTGCCTTCCCTTATCATCACATTCCAATCCCCCATCACTGTCACATGTTTCCCAGCAGGAACACACATGATTATGACCTCTAACTGATGGTATACCTTATTGTTTTTTTCTCCTTATGATTGCTTGGTGGCATGTATAATGACCAAGTTTGTCGGTTCTGCTTTTACCTCTACTAGTAATATTCTATCCATTGCTTGGTCTATGTAGACTACACTTTGATCTACCTTTTTATTCAATATTATGGCAACCCCTCCCTGGCTCTCATCCCCTCCAGTGTATATTATTCTATAACCATCACTCCAGTAATCCCCACTATCCTTCCACCTCACCTCACAAACACCATAAATATCTATATTTCCTCCTTCCATCTCTCACTTTATATTCTCTAATTTTCCTGTCCTCAACATTGTTCTAACATTCCAGGTTCCTACTTTAATTAATTCTGTCTTCTTATTTTACTTCTTCTTTGCTGTTACTGTCACTGTCTGTTTGGGTTGGCAAGGGTTTCATGAGATGATGACCACAGAGGCCTAGGCTCTCCAGCTGGAGGTCCCAACACATGGCAGATTGGATTGAGTCCCATAGTTGCCAGGGCTCATTTTCTTTATAATGTCTATCATGGAAGTCTTGAGAATAATAATTTAGGTGGTTTCCCATTGCCTTCCTCAATAGTGTTTTTAACCTTTCACCATCACTGAATGGCCACCCCACTGAGCTCAGATCCCTTTGCAGCCGCCTCACTGAGGAACAGATGCTACACAGACTACATTTGGTCTGGCTCCTAACCTGCAACTTAAATGACATGGGTAGCTCTACCACCACGTCAAAATTGTAGTCTATGGGTGGGGCATAACAGATATAAATTTAATTTGGAAGAATCTGAATGAAAAAACATCACACTACCCAATGGATTGTGAAATTTGAAAAATTGTGAAAGCAGATTTCATCTACAAATTCATGAAATCTTATCTATAGAACACTAGCAATGGGATGAAATCATTGAAAAATACTTACCTTCTGGATGAACTTTATGCAAGAAAAAAACATGTAGTCACTGTGATTTTTTGAAATGACATCCTCTTGAAGGAAACTACGTGGCCCCAGGAGTGGATGATCTGGCATAAAAAGAAAATCATTCTTTACACATAACTTTTATTTTGCAAACTCTAAGAGCATAAAATGCCTTTATCTTTATTCATGTGGAAAAAAACAGATCTGAACTGTCGATACTACGGAGTAAGATTGATACTATTCCAAGTTAGCAACACTTCCATTTCATTAAAAACTACACGGGAGCAACCATTCATAAGCAATACTTCTACAATATATTAGTGTTCCAATTATTCAGTCTTTGTTATATTCATAAGGTTAGGGCAAAATGTTGACAAAAAAATCATTAGCACCATTCCCAAGTCCCAAGAACAGTACACATACCTAAGTTAGGAATCCCATTAGCCATTAGAAGGACACAGTATTGTAATATGAATCAATATTAAGGAATACAATCATAAATGAACACTTTTTTTAGTTTTTTGTAATTACTAGAACTTTTCAATACACCATGCTCTATTAACAATAGACCTTTGAACATTTTCATACTATATTTTCAGCTTGCAGTTGTCAAAGACCCACCACATATATATGTGTGAAAGAGAAGATTGTTATGCACCACCATGTAAAAGTTAAAAAATGAATTATTCCCTAATAGTACAGATATAGCACCAGAGACTAATGATGCTACATCACCGTACCCTACTAAGAATTCTCTTTTTTAGCCATTGACAATATTAAAATGATGATAAGTGCTAAAACATAAACTGCCTTGGTGGCTGTGGGGTAACACAATCCTCTGGTGATTAAATTTGTCAGAATTCAGATTGGCTATTGAATAAATGAACTCACCAATGAGCTGAGAGCTACCCCATATAAAAGGTAGAAATTGGTAATCATCCAAACTCCACACTCCATGGCTGCCAGCCGGTTCCATACGATACATCAATTGTAATTTTCTAACCAGTTCAAGGTACCTTTTTGAGATTATAAAATAATTACATTTTTTAGCAATCGCTCTTTTCAAACTGCCATGTTAACAACTGACATTTTCAAATCATTACTCTTTGATCATCTAGTTCATTCAATATTGGCTAAATAATTAAATGAGAAATTTTTACTTGATGCATACAATTGTATAGAATCTCTTCATGCTACAGTTTTGAAATTTAATTTTCACTTACTGTGATATAATAACTAATTTATAAATTACAAATATAACAATTCATATAAAATTTTAAAAAACACGATATATATATTTCTGAACTTAATTTTAAAAAAGAAGAATAGAAATTAGCTCTCACTTTCAAATGGAAGAAACCTGAAAGTTTCACGTGACCTTACACTACAATACCATGAATGTGTGTTTATACTAATTAATCCCAAATTAACTGACAGCTGAGGTAATGCAACCTGAATTAGAGAACCATTTACCTATTTTATAGAAGTCTCATTGAGTTCTTATGACGCAATGTAGTTTAATGACCCAATTTTACTTTGATCTACAATTCTTTTCTTTGAAAAATTTGAATAGTAAATCCAGGCTCACCATAAATACATCTGCTAACACTAGTGCCCCACAATGGCCAACCACAACAGTCACCATTCAATTGCTCTTGAGAATTCTAAAATTTCAATCAGTCATCTCATGAGGAGAGAATGCTCCCAGGTACTATACTATCTTTCAAACAATTCGTTAATAGAGTCAATTATTACTATCTATAGAGAAAGTTATAAGCTAGAATTCTACTCACTCAATCAAGGAAAATAAATGTGTGTGCTTTCAAAGCATCTGGAGGGCATATTAATGTCTCCTGATTGTCAGAATCATCCAAGAATACCTAAATGCACCTAACTTTAGCAAAGGGTCAATGTAGCTCATTAACCTGATAAAGAGTTCAAAGTGTGGATTTCCAGTAGGTGAGCTAGTCATTCATTTGTTCATATAATAGCCATTAATAAAAGTTCTAGTTTACCCACCTTTAGTATATTCTACAAATGAAAGAAATTGCTATTCAAATTACAGTATCGACAACAGTTTCTGGGGCATTTTTCCCAAGCAAGAAGCCAAATTTCACAGCAGTGTGCTATTCACTTATATCCACCATGACAAAAAATGAGGAGCAACCGAAACTGCTTTTACGAAATGGATTGTTGTGACTGACCTTGACCTACACGGATGACAATAATGCATTACTAGAACTCGTAACGAGTGGCGCTATGCCCACCTAGTGGAAGAATTGAGTACTTCGTAACCTCCACCAACTGCAGCACTATTCCAGTTATTTTTCGGTACCCAATCCTAAATATGCATTAAATATATATATATACATATATATTTTTTGTAAATATATATATATATATTTGTATAAAAACATATAATATATATCTATGTATATATGCGGGTCGCTGTGGTCCAGTGGGTAGAGAGTTGGATTACTGACCGGAGGGTCCCGGCTTCGATTCCCGGGCAATGCACTTTGGGCACCTGCAGCTCCACCCAAGCTAGTTGATTTTTTGAGTACCAGATATTCCTGGGAAACCATAAGCAGCTTAGAGAAAGGAACTGGCTTCCCTACCCTGATGTGTGAATATTCACATGCCGTCGGGCTTGGTACATGGGTGAGCTCTACCATCACCTACTAAACCGACCTTCGGGTTGATTACTGTGTTTATGGTTTTATATATATATATACACACATATATACATGGAAGCAATTTTGCAGAACTGAATTCATCAATTCCAAGTGATTGAGTTTCAAAAAAAGAGAGACAAAGTTCCAGAGCAATGTCAAATTCTTAAGCATGCGGTTACTTATAAAACATCTAATGACATGGATTTCTACAATATAATCTCCTCCCTTGCCAAACTTTCTCCATTCCAAATAATATCAAACAGTATGATAGCCAACTATATATTTCTGAAAAGATAGACTAAAATTTCATTAATTTTACATGTCATTTATTTCAGACCCATTCTCTGCATTTGTTACATCTTGTTATTTACATGCCCAAGACGTAATGGACCCTACTACAGCCAATTGTTGTGAGTTGCATGCAATTACTGTAGTCATTAAGTTGCTTGATGATTGAGTTAAGTTGGTGGATGATTAAAGAAAAGATGGAAGGTTTAAAAGAAACCCACAATTATTCTTAATTAAGGTGTTAGGAGGTGCGGAATTAAATGTCAAAATTGATTGTGAAGTGTTTTCTGCATTCTTAGGCATAGGCAAGAACACCACTGGAGTCTTCCATAATTTCCAGAAATATCCTGGTGCTCAGAAGCCAGTTTACTAGCCTCTATGTTCATAAGTCACAGATGATCAGTGGCATATAGGAATGTTTTTGTCCCAGGGAAAAAGACAATCAAATCACTGAACAATTGCTAATGTGATATATTTGAACCACACTGAACTTAATACCTGGAACAACTGCCCTCAGTTGCACCACCCCTCAACTTAACTCCTGAAGCATATTTTACCATCATGAAATATTTATATACATTTTTTTTTAGGTAATCTACCGGTTAAGGTAGGTTTTTGGATGGACACAACTATCAAATAAACATTTTGTGACTCCCCACCTAGCAAACTAATCTATATCAGGTCCCTCTTCATCTCGGTGTACTTCTTTCCTCCCTTCATCCCGTCCAACATCCCTATCCTGTTCCTACCCTTACCTCGCTTGCCCAACATTCTCCCCTCTATTAACTTCTTCAACATTCCACTACCGCTCAATACGCCTTTCATCCATTTTTCCTGCCTCCATAGGATTTCTCTCAACAAACCCCTCTCCTCCCCCACCATTTCTAGTACTTCCTCATTTGTTTTCCTTTCGGTCCATTTCACCTTCTCCATTCTTCTCCACACCCACATTTCAAAAGCCTCCAATCTACGTCTATCCACCTGCTTCAGCGACCACGTTTCCACGCCGTACATGGCTACGCTCCATATCAGAGTTTTTACGAGTCATGTCGTAACATCCATACTCAACGTCCCCATCATCAACTCCCTCCTCATTGAGAAAGCCTCCTTGCCTAGCGCAATTATTCTCCTTACGTCCCTACCACTTTGCCCATATTGGTCCAAAACACTTCCGAGATATGTAAACTGTTCTACCTGCTCTATTTTTTCCCTGCCTATTTTAATATTTAGCTTAGCCTTTTTCTTTCTGGAAAATCGCATAACCTTTGTTTTATTAATATTGATTCTCATCCCATATTTATCGCACTGAACCTCCAATTCACTCAACAATGCTTGCAACCCCTTGGCTGACTGAGCAACTAATGCTTGGTCATCAGCAAACCTAACCGATTTTACGAATTCCCCTCCGACTTTCATTCCTACCTCCAGTTCTTCCCATGCCTCTTTAATCATTTCCTCTACATATACGTTGAACAGTACCGGTGACAATGGGCAACCCTGCCTTACACCTCTTCCTAACACTGCCCATCCAGACTCTCCGTTCCCCACTCGCACCTGAGCAGTCTGAGCCATGTACAGGTTGCGGATCAGTCTCCTGTGCCTCCAATCCATTCCTATTTTCTGCAATACACGCATTAATTTTTCCCAATTCACTCTATCAAACGCTTTTTCGAAATCTACAAAACAGGCAAAAACGTCCTGATTGTATTCTATATTCCTCTCGACTAGTGATCTCATTACTGCAATGGCATCACGCGTACCTCTTCCTTTCCTGAACCCAAACTGATCATTTCCTAAATAATCATTTGCCTTACTCTCTATCCTTTTGTTGATGATCCTGAGAATAACTTTAGCAGCGTGGGATATCAAACTTATTGTTCTGTAATCCTCACATGACGAAGCCTTTGCCTTTTTTGGAATAGGAACTAACACCGATCTCACAAAATTTTCCGGCCAGATTCCTTCCTCATAGATACTACGAATCAGTCCATATATGGCCTTCTTCCCACCTTTCCCTAACCATTTCAACATTTCTGCAGGAATATTGTCCACCCCCACGGCCTTATTTGCTTTCATCTCCTTTAATACCCTTTCTATTTCATCGTCGAGTATGCCTGGACCTAAGCTATCTTCTTCTACGTCATGTTCCTTTTCTATGTCTAACCTTGTCGGCCTAAGTTCTTTACCATACAGTGTTTCTATATATTCCTTTCATCTCTCTTGGATTTTTCCTGGTTCAACTATTATCTTACCCCATTTATCTTTAACTGTTAGCACAGATCTTGCCTTCTTACTTCCCGATAATAACTTAACCTTGCTGTATAGAGCACCAATTTCACCCTTCTTCTGTAAACTTTCCATATCCTCGCATTGCGTTTTCCACCATTCTTCTTTTGCTTTATTTGTGGCCCTTCTCAATTTATTGTTTAACTCTTTGTACTTCATTTTGCCTAACTCTGTGTTTACATTTTTCCATCTTCTTCTCTCATCCATCTTTGCAATCATCTCATCCGTTACCCATGGCTTCCTTGTCCTTTTCCCGTTAACGGTTCCTATAGTGTCTTTAGTGGCTTCCAATATCCCTTTCTTGATACATTCACATTTTTCTTCGATAGTACTCAGTTCTTTACTGTCATCCATCATTTTCTCTACAGCCTGCTGATACTCCTTCCTCGTTAATCCATTTACTGCTTCTAAATTCCATTTCCTAACCCGCCGCCCTTGCCTTATCTTCTTGAAACGAACATTACATTTCATAACAACTAAATTGTGGTCAGAGTCCGCATCCGCTCCTGGGAAACTGTGCGAATTTATCACACTGTTCCTAAACCTGTGCCTAACCATAATATAATCTAACTGATACCTTTCTGAGTCACCTGGCATTTTCCATGTATACCTACGCCTTTTGTGGTGTCTAATGCATGTGTTAGTGATGACTAACCCCTGTCTCCTGCAGAATTCAATTGCTTTCTCCCCGCGTTCATTCCTCGTGCCTAACCCATAGTCCCCCACCTCACCACCATCTCTTCCTTCGCCTACCGTCGCATTCCAATCCCCCATCACTATCAAATGTTTCCCTGCAGGAACACTCGCGATGATATCCTCTAACTCATCATACATCCTATCGACTTCTTCCTCCTTGTGGGTGCTCGGTGGCATGTATACCTGAACAATGACCAAGTTCATTGGCTCTGCTTTAATCGCCACGAGTAAAATTCTATCTGTCGCTTGCTCTATGTTGACTACGCTTCTTCCTACCCCTTTATTTAAAATTACGGCCACCCCTCGTTGGCTCTCGTCCCCGCCGCTGTATATCACTCTATAATTGTCACTCCAGTAATCCCTGCTATCCTTCCATCTCACCTCGCAGAGACCTAAAACATCTATATTACCTCTTTCCATCTCTCGCTTAATCTTAGTCAGCACATCTTTTAAACTATTTTACTCTTGCTTGTAGTAGACAACAAAAGTTTTGAAGGGTAGGTAAATAAAAGAAAGGTGTTAATTTAATTTATATTTATTGTTTTTATACTCAAACTCATATGAATATATAACATAATACTCTTAAAACAGAGTTTCACAATTAGGAAAACTACCACTGTTTCTTTTCAGTGAGGTTCGATGCACAATCTGCATTCTCAATTTCAATCATGTGCCACACTCGCAATATACAAAATTATTGACGAATGTTCACTGATGTGACGGAGGGATATTTACAATTCAATTTAACTGAATCAAGACAACTCATGCTATTCACCAGCCTTTGGTTCCAGTATCGAAATATTGAATATATCTTAAATATGTATGAACCGTCCCAAGAGACGGCTTCAGCAAACAGCCGTCAGCAATGCTAAAACCTAAGACGGCAAGGCAAGTACTTCCGGTGAAAATCCAGAAATAATAAAAAAATAAGAATACATTCATCCTTCCGAGTATTTGCACATTAAAACTTTTGAAATTAAGCCGCCTTGAACGACGTTTACATTGCATGTGTTTACTTCACTGTAATTTATATAAAATGGGCCCTTAATAGCTGTTACTCAAACTATTAAAAACAAAGAGGAACACGATAACTGACATAAAAGAATACTGATTTATATCCAACACAGAATTGAACGGCATGCTGAACATGACCGAGTCCTCTCCAACATTCACAAATGAAGTGAAAACATCTGGTTCAAATATAGTCATTCGAACACGTAATTTCACTTTATGGATACCATAGAGAAGGCACTTTTCCTTAAACAAGATTTCAGACTCAAAACACGAACATATTAAATAGCAAAGAAAAGCGAACAAGGGCATTACAAGCCAATACAATGGGACAACTTAACATAGCACTTTATGTAATGAAATTATACTTAAATAAATGCAAATAATTATTAAGTAATTGGGATAATTACCCAGAATCCAGAAATACACCTTAACCTTTACTAGGAATTAAGGGTCCTGATAATGACAACAAACACAAATAAAAATTAAATAGTATGTAGCTGACAACGTTTGAAAATAATAGCTCATAAATACATATTCACAAATGTACAGTACGAGCAAAGCTCACCATTTACACCGTCATAGCAAGAAATGGCCTCTGCATTACATCAACACCACTCTCCTTAGCTTGAGCTGAACACAGATCTGGGGTTGATACAGATTTTGTTAATTTACCAACCAGCTATTATGAATAATTATTAAGTAATTGGGATAATTACCCAGAATCCAGAAATACACCTTAACCTTTACTAGGAATTAAGGGTCCTGATAATGACAACAAACACAAATAAAAATTAAATAGTATGTAGCTGACAACGTTTGAAAATAATAGCTCATAAATACATATTCACAAATGTACAGTACGAGCAAAGCTCACCATTTACACCGTCATAGCAAGAAATGGCCTCTGCATTACATCAACACCACTCTCCTTAGCTTGAGCTGAACACAGATCTGGGGTTGATACAGATTTTGTTAATTTACCAACACTTTCTGATGAGCTTCCCACGACAACGGATCCGCTATACACCTCCCCATTATGACCATTTCCACTTAAACCACCAAAACTGAAAATTGAAACAAGGCTAGTAATTCTGTCTATCTCCATACTCGTCACTTCATTATCTCCGACTTCAGCTGCGGATCGCGCATCTGGCAACGTTGTAACTACATCGTTAAGGAAAACACTGTCATCACATTCGTCATTAACTTCTTCTGCCTTGGCCCTTTTGGGTAGTATCGATAGTATAGCCTCCTCTGTCTCCCATTCTGCTACTACGGCTCTTCTTTTCTTCAATGACGACGGAGACACGGGCGTAGGACAGGGACGTGAAACTTCACTGGATGGTGTCACAATAACGAGCTGCGCGGAGGCATTACCCTCCAATTTCTCTCTCAGAATAGAACTGTCATCACGCAACCTAGAATCTGTTTCGACATGGGCGGAAGAGGTTTCCGCTAGAAGAGCTGGGGGAGACTGATTCTCCTTGTCTCCTTCATGCACAATAAACAACTGTTGATCACCAATTGCACTGTCATCCTGCTCTCCTAGCACTACTTCTGAGGCAATGTGACCACAAACATCAAAATTTAAAGGATTGTCTTCATAATCAGGTGGTTGGTTGTCGCCAAACATTATGGACGTTGAAGAGTCCACGGGATGCTGCTGAACCATGTGGTAAGACTCCTCCATGTACACAAAGCGGGCTCTCTGTAGCACAGTTGCAACAAGAAGATTTCGGTGTAGTGAAACACCACCCTTTGGTGTTCTTGATTGAGCTATCTTAGTCAAAGAAAGGTTAATAATCTTTCGGGTCTCGGCCACCATACTACCTCGATGAAAAAGTTCCCGGAATTTATTCAGAAAATTAAAAATACAAGTTTATTCATCTAAATCTATATTTTCCCCTTCAAAGTAATCCCCATCGACTGCAACACACTTATGCCAGCGCTTGATCCAATCCTCGAAACATTTTTTAAATTCGGTTTTCGGTATGTCCATCAGCGTTTCCTGCGATTTTTCCATTACTTCCTCTCGGCTGCTAAAACGCGTTCCCCGTAATGGTTTTTTAACTCGATTGAATAGAAAGAAGTCACAGGGAGCCAAATCAGGTGAATTTGGTGGCTGTTGGATGGTATTTGTTGCATTTTTCGTCAAAAAATTACGAATAATGATAGCACTGTGCGACGGTGTGTTATCATGGTGCAAAATCCACGAGTTTTCTGCCCACATTTCTGGTCTCTTTCGGCGAATTGCTTCACGCAAACGTCTCATAACGCCCAAATAATACTCTTTGTTTAGCGTCTGGCCTTCTGGCAAAAATTCATGATGCACTACACCGTTGTAATCCATGAAAACCGTCAGCATTGCCTTCTTTTCTGACTGAAAACGACGTGGTTTTTTTGGTCCCGGCTCATTTGGTGAACGACATTCACTTGCCTGATGTCTGGATTGCGTGTCGTACTCATAAACCCACGTCTCGTCTCCAGTAATGATCCTTTCGATGAATGTGGGATCGGATTCAGCCTCGCAAATCATGTCTTTTGCGACGTCAACACGGTCCCTTTTTTGCATGAAATTGAGGTCTTTTGGCACCAACTTTGCTGCTACACGACGGAAACCCAAATCATTAACCACAATGTCTCGGGCGGATGCATAGGAAATGTTCAAGTCCTCCGCTATTTCTCTGATGGTTAATTTGCGGTTATTGACCAACATTTCTTTTACTTTATCAATTTTTTCACCGACTTTCGATGTCGATGGTCTGCCACTGCGTTCATCATCTTCGATTGACTCACGACCACTTCTGAACCGCTCGAGCCACTGGTAAACGACCGTTCTTTTTAGAGAATCGTTGCCGAAACACTTTTCCAACATTTCCAACGTCCGTGCGCCACTAAATCCGTTTTTTACGCAAAATTTAATACAAGTTCGTTGTTGCAAATTTAAATCCATTTCTGCAATTGTAAAACATCGCCAACACACACAGATATAGATGTACTCTTGGCTACGTAACTTTTGCAAATGTCAAGTTATGACACTAAGATTTAAAGGGAATATCAACAACAGATGTACCAATTTAACAAAAAAGACAGAACTCAAATCGGAACGATAGGAGCACCACACGGTGGTTATTCCGGGAACTTTTTGATCATGGCAGTAGTTTGTAGACCGTTCTTGCCCAATTACAGGTATAACACGTGCGGGCGACGAACGACAATACTCAACGGTACGAACTTCCAGAATGGCGGTTGATATGTATCTGCGCGTACACGAAATATTAAACGATGAAGTCAAGGCCTCCTCTTCAACGAATCAGCGACAGGCAACGCCATTTTAAATTCTAGTATAGTCACGACGTCTGCCGGAGAAGTTTGTAAGTACATGAAAAACAATTGCTTCCCCACGAGAAAAAAATGGAAGCAATTACGTCTCAGGATATGTAAATTATACTTTAGAAGCAGATATTTTTTCACAGTATATCCGATTATGCGTACCCTAAGACAGATTGGAGGAAAATCATGCCTCCTTATATTTTTACACTTGTATAGGTATTTGAAGCTTTCCACTAGTATATCAGTAGAGTAAATGAGAATTTGGTAATGTCGTCGCAGTTTTATTAAAAACGAAATACTCAACAATTATTTCAATGTAAGTCCGCCACTAAAGCCAAGTGATCAGACGGAAACACAATCGATGGTAAGGCTATATTCTGGGTAACTTTTTCTTCACTCGGCAAAGGTACCACCTATAAAACAAAAACATAGTGTTCATTTAATTTTTACTTAGATGTATAAAACAGAAATGGCAACAGGAATTACTACTTTTCTATCAAAAACATCGTGATGAAAAGCGTCTTTGTAAGATTTTTCATGTCAATCAATGTGTTTTCAAGGAGGAAACAAATCGCATATCTAGTCAATTTGTTTGGTAACTTTACAGCAAAAAGTCGTGTGGTCAATTCAATAGTCTATAGTACCCAGGACTTTGAAGAATACATTAGAACATGGCCAAAACAAGAGTAAAACGAATACGAATATTAGTTTATGCATAGAACATTTTGGTGGAAAATAAACTAGAATCACCATGCATATTAGTATCTTTACAACAGAGAAGAGTTTGATATTCAAACGAATGCATTACTCAAACGCCTCAATAACAGTCATTATAATAATTAAGGGTATCCCCTGTCATACACAACACAAGGAAATATGGCAGAGGTTCTAAAAAATCAGTAGTTGACACTTTACGAAAGAAATATTTAAATTTGTTTCTCAGCCAACAAGTTGTCAGGAAGTGATTTTCTAGCCGTTTTAAGTTATTTTCCAGGCTTCCTATTAATTTATGCCTATCATTATTATTGGCATTGTACCAGTTATAGTCAGTTTTGGATGGATATGGCCTATACAGTTTTACAACAATACATTTGTCAGTCTCCTAACGAAAAACACAACTACGACTTTGGACACTAAAGTGTCCTCTTCAATTCCACGTATTTTTTCCCTTCATCTCATCCGACATGCCTATCCTATTCCTTCCCCTCCCTCGCTTACCAAATATCCTCCCATCTATCATAGTCTTCAACATCCCATTTTCAATCAAAATGCTCTGAATCAATGTTCCCTGTCTCTTTTGGATTTCTCACAACAATCTTCTGTTGGGATGCTTTTAGGGATGTACCACTGGTGAAACAGCACAACATATTATTTTATGAGCTTTTTACTTCATTTTCCTGGAAGTGCGGGTTCATCTAAAGGAGGGTCCACTTAGGATGACAGGATACTTTCATATGAGGATGGTGTACTTACTAAATATTCTTTATGTATTTATGTTTACTTCTGGCACACATTAGGGTATTATATTACTCCATGGATAACACGTTTGAGATTAGCAATTGTTTTGTACTATTTTCTGAAATTTATGATTAGGCATTTTGCCTTTTTAAGGAGGTTTTTGATGGAAACAAAATTAACATCCCTATATTTCTTAGCCTTGCCTAAGAAGACAAAAACAGACACCTCACATTACAATAACCCTTCTCCAATTCTCCATACATTCTACCTTCCTCCATTGCATCCAACATGTCTATCATTATTCCCCCTTTAGATCACTTGCCTAACATCTTTCCCTCTATCACAGTCTTTAAAATTCAATTGCTAATCAAAATGCACTCCACCAACCTTTCCTGCCATCTTTAAATTTCTCCAACTATCTATTCTCTCTCTCCCTCCACCAAGCCATGTTCTTCGTTGTTTGTTTGCATTTTCATCCATTTTACATTTTCCACAACCATGTCTAAAAACCTTTCCATTTATGTCCACATATTTCCACAATTTCCACATATTTCGGTTATCTATGTCTTTTGATTATCTGTGCCTTATCATGCAACCATTAGCACAGATATTCGAGAGTTTACTGTCATTTAAACGATGTTATTCACCAAAGGCTTGAGACCAATTCAAATGGGATTCTCCTGGAAAATGATAACTATCAATAACAACTGCAAATAATATCCCATATTTACTGAATAAATAAACTTGGAATTTTTTCACACAAAAAATGTATGTTGAAAAAATAATATCCGTGAAACAATACCAAGTTTATTTATTCAGTGATCATGAATTTTCACAAAGTAAAGCCTTAAACCATAATATTCATCCCATATTTATTTGAAAACATTTACAATCTTCATCTTACTTGAAACCACAATTAATTAGCACGAGTTGAACAATTTATTGTATTATCTACTCTAAAGCTACTAACCTCTGCTTTGTACATCTTTATTAGACCGCCATTGACTTTAGACCACGATGCAACAGCACTGATATTCCATAAATGGTTAGAATGCTCAGCAAAAGGTCCAGTTTTAACCTTTATAAATTAAAAAATGAATTCCATGTATATTTTAACAATAATAATAATTTGTATTCATTGTGAGAAAATGAGATTGAAATTAAATAAGTCATTTTGATCACCAAACTCCTAGGCACAAATAATTCAAAATTCTTCGTCAGCATATGCACTCACACACTGAATTACTGCCCTTACACAACGGTTTTCTGTGTTTCAAATGTTGCAATTTATTTAAGTTTTACATTATTTTCAAGAATTTCAATGGAGGAATTATAAAATGGTAAGTACAACTGAGAAAAAAGGTCAAATTAGCACCATGGGAAAAAGTTTTAAACACTTGCAAGTAAACCTCATGATCACGCTAAACAGGTTAAAAAAAGATAAACCAGTCAGTTCAAATGGTGTCCTATGTGCTGGACCAAAGTATTAACTCAACCAGGTAGTTTCACATGCCAGTGAATAGCATCTTGCTTCTAAATAATTGACCATATTTGCTACAGCATCAAATGATGTTACAGTATCAAGTTATGCACATGCAAGAAAACCTCACAGCATCACAATTTTTTTAAAAAAGTAATCTACTGGTTAATGTAGATTTAGGATGGACACAGTAACCAAATTATTCTCTTGTCTCTTCTAACAAAACACAACCCAAAATCCTACTTTACAACAGGTCCCTTGACATCTGTACACTTCCTCCCTTCATCCCATCCAACACTCCAAACCTGTTCCTGCCCTTTCCTTGTTTGCCAAACATTCTCCCCTCTTCACAGTCTTCAACCTTTGCACTGAATACATATGTTTTTCAACCATTTTTTCTGCCTCCTTAAGATTTCTCCCAACAATACCCTCTCCTTGCCCACCATACCTAGAATTTCCTCATTTGTTTTCCTTTCAGTCTACGTCACTTTTCCATCCTTCTCCACACCCACATTTCAAAAGCCTCCAATCTATGACTATCATCCTGCTTTAGTGACCATGTTTCCGTGCCATACATAACTATACTCCATATCAAAGAATTGACAAGCCTTTTCTTAGCACCCTTAATCAGCGTCCCTGTCATCAATTCCCTCATACTTGAAAAATCCCCTTTGCTTAGTGCAATTCTTCTCCTCACGTCCCTACTACTTAGGCCATTTAGGCCCAAAACACTTCCAAGATACATGAACTGTTCTTCTGCTCTAGTGTTTGCCCTCCTAATTTAATGTTAAGCTTAGCCTTCCTCTTTTTCAAAAATCACATAACCTTTGTTTTATTTATATTGACTCTCATCTCCTATCCATCGCACTGAATTTCCAAATCACTCAGCAAAGCTTGCAATCCCTTGGCTGACTGACAAGTTGAGCTTGGTAATCAGCAAACCTAACTGGTTTTACCAATTCCCCTCAGACTTTCATTCCCATCTCTAGTCTTTCCCATGACTATTTAATCATTTCCTCCACATATATGTTGAAAAGCATCTGTGGTAATGGACAACCCCGCATTAATCCTCTTACTAACACTGCCCACCTGGACTCTCCGTCTCCCACTCAAACCTGAGCAGTCCTTAGACATGCACAGGTCATGGATTAGCCTTTTATACTTCCAATATATTCATATTATCTGCAATATACTCCTTCATTTTTCCAAATTCACTCTGTAAAAAGCCTTTTGAAATCTATGCAACAGGCAAATATGTCCTGATTTTATTCACTATGCATCATGATTAGTGTTCTCATTACTGCAATGGCATCACATGTACCTCTCCCCTTCCTGAACCCAAACTGATCATCCCCCCAAGTAATCATATGCTTTGCTCTCCATCCTTATGTTAATGATCCTGAAAACCACTTTAGCTGTGTGGGAAATTAAATTTATTGTTATACATTCCTCACATGATGCAGCCTTTTCATTTTTTGGAAAAGGAACTACACTGATCTCACGAAGTCTTCCGGCCAGATTCCGTCCTCATATATACTATGAATCAGTCCATATAGATTCTTCCTCCCACATTTTCCTAAACTTTTAAGTAGTTCTGCTGGAATGTTGTCTACCCCCACTGCCTTATTTGATTTCATCTCCCTTAATTCCCTTACTATCCCATCGTTGAGTATGCCTGGGCCTAAGTTATCTTTATCTCCGCCTTATTCTCTTTCTATTTCTAAGCTTGCTAGCTTAAGTGCTTTACTATACAATACTATATATTCCATCCATCTCTCTTGGATCTTTTCTGTTTCAACTACTGTCTCACCTGACTTATCTCTTACCGCTAAAACAGATTTACCATTCTTACTTCCCAATAGTGCACCAATTGAACCCTTCCTCTGCAAACTTTCCACATCCTCACACTGCATATTCCACCATGCTTCTTTTGCTATATTTGTTACCATCTCATTTCATTATTTAACTCTGTATTTCCTTCTGCCTAACTCTGTATTTACATTCTTCCATTTCCTTCTCCCATCTATCTTTCTAATCATCTGGTATGTAATCAATAGTTTCCCAGTCCTTTTCCTATCTTTCCTATAGTAACAGTTCCTATAGTTTATTTTGCGGCTTTTGCCATCTCTTTTTTCATACATTACCGTTTTTCCTCGACAGTCCTCAGTTCCTTTCCCTCACTCATTATTAATTATACAGCCTGCTGATACTCCTTCCTTGTCATTCCATTTAATGCTTCTACATTCCATTTCCCAACCCACTGCCCTTGCCTATCTTTTTGAATAGGACGCTATACTGCATGAGCACTAAATTGTGATCAGGGTCCACATCTGCTCCCAGGAAACTGTGAATTGATCACACTTTTCCTAAATCTGTGCCTAACCATAATATAATCTAACTCATACCTTTCTGAGTCACCTGGCATTTTCCATATATATCTAGTGATAAGTAGCCCTTGCTTTATACAGAACTCGATTGCTTTCTCCCTTACGTCATTCCACATACCTAAACTCAAATCCCTCACTTCATCACCATCTCTGCCTTCCCTTATCATCACATTCCAATCCCCCATCACTGTCACATGTTTCCCAGCAGGAACACACATGATTATGACCTCTAACTGATGGTATACCTTATTGTTTTTTTCTCCTTATGATTGCTTGGTGGCATGTATAATGACCAAGTTTGTCGGTTCTGCTTTTACCTCTACTAGTAATATTCTATCCATTGCTTGGTCTATGTAGACTACACTTTGATCTACCTTTTTATTCAATATTATGGCAACCCCTCCCTGGCTCTCATCCCCTCCAGTGTATATTATTCTATAACCATCACTCCAGTAATCCCCACTATCCTTCCACCTCACCTCACAAACACCATAAATATCTATATTTCCTCCTTCCATCTCTCACTTTATATTCTCTAATTTTCCTGTCCTCAACATTGTTCTAACATTCCAGGTTCCTACTTTAATTAATTCTGTCTTCTTATTTTACTTCTTCTTTGCTGTTACTGTCACTGTCTGTTTGGGTTGGCAAGGGTTTCATGAGATGATGACCACAGAGGCCTAGGCTCTCCAGCTGGAGGTCCCAACACATGGCAGATTGGATTGAGTCCCATAGTTGCCAGGGCTCATTTTCTTTATAATGTCTATCATGGAAGTCTTGAGAATAATAATTTAGGTGGTTTCCCATTGCCTTCCTCAATAGTGTTTTTAACCTTTCACCATCACTGAATGGCCACCCCACTGAGCTCAGATCCCTTTGCAGCCGCCTCACTGAGGAACAGATGCTACACAGACTACATTTGGTCTGGCTCCTAACCTGCAACTTAAATGACATGGGTAGCTCTACCACCACGTCAAAATTGTAGTCTATGGGTGGGGCATAACAGATATAAATTTAATTTGGAAGAATCTGAATGAAAAAACATCACACTACCCAATGGATTGTGAAATTTGAAAAATTGTGAAAGCAGATTTCATCTACAAATTCATGAAATCTTATCTATAGAACACTAGCAATGGGATGAAATCATTGAAAAATACTTACCTTCTGGATGAACTTTATGCAAGAAAAAAACATGTAGTCACTGTGATTTTTTGAAATGACATCCTCTTGAAGGAAACTACGTGGCCCCAGGAGTGGATGATCTGGCATAAAAAGAAAATCATTCTTTACACATAACTTTTATTTTGCAAACTCTAAGAGCATAAAATGCCTTTATCTTTATTCATGTGGAAAAAAACAGATCTGAACTGTCGATACTACGGAGTAAGATTGATACTATTCCAAGTTAGCAACACTTCCATTTCATTAAAAACTACACGGGAGCAACCATTCATAAGCAATACTTCTACAATATATTAGTGTTCCAATTATTCAGTCTTTGTTATATTCATAAGGTTAGGGCAAAATGTTGACAAAAAAATCATTAGCACCATTCCCAAGTCCCAAGAACAGTACACATACCTAAGTTAGGAATCCCATTAGCCATTAGAAGGACACAGTATTGTAATATGAATCAATATTAAGGAATACAATCATAAATGAACACTTTTTTTAGTTTTTTGTAATTACTAGAACTTTTCAATACACCATGCTCTATTAACAATAGACCTTTGAACATTTTCATACTATATTTTCAGCTTGCAGTTGTCAAAGACCCACCACATATATATGTGTGAAAGAGAAGATTGTTATGCACCACCATGTAAAAGTTAAAAAATGAATTATTCCCTAATAGTACAGATATAGCACCAGAGACTAATGATGCTACATCACCGTACCCTACTAAGAATTCTCTTTTTTAGCCATTGACAATATTAAAATGATGATAAGTGCTAAAACATAAACTGCCTTGGTGGCTGTGGGGTAACACAATCCTCTGGTGATTAAATTTGTCAGAATTCAGATTGGCTATTGAATAAATGAACTCACCAATGAGCTGAGAGCTACCCCATATAAAAGGTAGAAATTGGTAATCATCCAAACTCCACACTCCATGGCTGCCAGCCGGTTCCATACGATACATCAATTGTAATTTTCTAACCAGTTCAAGGTACCTTTTTGAGATTATAAAATAATTACATTTTTTAGCAATCGCTCTTTTCAAACTGCCATGTTAACAACTGACATTTTCAAATCATTACTCTTTGATCATCTAGTTCATTCAATATTGGCTAAATAATTAAATGAGAAATTTTTACTTGATGCATACAATTGTATAGAATCTCTTCATGCTACAGTTTTGAAATTTAATTTTCACTTACTGTGATATAATAACTAATTTATAAATTACAAATATAACAATTCATATAAAATTTTAAAAAACACGATATATATATTTCTGAACTTAATTTTAAAAAAGAAGAATAGAAATTAGCTCTCACTTTCAAATGGAAGAAACCTGAAAGTTTCACGTGACCTTACACTACAATACCATGAATGTGTGTTTATACTAATTAATCCCAAATTAACTGACAGCTGAGGTAATGCAACCTGAATTAGAGAACCATTTACCTATTTTATAGAAGTCTCATTGAGTTCTTATGACGCAATGTAGTTTAATGACCCAATTTTACTTTGATCTACAATTCTTTTCTTTGAAAAATTTGAATAGTAAATCCAGGCTCACCATAAATACATCTGCTAACACTAGTGCCCCACAATGGCCAACCACAACAGTCACCATTCAATTGCTCTTGAGAATTCTAAAATTTCAATCAGTCATCTCATGAGGAGAGAATGCTCCCAGGTACTATACTATCTTTCAAACAATTCGTTAATAGAGTCAATTATTACTATCTATAGAGAAAGTTATAAGCTAGAATTCTACTCACTCAATCAAGGAAAATAAATGTGTGTGCTTTCAAAGCATCTGGAGGGCATATTAATGTCTCCTGATTGTCAGAATCATCCAAGAATACCTAAATGCACCTAACTTTAGCAAAGGGTCAATGTAGCTCATTAACCTGATAAAGAGTTCAAAGTGTGGATTTCCAGTAGGTGAGCTAGTCATTCATTTGTTCATATAATAGCCATTAATAAAAGTTCTAGTTTACCCACCTTTAGTATATTCTACAAATGAAAGAAATTGCTATTCAAATTACAGTATCGACAACAGTTTCTGGGGCATTTTTCCCAAGCAAGAAGCCAAATTTCACAGCAGTGTGCTATTCACTTATATCCACCATGACAAAAAATGAGGAGCAACCGAAACTGCTTTTACGAAATGGATTGTTGTGACTGACCTTGACCTACACGGATGACAATAATGCATTACTAGAACTCGTAACGAGTGGCGCTATGCCCACCTAGTGGAAGAATTGAGTACTTCGTAACCTCCACCAACTGCAGCACTATTCCAGTTATTTTTCGGTACCCAATCCTAAATATGCATTAAATATATATATATACATATATATTTTTTGTAAATATATATATATATATTTGTATAAAAACATATAATATATATCTATGTATATATGCGGGTCGCTGTGGTCCAGTGGGTAGAGAGTTGGATTACTGACCGGAGGGTCCCGGCTTCGATTCCCGGGCAATGCACTTTGGGCACCTGCAGCTCCACCCAAGCTAGTTGATTTTTTGAGTACCAGATATTCCTGGGAAACCATAAGCAGCTTAGAGAAAGGAACTGGCTCCCCTACCCTGATGTGTGAATATTCACATGCCGTCGGGCTTGGTACATGGGTGAGCTCTACCATCACCTACTAAACCGACCTTCGGGTTGATTACTGTGTTTATGGTTTTATATATATATATACACACATATATACATGGAAGCAATTTTGCAGAACTGAATTCATCAATTCCAAGTGATTGAGTTTCAAAAAAAGAGAGACAAAGTTCCAGAGCAATGTCAAATTCTTAAGCATGCGGTTACTTATAAAACATCTAATGACATGGATTTCTACAATATAATCTCCTCCCTTGCCAAACTTTCTCCATTCCAAATAATATCAAACAGTATGATAGCCAACTATATATTTCTGAAAAGATAGACTAAAATTTCATTAATTTTACATGTCATTTATTTCAGACCCATTCTCTGCATTTGTTACATCTTGTTATTTACATGCCCAAGACGTAATGGACCCTACTACAGCCAATAGTTGTGAGTTGCATGCAATTACTGTAGTCATTAAGTTGCTTGATGATTGAGTTAAGTTGGTGGATGATTAAAGAAAAGATGGAAGGTTTAAAAGAAACCCACAATTATTCTTAATTAAGGTGTTAGGAGGTGCGGAATTAAATGTCAAAATTGATTGTGAAGTGTTTTCTGCATTCTTAGGCATAGGCAAGAACACCACTGGAGTCTTCCATAATTTCCAGAAATATCCTGGTGCTCAGAAGCCAGTTTACTAGCCTCTATGTTCATAAGTCACAGATGATCAGTGGCATATAGGAATGTTTTTGTCCCAGGGAAAAAGACAATCAAATCACTGAACAATTGCTAATGTGATATATTTGAACCACACTGAACTTAATACCTGGAACAACTGCCCTCAGTTGCACCACCCCTCAACTTAACTCCTGAAGCATATTTTACCATCATGAAATATTTATATACATTTTTTTTTAGGTAATCTACCGGTTAAGGTAGGTTTTTGGATGGACACAACTATCAAATAAACATTTTGTGACTCCCCACCTAGCAAACTAATCTATATCAGGTCCCTCTTCATCTCGGTGTACTTCTTTCCTCCCTTCATCCCGTCCAACATCCCTATCCTGTTCCTACCCTTACCTCGCTTGCCCAACATTCTCCCCTCTATTAACTTCTTCAACATTCCACTACCGCTCAATACGCCTTTCATCCATTTTTCCTGCCTCCATAGGATTTCTCTCAACAAACCCCTCTCCTCCCCCACCATTTCTAGTACTTCCTCATTTGTTTTCCTTTCGGTCCATTTCACCTTCTCCATTCTTCTCCACACCCACATTTCAAAAGCCTCCAATCTACGTCTATCCACCTGCTTCAGCGACCACGTTTCCGCGCCGTACATGGCTACGCTCCATATCAGAGTTTTTACGAGTCATGTCGTAACATCCATACTCAACGTCCCCATCATCAACTCCCTCCTCATTGAGAAAGCCTCCTTGCCTAGCGCAATTATTCTCCTTACGTCCCTACCACTTTGCCCATATTGGTCCAAAACACTTCCGAGATATGTAAACTGTTCTACCTGCTCTATTTTTTCCCTGCCTATTTTAATATTTAGCTTAGCCTTTTTCTTTCTGGAAAATCGCATAACCTTTGTTTTATTAATATTGATTCTCATCCCATATTTATCGCACTGAACCTCCAATTCACTCAACAATGCTTGCAACCCCTTGGCTGACTGAGCAACTAATGCTTGGTCATCAGCAAACCTAACCGATTTTACGAATTCCCCTCCGACTTTCATTCCTACCTCCAGTTCTTCCCATGCCTCTTTAATCATTTCCTCTACATATACGTTGAACAGTACCGGTGACAATGGGCAACCCTGCCTTACACCTCTTCCTAACACTGCCCATCCAGACTCTCCGTTCCCCACTCGCACCTGAGCAGTCTGAGCCATGTACAGGTTGCGGATCAGTCTCCTGTGCCTCCAATCCATTCCTATTTTCTGCAATACACGCATTAATTTTTCCCAATTCACTCTATCAAACGCTTTTTCGAAATCTACAAAACAGGCAAAAACGTCCTGATTGTATTCTATATTCCTCTCGACTAGTGATCTCATTACTGCAATGGCATCACGCGTACCTCTTCCTTTCCTGAACCCAAACTGATCATTTCCTAAATAATCATTTGCCTTACTCTCTATCCTTTTGTTGATGATCCTGAGAATAACTTTAGCAGCGTGGGATATCAAACTTATTGTTCTGTAATCCTCACATGACGAAGCCTTTGCCTTTTTTGGAATAGGAACTAACACCGATCTCACAAAATTTTCCGGCCAGATTCCTTCCTCATAGATACTACGAATCAGTCCATATATGGCCTTCTTCCCACCTTTCCCTAACCATTTCAACATTTCTGCAGGAATATTGTCCACCCCCACGGCCTTATTTGCTTTCATCTCCTTTAATACCCTTTCTATTTCATCGTCGAGTATGCCTGGACCTAAGCTATCTTCTTCTACGTCATGTTCCTTTTCTATGTCTAACCTTGTCGGCCTAAGTTCTTTACCATACAGTGTTTCTATATATTCCTTTCATCTCTCTTGGATTTTTCCTGGTTCAACTATTATCTTACCCCATTTATCTTTAACTGTTAGCACAGATCTTGCCTTCTTACTTCCCGATAATAACTTAACCTTGCTGTATAGAGCACCAATTTCACCCTTCTTCTGTAAACTTTCCATATCCTCGCATTGCGTTTTCCACCATTCTTCTTTTGCTTTATTTGTGGCCCTTCTCAATTTATTGTTTAACTCTTTGTACTTCATTTTGCCTAACTCTGTGTTTACATTTTTCCATCTTCTTCTCTCATCCATCTTTGCAATCATCTCATCCGTTACCCATGGCTTCCTTGTCCTTTTCCCGTTAACGGTTCCTATAGTGTCTTTAGTGGCTTCCAATATCCCTTTCTTGATACATTCACATTTTTCTTCGATAGTACTCAGTTCTTTACTGTCATCCATCATTTTCTCTACAGCCTGCTGATACTCCTTCCTCGTTAATCCATTTACTGCTTCTAAATTCCATTTCCTAACCCGCCGCCCTTGCCTTATCTTCTTGAAACGAACATTACATTTCATAACAACTAAATTGTGGTCAGAGTCCGCATCCGCTCCTGGGAAACTGTGCGAATTTATCACACTGTTCCTAAACCTGTGCCTAACCATAATATAATCTAACTGATACCTTTCTGAGTCACCTGGCATTTTCCATGTATACCTACGCCTTTTGTGGTGTCTAATGCATGTGTTAGTGATGACTAACCCCTGTCTCCTGCAGAATTCAATTGCTTTCTCCCCGCGTTCATTCCTCGTGCCTAACCCATAGTCCCCCACCTCACCACCATCTCTTCCTTCGCCTACCGTCGCATTCCAATCCCCCATCACTATCAAATGTTTCCCTGCAGGAACACTCGCGATGATATCCTCTAACTCATCATACATCCTATCGACTTCTTCCTCCTTGTGGGTGCTCGGTGGCATGTATACCTGAACAATGACCAAGTTCATTGGCTCTGCTTTAATCGCCACGAGTAAAATTCTATCTGTCGCTTGCTCTATGTTGACTACGCTTCTTCCTACCCCTTTATTTAAAATTACGGCCACCCCTCGTTGGCTCTCGTCCCCGCCGCTGTATATCACTCTATAATTGTCACTCCAGTAATCCCTGCTATCCTTCCATCTCACCTCGCAGAGACCTAAAACATCTATATTACCTCTTTCCATCTCTCGCTTAATCTTAGTCAGCACATCTTTTAAACTATTTTACTCTTGCTTGTAGTAGACAACAAAAGTTTTGAAGGGTAGGTAAATAAAAGAAAGGTGTTAATTTAATTTATATTTATTGTTTTTATACTCAAACTCATATGAATATATAACATAATACTCTTAAAACAGAGTTTCACAATTAGGAAAACTACCACTGTTTCTTTTCAGTGAGGTTCGATGCACAATCTGCATTCTCAATTTCAATCATGTGCCACACTCGCAATATACAAAATTATTGACGAATGTTCACTGATGTGACGGAGGGATATTTACAATTCAATTTAACTGAATCAAGACAACTCATGCTATTCACCAGCCTTTGGTTCCAGTATCGAAACATTGAATATATCTTAAATATGTATGAACCGTCCCAAGAGACGGCTTCAGCAAACAGCCGTCAGCAATGCTAAAACATAAGACGGCAAGGCAAGTACTTCCGGTGAAAATCCAGAAATAATAAAAAAATAAGAATACATTCATCCTTCCGAGTATTTGCACATTAAAACTTTTGAAATTAAGCCGCCTTGAACGACGTTTACATTGCATGTGTTTACTTCACTGTAATTTATATAAAATGGGCCCTTAATAGCTGTTACTCAAACTATTAAAAACAAAGAGGAACACGATAACTGACATAAAAGAATACTGATTTATATCCAACACAGAATTGAACGGCATGCTGAACATGACCGAGTCCTCTCCAACATTCACAAATGAAGTGAAAACATCTGGTTCAAATATAGTCATTCGAACACGTAATTTCACTTTATGGATACCATAGAGAAGGCACTTTTCCTTAAACAAGATTTCAGACTCAAAACACGAACATATTAAATAGCAAAGAAAAGCGAACAAGGGCATTACAAGCCAATACAATGGGACAACTTAACATAGCACTTTATGTAATGAAATTATACTTAAATAAATGCAAATAATTATTAAGTAATTGGGATAATTACCCAGAATCCAGAAATACACCTTAACCTTTACTAGGAATTAAGGGTCCTGATAATGACAACAAACACAAATAAAAATTAAATAGTATGTAGCTGACAACGTTTGAAAATAATAGCTCATAAATACATATTCACAAATGTACAGTACGAGCAAAGCTCACCATTTACACCGTCATAGCAAGAAATGGCCTCTGCATTACATCAACACCACTCTCCTTAGCTTGAGCTGAACACAGATCTGGGGTTGATACAGATTTTGTTAATTTACCAACACTTTCTGATGAGCTTCCCACGACAACGGATCCGCTATACACCTCCCCATTATGACCATTTCCACTTAAACCACCAAAACTGAAAATTGAAACAAGGCTAGTAATTCTGTCTATCTCCATACTCGTCACTTCATTATTTCCGACTTCAGCTGCGGATCGCGCATCTGGCAACGTTGTAACTACATCGTTAAGGAAAACACTGTCATCACATTCGTCATTAACTTCTTCTGCCTTGGCCCTTTTGGGTAGTATCGATAGTATAGCCTCCTCTGTCTCCCATTCTGCTACTACGGCTCTTCTTTTCTTCAATGACGACGGAGACACGGGCGTAGGACAGGGACGTGAAACTTCACTGGATGGTGTCACAATAACGAGCTGCGCGGAGGCATTACCCTCCAATTTCTCTCTCAGAATAGAACTGTCATCACGCAACCTAGAATCTGTTTCGACATGGGCGGAAGAGGTTTCCGCTAGAAGAGCTGGGGGAGACTGATTCTCCTTGTCTCCTTCATGCACAATAAACAACTGTTGATCACCAATTGCACTGTCATCCTGCTCTCCTAGCACTACTTCTGAGGCAATGTGACCACAAACATCAAAATTTAAAGGATTGTCTTCATAATCAGGTGGTTGGTTGTCGCCAAACATTATGGACGTTGAGGAGTCCACGGGATGCTGCTGAACCATGTGGTAAGACTCCTCCATGTACACAAAGCGGGCTCTCTGTAGCACAGTTGCAACAAGAAGATTTCGGTGTAGTGAAACACCACCCTTTGGTGTTCTTGATTGAGCTATCTTAGTCAAAGAAAGGTTAATAATCTTTCGGGCCTCGGCCGCCATAGTTTGTAGACGGTTCTTGCCCAATTACAGTGTTCGTCCGGAAAATAAGTGTATTGAGCTTTAAAAAGAAAATTATTACACTTTTACATATCTTTAGCTACTATTCCTCAAAATAGGACCCTTGTGAGTCGATACACTTGTACCAGCGGCGTTCCCATTCCTGGAACGCTCCCGCGAAGGCATCATCGGAAACCTCCCGAAGACACGCCGTCACGGCCTCTTTGACGGCGTCCAAAGACCCGTATCGCTTTCCTTTCAAACTCCTCTTTATCTTCGGGAACAGAAAGAAGTCCGGTGGTGCCAAGTCAGGGCTGTAGGGTGGGTGCGGCAGCGTTGCCACGCCGTGCTTGGCCAAGAAGTCCGACACGACAAGCGCGGTGTGATACGGCGCATTGCCGTGATGCAGCCGCCAGATGTTTTCAATCGCTGGCCGGACGCGGGCGACTCGTTTTCGAAGCCTGTCGAGCACTTGGACGTAAAATGCAGCATTTACAGTTTGTCGTTCAGGTACAAATTCGTAGTGGACGATTCCCCTTACGTCAAAAAAGACGATGAGCATCACCTTGATCCGAGATGTGCTCATGCCAGCTTTCTTTTGACGGGGTGATGATGGGGTGTGCCACTCCGCACTTTGTCTCTTCGACTCCGGGTCGTAGTCAAAGACCCACATCTCGTCACCCGAAACAACGTTCTCTAAAAAATGTGGATCATTTTTGCACTGATCCGCAAGTTGTGTCGCGATTTCCAAACGATTGAGTCTTTGAACATCACTGAGCACTTTCGGCACCAACTTTGCACAAATTTTTCGCATCTGTAATTGGTCCCTAATAATCTCGTACACTATTGTTTTTGGCACATTACTCTGCTCTGCTATCATCCGAACACTAAGACGACGATCAGAGTTCAGTACATCGCGAACTTTTCGCACATTTTCGTCGGTGAGTGTCGTTGATGGGCGTCCAGGCCGTGGTTCGTCGTCGACCTCTTCTCTGCCCTCCACGAACATCTTGTGCCACCGAAAGATCATGTTTCTGGACATGGCTGACTCCCCGTAAGCCTGGTTAATCATACGGACAGTTTCGGTAGACGATTTCCCAAGCTTTACCGCAAATTTGATGGAATAACGCTGCTCCAAAAACTTCGGCATCGCGTTCCGTGACGTGGGTCGACCGTGGAGGTTCACGTTAACAGAACTCCTCACTACACCACAGCTCAGAGCCGACTGCCTTTTTCAGCGTCGCTTGCCAACATACCCCCCTCCAATCGCAGCCCGTCAGAGCGGTGCTGGGCGCGCCTGGAGCGGCGGGAAAAAATCAGTACACTTATTTTCAGGACGAACCTTGTATAACACGTGCAGGCGACAAAAGATTCGAAACAATTAACCACTCTGACAACCAAGTCTCAACACAATATTTCACCAACGGTATGTTATACGATATTCAGTATCACTACGTGCGATACGTAACTACGAAAACGACCAAACCTAAGCTACTGATTTGGTGCCACAATACTCAACGGTATGAATTTCCAGAATGGCTGTTGATACGTATCTGCGCGTAGACGAAATATAAAAGGATGACGTCAAGGACTCCTCATCAACCAATCAGCGACAGGCAACGCCATTTTAAATTCTAGTATATTCACGACGTCTGCCGGAGAAGTTCCTAAGTACTTAAAAAACAATTGCTTCCCACGAGAATAAATGGAGGCAATTACGTCTCAGGATATGTAAACTATACTTGATAAGCAGACATTTTTTCACAGTGTATCCCATTATGCGTACTCTAAGACTGATTGGAGGAAAATCATGTCTCCTTATATTTTTACACTTGTATACGTATTTGAAGCTTTCCACTAGTATATCAGTAGAGTAAATGAAAATTTGGTAATGTCGTAGCAGTTTTATTAAAAACGAAATACTCAACAATTATTCCAACGTAAGTCCGCCACTAAAGCCAAGTGATCAGACGGAAACACAATCGATGGTAAGGCTGTATTCTGGGTAACTTCTTCTTCACTCGGCAAAGGTACCACCTATAAAACAAAAACACATTCAACATTGTTGATATCGTATTTGGTAATAATAATTATGGAAATTTTAACTGGCGTGTAGTTAAGATTACTTCGGGTGGGTTAGCGAACAAAAATAACGGCATAGCACATAAGATACAGTATATCTATTGACACGGAAATCATGATAAGGCGTACTGGTGATTCAGACTTGTACACACACACAGACACGTCTTCGCCATGTATTTTTTATGCATAAAATCTTACAGTAAAAAAATCGACATTACGTGGGAGGCCTCATATAGAAGCAACACTGACTAGGCTTAAATTAAGCGAGAAGTAATTCAGCACTTGAACGAATTTTTTAGTGTTCATTTAATTTTTACTTAGATGCATAAAACAGAAATGGCAACAGGAATTACTACTTTTCCATCAAAAACATCGTGATGAAAAGCGTCTTTGTAAGATTTTTCATGTCAATCAATGTATTTTCAAGGAGGAAACCAATCGCACATCTAGTAAATTTGTTTGGTAACTTTACAGCAAAGAGTCATGTGATCAATTCAATAGTCTATAGTACCCAGGACATTGAAAATACATTAGAACATGGCCAAAACAAGAGTAAAACGAATACGAATATTAGTTTATGCATAGAACATTTTGGTGGAAAATAAACTAGAATCACCATGCATATTAGTATCTTTACAACAGAGAAGAGTTTGATATTCAAATGAATGCATTACTCAAACGCCTCAATAACTTGCAGTACTGAATACTTACTGAGTAGGCAAGGTTTGCAGTAAACAATACTTTGAAAAACTATGCTGAATGCAGTCATTATAATAATTAAGGGTATCCCCTGTCATACACAACACAAGGAAATATGGCAGATGTTCTAAAAAATCAGTAGTTTAAACGTTACGAAAGAAATATTTTAATTTGTTTCTCAGCCAAAAAGTTGTCAGGAAGTGATTTTCTAGCCGTTTTAAGTTATTTTCTAGGCTTCCTATTAATTTATGCCTATCATAATTATTGGCATTGTACCAGTTATAGTCAGTTTTGGATGGACATAGCCTATACAGTTTTACAACAATACATTTGTCAGTATCCTAACGAAAAACACAACTATGACTTTGGACACTAAAGTGTCCTCTTCAATTCCACGTATTTTTTCCCTTCATTTCATCCGACATGCCTATCCTATTCCTTCCCCTCCCTCGCTTACCAAATATCCTCCCCTCTATCATAGTCTTCAACATCCCATTTTCAATCAAAATGCTCTGAATCAATGTTCCCTGTCTCTTTTGGATTTCTCACAACAATCTTCTGTTGGGATGCTTTTAGGGATGTACCACTGGTGAAACAGCACAACATATTATTTTATGAGCTTTTTACTTCATTTTCCTGGAAGTGCGGGTTCATCTAAAGGAGGGTCCACTTAGGATGACAGGATACTTTCATATCAGGATGGTGTACTTACTAAATATTCTTTATGTATTTATGTTTACTTCTGGCACACATTAGGGTATTATATTACTCCATGGATAACACATTTGAGATTAGCAATTGTTTTGTACTATTTTCTGAAATTTATGATTTGGCATTTTGCCTTTTTAAGGAGGTTTTTGATGGAAACAAAATTAACATCCCTATATTTCTTAGCCTTGCCTAAGAAGACAAAAACAGACACCTCACATTACAATAACCCTTCTCCAATTCTGCATACATTCTACCTTCCTCCATTGCATCCAACATGTCTATCATTATTCCCCCTTTAGATCACTTGCCTAACATCTTTCCCTCTATCACAGTCATTAAAATTCTATTGCTAATCAAAATGCACTCCACCAACCTTTCCTGCCATCTTTAAATTTCTCCAACTATCTATCCTCTCTCTCCCTCCACCAAGCCAAGTACAAGCCATGTTCTTCGTTGTTTGTTTGCATTTCCATCCATTTTACATTTTCCACAACCATGTCTAAAAACCCTTCCATTTATGTCTATTATCTGCTTCAGTGACCAAGTTTCTGAAAAATGCAAAATCATGCTCCAGATCATAGGTTTCATTAGTATAACAATTTCAAATGGTGAAAAATCATTCACCTTGACCAGGGGGTTTCCTTGACATCCTCACTCAATGTCCCTGTCATCAATTCACTGCTAAAATTCTTCTTTGCTTTGCATGCAAATCTTTTCCAAACATAGCCTGGAAAGGTGATCTGTTTTTTCTACCTGCTCTAGTTTTTAACATCCAATTTTAGTTTAACTTAGCCTTTCTCCTCAAAAACTCATGACTTTCATCTTCTTTCCACTAAATCCCATACCTATCACAATGGTATTTTTGTGTACTCAGCAATGATTGTTATCCCTTGGCTGACTGGTTAATTACTGTTTGATCATGCACAAATCTGAGTAATTATATGAATTCCCCAGTTCCAGTTCTTACCCTGGCTCCCCTACTTTTATAAATATACTGAAAAGAATATGATACAGTAGACATCCCTGCCATATTCCCCTGCCCATCATGACTCTCCATTCACCAAATGCGACTGAGCAGTCTGTGACGTGTACAGGTTGTGGATAAGTGAACTCTGTTCCTTTCTATTGGTTATCCCATTCCTCCTATGGCATCACACGTATCGCTCGCTCTCCTTCCTAAACTCCAAATGTTGATCCCCTAAGTAATCATTTGCCCTCCTCTAAAAGGGAAGTCTTTTGAAATCCTCAACAGCTAGCTGCCAAATTTTCATTTTTGTCTACAGCAAATTCAACAGGTTTTGGCAGTAAATCCAACAGTTTATCAAATGTAAACATAATATATTTTTACAACTGTACTGTACATTAAAAAATCCCAAACTACGGTGGGAATGCCAATAGTTTTTTCACATTGACACTTCAATAGCCAACATACGAGTATAATACTTTTTCATCATTTTAGAAGTTATTTCATGATAAGGAGGATTCAGATCTCAACAGGACACCATGATTTTGAATATTGAGCTAATAAGAAGATAACTTTTTTAATAGAAGAAACAGATCATTGCTTCCAATACACTAAGTGGTAAAAACTTGAGTATCACTGTAAAATGAAAATTATACCTTTTGAAGAGTATAAGTTGTATGAGAATAATGAAAATCCTGTCAAAATTTTCAAAAAAAAGCCTTGGTGAATTTGCTGAAGGTTTCCCTTACATGCCAGTAACATTTATCACATTAAAAACATAATAAAACTCTCATTATCAATTTTCACACTAGGTTCAATGACAACCGACCTTGGTTTTCTACCTTTGTAAGTCACAAAAAGACAAATAAGGAGTCAAAACTAGTGTTGGTTTTCATTCAACCTAATATGAAAATAAAAGAGTATTGTTTTTCCAACAAGTAATCACCAAGTTCAAGAGAGTAATGCCTGTAAAATAGCCTTGCTCTGCCAACACTAGAGAAATTCAATTTTCACTACCACATTAAAATTCGAAAAGTGAAGAATCAGGCGTGATATTGTGGAATCGAGACATAATGAAAACTTCGTTGCAATTTTCCACAGTTAAAACTTTATTGCCGACCATGGTTTCGATACACTGTATCATCTTCTGATACAGTGTATCGAAACCATGGTCGGCAATTAAGTTTTAACTGTGGAAAATTGCAACGAAGTTTTCATTATTTCATCACATTAAAATTGTTATACATTTTCAGAGTCTATTTATAGTCACAAACTAATATAAATATAATATTAATACAAGGTGAAAATTAAGTCTTCCACTATTACTGCACATCATAGATACCCAGACTCTTTCATATGCCTGATGGAAGTTATTAAAACCATTGCTACAAGTTTGAAATTTTTACTGTTATAACTAAACATGGAAGGAGTAATACATTAAAATTTCACAATAACTGAAAAACTACTTCCTCAATAATAAATGAGAAAATGAAGTATTTAGTTTAACGTGTAGCACAAAAACATACTCTTTTAAACTTCTCATGATGCAACAATTTCAAAATTCTTGAATAAATTTAATTTATGAGATAAATACAAATAATAGTTGAAAGATCCAGGTATTCACTTTTGAATCACTGTCACATTTTGTCAACAAAGTTTAAAACTCAAAAGTATATAATTTCTGCTCTGAAAATGGAGGAATATACCATGAATCGTATAATGTAGCAAAACATTAACTCACTTCCTAAAAATTGTTCCATCCATTATTACTCAACATGAAGGAAATATGACTTGCGCTTCTTTCTAATCAATCTGAAAAAGACTTTCAATGAACAAAAAGAAATGGGTATGATACCTGTTAATAAGAATTTCTAACTCTGTAAAATTTGCTAGCAGCATCTCATCCCTAAGATGCAACTTGAAGAAATTACTGCTGGGAAAACTGTATCACTCTCCTGGTGAATAACTTAATGGTACCACTGAAGTGAAATTATTGACTTTGTACTTCCACAACTTCATTTAAAAGCACTACCAAGGTTTTGATGTTGAACGTCATTATCAGGTGGTCCTCATAGAAGCCAATTTGATATATATATCTTCTAAGAGGGGGAGAGGGGGTTGGTCAGAGAGGGAGGGTAGAGGGGTAAAAAGGTTTAAAATGTAAGTGGGAGAAAAAGAGAATTACATCTTTCGGTGTTTCCGTGTCAATCATTGACTTGGAAGAGTGGTAGGTCTAGGGGTGGGAAGTGGGAGGGATATAAAATTTTGTTGGCAAGTCCATCCTTACAACTGACGCATTTCAAAATTTTGAACTGCTCCAAAGCATGGAGTCTTTGACCTATAATTTCAAAATGAAGTATTTTAGTCACAAAATCACTTTCGTTGCCACTTTTGATGAAGTCTTTTGCAAAGAGGGATGTTATGTTCTTATTCTTTACACATGTTTTGTGTTCTTTTATCCTTTCTATAAATTTTCATCCTGTTTGCCCAATACACTTCATGTTACACTCCGAGCACCTATGCAGAAAGCTTTTGGACAAAGCAATGCCTTGAAGAGGAATTAATTAATTGGTTCGTACACATTTCCTTCTGAAAAATGGAGTACTGTAACCCATCTTTATCGTTAAAAATAGATAGGTTTAGGAAATTCAGGGAACTTTTTCCTTCTTTTTCACATGTGAATTGTACATTAGAATTGACAGAATTTAAATGAGCTAGAAACCTATCTAGTTGCTTTTCGGAAACTGTCCACACACAGAAGACATAGCCTACATATCTAAACCAACAAAATACATTATTGAGAGAATGAGCTAACGGGAACGAACTATTTTCACAATGGTTCATATAAATATTGGCCAGAAGTAGGGGGCAAGGCCATGGCCAAACCATTGGATTGTTGGAAAAACTATTTACTAAAAATTAAGTAAGTGTGTGGAATTACAAAGTCAATCATTTCATTTCAATATGTTATGTAAATTCCATTAAGTTACACAGGAGACAACAAATTTTAATGATACCATATTGAAATGAATATTGTATACAATGTACAATATATACCTACATACATTTGTATTATTTTGACTTATCTCATTCTTAAAGTAAATGTCAACATGGGATGAACAAATATTATTAGTACTATTGAAAGCTCACATTTCCATCTTTAAAACCCTCAGGCTAAAACAATATACTGAAATTAAGAGTACGGAGTGTTGACCAAATTTACAGATGTTGACATATCAATGCAAGAATATCCCAAAAATATCCCATACAAAATATAACAAAATTACAAACCTGATCCACTTCAAGGGCATCCTTAGTGTAAAAGATATAGTCCAAACAGCCCACAAAACCAGCTGTGTAATTTGTATAAGGAAGTTCACGGTAAGCACTGGCAAGAGAGAATGAATGGGTTAGATCTATTCCTTTCATGTCTACTTCACTTAACCCACCAAAATTCCCAAAATCTTCATCAGACAGTGAACCTGGAAATTAAAAAAGAGTAAAAATGTCATTGCTTGACCTTAAGTTCTTAAAATAACTTATAATAAGTTTAAATGACTTATGACAAGGACACTTAAATTCATGCCTTGATAGGCACAACCAAAGTACACATGCAGACATTTGAATGTAAAAGAAAAATTAATTAACTCTTAATATACAAAAATTCCAAGATTATTTATGAGATGGTGTTTACTGTAAAATAAACAGAAATTATGATTAATGCAAATGGATTCCAACACAACAAGACTTTCCACAACATAAAATCAAAATACCCTGAACTGAATTTACACCAAACACCTTGAATGATGCAGGATACTATTTATTTATGCACTAGTTGGTAATTCCTGCTGGCAAGTTAGTTATTGTAAGTTTAAATTCTCTTTCAATATGGGATCCCACAAAACTCCCATATGATGAAACCATCACAATGGATGATACCTAAGCATATGTGTAATATTTCATATTTGATGTGTTTTTCATCATGGCAGATTTAAGTGAAGAGCACACTGCTGAAACATTTTGCTTCCTGATTGGGAAAAACATTGCAGAAACTGTTGTCATGTTAAAAACCACTGACAAGGATTGTGCTATGGAAAAAATCAAGTTTATCAAAGGTTTTCTCATTTCAAAGGAGATGAAAAGTCACTTGATGGCAAACCTTGTTCAGAATGTCTATCAACTTCTAGAATTGACGAAAATGTTGAAGACGTTCATGCAATCATGCTTCAAAACCAACGATGGTCTATTAAAGAGCTTTTACTTCCACTAATAATATTGGATCAGGTGCTTGTCCAATGCTTATTATACTTCTGTCTAGCTTTTTGTTAAATATTATTGCCAATTCTTGCTGGCTCTCTTCCCCTCCACTGCAAATATACTACTGTTATCTATTGCTCCAGTAATCCCTACTATCCTTCCATAATACATTGCACAGCCCTAAAACATCTATATTTTCTCTCTATCCCAAAATTAAGAAAGGTACATATCTACATAGATGTGTGCCACACATGCATTACCTTATCCAAATATGTGTAGATAATGTAAGTTTTCTTGATAGAAAGGGATGAGTGATATGGTATCCTCTTTCACACTGAATACAATCAACACTGAAGTATGTGGATACCATGAAAATTGTGCTGCCCAGGAAGTGAAAACCCCTTTTTTGCATTCCAGAATTATAGTGCAATTTAAAAAAACATTTATAAATGATCACTTCTTGAACACTTAGCTATGCAAAAGTTTGAACTAAATAGAGCTATTTAACTACACATAAGAACAATTTAATGCATAGCAGCCATGTCTATCGAATATGCAGAACTTTTCACAACATTTGAATTAGAGACATTTCTATGAAGTACATATTTAAAGATTTTTTATCAAATGCAAGATATACCGTAATCACCAATTATAAATCTTATTTCACCAAGAGAGTGGTGTTAAATTATGTAAAAAGAACCTATTGAACCAAAATACAACTTATTCTTATTCTACTTACTTTCTTGTAATTTTACAGAAGCCCAAGTAGGATCATCAGCATCCACTTTTCCTAAAGTCAACAGCCGATGTGCTCCAGTGTCTGGGGTACTGTTGAAATCTCCACAAAATATGACAGTTGCCTTATGCCCACACTCATCAGATGTTTCTTGAACAACATGCTCCAAATAACGAAGCGTCATTCCAGTCTAAAAGAAGAAAACAGTAATTACTCTAAAATTAAGACGAGTGGTTATCTTTTTAATGACAAGTCATTTTCTAATGACAAGAGAAATGCAAAGAACATAATAAATGACTCTATGCAGTAATGAGTGATGGGAAAAGAATTGAAACTTTATAATAGCTAAATTTAAATTTTATCATAAAAAACTAACTGCAAGTAAAATATCTTTTAGAAAAGAACAAATTAAGCATCAATATTAGTAGATTATAGTACAAAAAAGCCAATTTTGATTATTGCTAAGACCACCAGGAAAAGTATAGCTCTTACTGCGTGTCGAGTTAAAATAAACATTCTGCTACCTCAACTTGTGTCAAAAAGGATGACTATAAAGAGGTTGTTCAAACTATTTTGTTGAAAAAAATACATTAGATATCAAGTGGAAAACTTTAGGGGTTCTACAATCACTTGCAAAGGTCTTGTGAAATATGGAGTGGCACCACTTTCGGATGCTACAATTCCATTCTCAAATAGTTAAGAGTATTCCATCATGTCTGAGAATTATAATTACCTTCAACCTTCATAACAGCTTACAGTCAGTAAGCACATGATGAAAATTAGGTTTTAGCGCAGGGTTTGGCAACTACAACTCGTAGAAAATACATTTTTATTTTTCGAGGGTAATGACTGATAGTATTTTCACTGTCATTTTATCCAGCTCAAATCTCATTACAGCTCTCCAGATAGAATTGCAACAACTGGGAAGAAGTTGTTGTAGTTCAACAGTGAATCTGTAAATTACCCCTGTCAAACCAAGTTCACAGTTTGGGATTCAAAAGTCTTCTGCAATTAATATTATTGGCTTACAACAAAATTTTGTGGACAATGCACCTATCTTTTTTTAGGACACATGAGAAAGGTTGGCCTAATGGTAGTGAATTAGACTTCAGAGACAAAGAGATTGGGTTCATGAGATTTGACTTCATATGCAAAGTAATTTTTCATTAGTTTACCATGTTTCAGGGCAAACACTCATGATTTTGTTATATATATGTACCCTTAAAAAATTAGGTAATGTGACTAAATCGGTGTAGTTAATCCAAGAGATTTTGAAATATAAATACAATTTACTCTTATTAGGATATTCATTTTTTGCACATTTTCCTTAGTGGCATGTTCATTCATTCAGGTCTGGGCTCCATTTAAATGTAAATAAATATGATGAGCACATTTTCATTTCCTCTTATGCACATTCAATGTAAGACCAAAGTTAAAATCTGTCCATGAGTGAATAGAGGCAAAATATTCTAAAATATATTAAAAAATACTTTCAAGTGAAAAACGATCATAATTACATTAATTAATTTATATTTCATTTAACTAAAGACAAAAAAATAAGTTGTAGAATGTAATTAAAGAGTAATAATGATGAAAATATAAATACCCCATTTTGTTTTCCGTAATGTCGTCACCTCAACATATATACAAACATTTGTTTTGGAATTTCAGGGGCAGTGTTAATAACATGAGTACCATTAGTGTGTGCTATTAGAAAAGCGTTGTAATATTTACCAGGGGGAAATATGTTGTTGAAAGGCGAATTTCAACTGAAGAAAAGAATTTCAACTTCTCTAAGAAGTGCATGAAAATTGTCATACAAATGTATTGTAGAGCAGAATCAGAGTAGTAGTAGCTCTTTCAACCAAAACAATATTTAAAATGTTGACATTTGTATAATTTAATGTTTATTTTTAATTTAAATCCAGGTTATACCATGTATAAGGAAGTTAAGGGAAGAGGGAAATTCTTGTGAGAAGTTCTGTTGCTTCTTAGTTCCTATAAATTCCTGCTAAATGTCTGCTGCATAGTGAATTGTATTCAGTGATGTTTTCGAAGTTGGATGGCTCAAAGCAATTTTAAATGTTAAAATAGTTTCTTTGCTATTTTGAACACTATAATATAAAAAAGTATCTTCCTAGAAATAATCACTGTACTTTGCTGAGAAATTAATTTTTACATATTTAATTAGAATGATCTTCAGACTTCCATGAAATGAGTTAAGAGTGCGGCATTAATGTTACAGACTTGTTTAAGAATAAATATTTTTGTCACAATGAGTGCTAAGTAAATTTCTATTTGACTTGGTTAATTATAGTGTAGGACTTAGGAAAAAAATGGAATTCATAATGCTTGGAATATTTTGAAAAGTAATTGCAGCATTGAGTGATACAGTTTTACATATATGTAGGCATTGAGAAAGTATGCATAGGAAAAGTGGTAAATGGCAATTCATTAAAAAATACACCTGATGACAGGGTTTTAAGGAACCTAACTCTGTTTATAGTAAGGCATGCAAATATACTGAAAAATCAATATATTGAACAAAATATGTTTTAGGAGGCAATATTACACCCATTTCCATGGGCATTACATTAAAAATAAAAAGTTTGGGAACTAGTTCATTAATATTGTAGTCTAATGAAAACTGTACATATAAAGGTAAATAACCGCAACATATTCAACTTCATTTAAAAAAGATTAACCTAATACCTGAAGCAACCTAATGTTGTCAGCCAATGGGTGAAAATAAAGGTGAGTGTCTCCAATGACTAAACGTCGCCCTTTCATATTGCCATCTTCAACAACTTCTAGGATGGTGACTTGAAGAGTTGTGGGAAGGCAAGCCATTTTTGCAAGTATTAACTGGCCATAAGTTGATTCTTTCAATGATTCATAGAATTTGGAGAAAACTGGATTACATTCCATTTCTTTGCCCAATGCCAAACTGCATGATTTGACCAACCTACAATTAAATACATTATTATTAAGAGCAAAAAAAAATCATGAGACTACACTTACATAATAAAACACATGACAATCTTTAATACACTTTTTCAATTGTTTGGAAGCCAGGAAGAAAAATAAGCAGGAGGGAGTGGAGAATGAACTTCATGCAATAAAAGTGAAGCAATTTTTTGGGCTTATGCTCTCTTGTGCCGAAGCTAATAACTCACAAAATGCATATCAATTTAAACCCTTAGTAAAACCATGCGTAGAAATTTTTATGCAAATAATTTTCCAGAAAATTTAGCATTACTCATGGCAAAAAGCAGTGTTTTCCATAGGGTGTTGGTAGGAAATTGTAGCATGTATACTTTTAAACAGCTAATAACTTATTTATGAATGAATTTATCTAATAATGTTGACAAAAATATTATAAATCCTCATCATTTGATCTTGAGTGGTTGGAAATGATAATTCTAATATTCTTTCCTAGATGTTGGCTATTTTTTTTAGCATTGATTAGATGAAGAATGCCTACAATGAAAGTATTATTCACATAAAACTGTCTTGTAAGACTTGCTTGCTTGGACTCTAAAGTGTGTAATGCCTTAAGAAACTTGGATTTCATTAATAGCAATTATTATATATTTTAAAATATCTATACTTTGAGAATCTCATACTGAGCATTGATACTTTCAAAATTAGAATATTTTCCAGTTAACTGGCCCCCTTACTATAAACCAGGGTTAATTAAGAAATATTGACATCCAAAATTTTCCTCATATGCTATCAGACATGCCAACTTTCAAAAATGAAAAATCGGGAGATTTTTAGAAGTGTATCAGGAAGTAATCACTTTTAATTACCACAATATTTGCATGGCACCTTAATCCCTTTATGACACTTTGCCAATTTTTAATGAATGTCACACTTTATTAACATGTTAAGCTAAGTACACAATTTGAACAGTTCATCAAGAACGTAAGAAGGAAAAATCGGGAGTCTCCCGCTTAAATCGGGAGAGTTGGCATGTCTGTGCTATCCATTTGCTTTAATACACAAACACTTTTTTATGGAAATCATTACTTCTCTCATGGAATTAAGGTTGTTATTAAAGTTAATTATCATTTAAAACAGGAAATATCATTTCTTTTAAGTTTGAGAGACAAAAGACAAATTAGTACATATTATTAAAAAATCCTTCTTAAAATGTTAAAAAGAAAGGATGCATTCACTATTTGTACTGGAAGCATTGAAATAAAGGTGCAGTGCATGACCTTGCATAATAAGAGCAACATTTTTTTATATAATGTTTACCGCTAATAAGGAATGCTAAAAAAATTTCATTTTCTAAAAAAACCCCACACTTAATTCTGTATTTTTGAGCTAAATAAATGTTTTCAGTCATGGTAATTTCACTACTGATATCTTATTAGGCGGGTCGCAGTGGTCTAGCGGGTAGAGCGTTGGACTGCTGACCGAAGGGTCCCGGGTTCCATTCCCGGGCAAGGCACTTTGGGCACCTGCAGCTCCACCCAAGCTAGTTGATTTTTCGGGTACCAGGTCTTCCTGGGAAACCAAAACCGGCACAGGGAAAGGAACTGGCCCCCCTACCCTGATGTGTGAATATTCACACGCCGTCGGGCTTGGTACATGGGTGAGCTCTACCATCACCTACTAAACCGACCTTCGGGTTGATTACTGTGTTTATGGTTTATCTTATTAGATCAAAGAGAGTTTTGGAAAAGTGCAAAAAATTGCCATCATACTTTCATTTACTCAAAGAGATTCTCTGGATATTTCATAAATATGCCGCCTTTTTATTTTTGCTCATGTTTTTCTTTGGATTAAGTAACTTCAAAATCTGCCTCACTCTTAAACTCCTTATTCTTCCTTAAATATGATGGCATTTTCAGCGTATTATATTATGAAAGTGACATTTCATCTAGGTATTGAAACAAAAAACACACAATAACAATTTATTTTAATTTCACAGCTTTATCATGAGTGGTGCAACTGAAGTGGGCCACAAAATTTTACCTTCTTGCACCAAGGGATCTTATGGCATTTGACACATTAATGGTATGGGAGTGATTCCCCTTCTTTGTGCTACCTGCAATTTCCAATCAAATTCTATCACTTAGGAGATTACGCAGTTTAGGTTTTTCTTTGGATTAAGTAACTTCAAAATCTGCCTCACTCTTAATTCAATCACACATTTCAATCTCAATCAATATCACACATTTGAATCTGGGACTGTCCAGCCAGTGTATATGATACCACACAACCAATAAAGTTAATGCCCTCATGAAGATTCAATAAGACCAAAAAATATTCAGATCAACATAATGATGGTTAGTAAATTCATATAGTCAAGCATGGGTACATACAATGCACAGATTTTATATTTAATAAACTAGAAAAAGAAATAATGATTCAACAAGGGGTGAACACTAGTTCAAAAATTATGGTGAAAAACAACAAGTAGGCCATTTAAAACATAGGCACAATGACTACTAACAAAAATCTTACTAAGAGGAATCATTTCATGATTTAAAATTTCCTTGTCCTGATAATTAATTCCAATTAAATTACAAAACAACTTTAAAAATAAAGCTTATCAAAGGTATTAGTATCATGTCTAATGTAATGAATTTTTTACAAACTTGAATTTAGACTTGTGGAAGAAGCAGGCAAGTCCTTCATTCACCTTGCCCTCCCCTTTGCGCTGGAACACTCCAGTGAATCCAAGAGAAGAGAGAACTGGAGTCAAGTCAAATTCAAACACTTTGGCATCCACTTCTTGCAGGCACAATAAATCTGCATTGTAGCCTTTAATAAAAATACGGAAAAACAATGGAAATAAGTATGTCATCAGGGCATGCTTGCAAAAAATGAATTAAAAAACTATAAATTGACAACAAGACCCATCTCAATAATATATGAAACAAGTTTTGCACTTATAGTGATAATGTAGATGGCTCTATCTATATAGATGGTTTGCATATTCTTTTAAATTATATTCCACTATATATCATGACAATATCTTCACAAAATTAAAGAAATAGACCAAGAAGATTTATGAAAGGAATAGGGATAAAAAATGTAATATTTTTTTTTAAACTGTAGCAGAACCATAACACAATGCATACAAACATAAAATTATAAGAGTATTAAAGCAATCTTAGGGTCTGAAAAACTGAACATTATCACATAGGAAAGTAAGAGAGACATTCCTTATATTTTAGGGATCTATTTGATAAAAAAAGAAAACAAAAAATAAAATATTTTCCAAACAAGCAACTGTTTCAAAAATAAAAACCAAAGAGCAAAGTGACTCAATCCTATCTCTACTTCTATTCATGTATCCCTCAATGGCTGCTATTCTGAAAAAAGTGGTAATAAGATATTCATGCTATTCCAAAGTCAATAGATGGTATGGATAAAAAGCATCGAGAACAAATATTTCTTGACTTGACAGTGCATTGCAGTGTGCTTGCACCATTCGGACTTGGTGATGGGGGGGTCTTACATTCAACACATGCCAAGCGCCAATTGCCTGCCAGCATTTGTTCAGGCTAGATCATATTTTTAGTGGGTCCCTGTCGAGTGACTCAGTGCAAGCGCAAAATGAAGCAAACGATAGAACAGCGGTATGTCATCAAATTTTGTGCTGGACTGGGGAAATAGGGTATGGAGTCGTTGGGCATGATTCGCCAAGTGTTCAAGGATGAAAGCATGTTACAAACTGCAGTTTTAAAGTGACACCAGATCTTCAAAGATGGCTGAGATAGTGCAGAGGATGAGCTCCTTGCTGGATGGCCGACGCCATCAAGAACCAACGACAATGTGCAACGTGTGCATGAAATCCTCAATTCAGATTGTCGGTTAAGTGTGCACATGATCACAGATTATATTGGCATAGATAAGATGACAGTGTACACCATTATCACTGAAAATTTGGCAACGCAAAAGATCTGCGCTAAACTCGTCCCGAATGTCTTGACAGACGACCAAAAGCTGAGTTGAGTGTCTGCTTGCAAAGACCTTCTTCAATAAAATGTGATCATTCCACCACCCCCTTACAGTCCTGATTTGGTACCAGCAGACTATTTCCTATTCTCAAAAGTGAAATCCTCCCACAAAGGAAAGCATCATGGGACCCTTAGTACTGTCAAAGAGGCTTACATGCATACCCTTAAGATCTTCCGGAATCCACCTACCAGGGAGCCTTCGAGTAGTGGAAAGGCCATGGGCAAAAGTGTGTCAACACTCAAGGAATCTACTTCGATGAATTCTGAGGCATTGAAGCTATACATGAAATAAATCTATTTGTCCTAAACTTTTCCCTGATACTTTTATACAAATCTTGTATAGCTTGGATTGTGATTCTGGATGGATGCGGTCATTAACTGATAAAAAGAGTCAGAATATTCAGTCACATGCCATTTTATTCCAGCATGAAATATCTAGAACAGAAATTTTATATTACCACAACCAATGGGAGAACAATGTAGTGGGAAGAATTCCCAAATATAAGCAAAGATGAGGAAGATAGACAGCAAGCACGATTCCACATATTTAATGATAAGTTGTACCAAAGAAAGTTGTTAGATTAAATCTAAATATGCCAACTCATCAAACCTAAGTAATACTTTAGAAAGACTCAAATATTAATTTCAGGGATTTTACTACAGTTGCAATTATGTAAGTCTTAGAATGTATGACGTATTAACTGAAATAATTATATTTCTGGTAGTACAGCTGACTAAAACATATTGATAATGTGCACAAGCATATTAACTAATTAATTACAGTACTTACAGCTACGATAAATGTACAAATTATTGTTACACTATTGGCAGAATGTGCTTTTGTAAGTACAAGTTGGTTAAAATATTTTTGTTGATAATATGAATTAGCATGGCAGTGTCACAAGTGCTGAACTTATTTTATGTTAACTTAAAAGGGCACACTGCTGTTATATCTGTTACCACTATATAAATTATTATATTTAAGTAAATGTAAAACTGACAAAATTACTTGAGTGTCTTCCCAATGCTAAGGGTAGATAATACATATAGACTGGCAAAATGTGTGTCATAAAAATGTGATTTTAAGACACAAATTCATTTAGAATGTAAATATACAACATAAACACATTAAAGCCAAGAGACAATTCTGTAGTACTGAACCCTAATCACTGATATCAATACCAATTAATGAAATAGGCAAGAACTATAATATAAACCATAAGATTGGGAAATATAATATCATAGATGAGACTTCATTCAGCACATGGAAGTGTATCTGCAAACCATATCAGGTTATCTTATTTTTTACGTTCTGTATCAGATTGAAAATATCAGTGCATAATTCCATAGTTAGCATACTTTATTTCTTTAATTCCAATACTAAGGAAAACATTACCCTTATGTTATATGCCTGATGCATTCACTATCCTATTTATAATAAAACAAGAATAATAAACATATAGTCTGGACTCCTCTTGTCGAGAAATCTCCTCCTTCCTAATCTCATTCATCCCCTTCCATCTTCATTTTAAGAACTAATAAAAGCATCTGAAACTGATTCAAATGCATAAAGAAAACTCATGTTTTCCATGAATATTGATGAAAAATGATAGAAAGTCAGGCAGTGCACTACTTTACTAGAGAAAACAGGGTCATGATAACAAGAGCCCAACCCTCATATTTGAGCAATAATATTGCCACCCTCAGGATCACAATATGCTGCTAATAACAGTGAACTGTGATTGTGCAATGACTACTCCGGACCAATATATCAGCAGTGTAAACAACAAATAGTGAATGTTTGTGAGTGCAATAATCCCTAAAATTGCCTGTAAGGATCATGATAACATTAATAATGTAGTGTGGTTTCATTCAGAACAGCAGCCCAGACATTTGAAACAATAGATTCTTAAGGTGAAACACATATTAGTAACTTTGACTTTATGAATGTAAATTATTTGATTGGTGAAAAAATTTAGAATAATAACTTTACTATAACCGATTGCTCAAAAATAAACATATACATACATACCTATTTCTTAAGGTTCATTCTCAAAGTCAACTTACCAATAAGCTCTTTAAGGAAAAGTTGTTTCCGATAGTTGATAGCAAGTGCATAAGGCGGACAATAAGGATACAGAACAGTGCGAGAATAATCTGAGTCAACATAGGTATCTGCCAGCAAGTTATAGGTCACCACGCGAAAACTGAAATCAAGAATGAACCCAATGTGTATTAAAACTGAAATCAGGAATGAATCCAATATGTATCATAGTTTTCTTTTAACTCTCAGTTTTTAAATGTTCATAGCACCAAAAAAATCATGCCATTACAATTTTTAGCAGCTAATACTATTTTGCAGCACCTTTCCAAATACTTTAAGAAATTAAGCATAAAGTACCAGGTTAGGGTAGGTTTTTGATGGACCCAAGTGCCTGGATCCAAATAAGATATACTAGTACCCAGATTCAAATAAGCCCCGCCAACAAAACACTAAATATTTTACAAAATCCTTACTGCATATTACAATAACTCATTCTTCAGCAATGAATACGTTCTACCTCTGTTAGTTCCAGTAGAATGCCCATTTTTTCTCCTTATACCTCACTTTCTAACATTCTCCCTTAATTACAGACACTTCCTGCATCCACTTGTCCTGCTGTCTTCAAATTTCTTCCAACAATTTTGTTATGATTCTTTGGTTGACTGACTAGCTAAAGTTTGATTGACTACACATTTAACTGATTTGATGTGAAACTCCAATTCCTATGACTGCCTTCAGCCTAATACTGCCCATCTGGACACTACACCCTCTACAAATGCTTGTGCAAATGGAAACATATAGGGGCCCCTCCTATTTTCAGCAAAACCTCACTAATTGTACCCAATTTACTGTCTAATTCTATCTCAAATACCACAAATCATACAGATAAATCCCTCCCATGGACTACAACCTTGATGTGGCAGAAGGACTGGTGCATTCTGATGACCCCTATAGCTAGCGGGTGGGATGATAATTGCTCCTGGTAGGGTCACCCATGCCAAATGGGTTAAAGGTTAGGAGGCTGACAAAAGGTAGTCCACGCAGCATCAGTTCTTCAGTGAGGTGGCTGCAAAGGCGTTTGACCCCAGTGGGGTAGCTATTGAGTGATGGTGTCATGTTAAAAACACCTTTGAGAAAGACTAGGGGAAACCATCTGCATTATTATTCCTTAGACTTTAATCATGGACAGTATAGAGAAAATCAGTCTTAGCAAGCATGGGACTTGGTCCAATTGGCCATATATTGTGTCCGACAGCAGGGGTGGCAAGGCTTTCGCGGTCATCATCTCACGAAAGACTAGCAAAGCAAAACCATCAGCAGCAGGACAGATTACGCAGAGGAAGAAGACTGAGTTAGTTAGAATAGGAACTTGTAATGTTAGGACAATTTTGAGGACAGGAAAATTAGAGAATTTAAAATGAAAGATGGAAAGAGGAAATATAGATATTTTAGGTTTGTGTGAGGTGAAATGGAAGGATAGCAGAGATTACTGGGGTGATAGTTCTAGAGAAATATATATTGGAGGGGAAGAGAGCCAGTGAGGGGTTGCCATGATATTGAATAAAAATATAGAAAGAAGCATATTCAACATAGAGCACCAATGATGAATAATACTAGTAGGGGTAAAAGTTTAACCTACGAACTTGGGTCATTGTTTCAGTGCATAGGCCACCATGCAATTATAAGGAGGAAGAAGTTGATAGGGAATACAATCAGTTAGAGGACAATCGTGTGTGTTCCTGCAGGGAAACATGAGACAGTGATGGGGGATTGGGATCCGATGGTAGGCTTAGTCTTCACCAACACTTAGTTTAGATACCACAAAAGGCTTAGGAGTAGTAGTTTTAGAGGCAGCGAGGCGATAGATGTCGGATGAGAATTAATATTAATAAAACAGAGGTTATGCAGTTTTCCAGTAAGAGAAAGGTTAAGGTTAACATTAAAATATGAGGGCAAACTCTGGAGCACATGAAACAGTTTACATATCTCGGGAATGTTATGGATAAAAATAGTCAAAGTAGCAGGGATGTGAGGAGAAGAATTGCACCAAGCAAAGGGGATTTTCCAAGTATGCCAGAATTGATGACAGGGCCATTGGGTACGGATATTAAGAAAAGGTTCATCAAAACTTTGATATGGAGCATAGTAATGTATGGCACGGAAACATGGTCAGTGAAGCAGGATATAGACTTAGATTGGAGGCTTTTGAAATGTAGGAATGGAGAAAGTTAAATGGACAGAAAGGAAAACAAATGAGAAAGTGCTAGGTGTGGTGGAGGAGGAGAGGGGATTGTTGGGAGAAATCATAAGGAGGCAGAAAAAATGGATGAAAACAGCATATTGATCGGCAGTGAGAATTTGAAGACTGTAATAGAGGGGAGAATGTTAGGCAAACGAAGAAAGGGCATGAAGAGAATAGGATTGTTGGATGGAATGAAGGCAGGAGAGAATTGTACAGAGATGATAAGGGGCGTGTTGTAGAGCAAGATTTTGGAATGTGTTTTGTTAGGAGAAACAAAAAATTTATTTGGTAGTTTAGTCCATCCAAAACCTACCTTCTCCAGTACATTATCCAATTAAAAATCACAGATAAATCCTGTATACATTCTACATTCTTTTCTACCAGTGAAAAATTACAGCTATGGATGCATCATGCAATCCCTTTCAAGAACCAAACTGATCTCTGAAGCAATCACCCTAATCCCCCTCCTAAACCTCTAAAATCATGTACTCCATCATCCTTTCTTGATGATTCTAAGTAATTCCTTTCCTGTGGGTAAAATCAAAATTATGGCCCTATAGCCCTTGCATATTTTGGCTTTTCCCTTTTTGGGATAGGAATCTATAATAATCTAATGAAATATTCTGGTCAAATTACTTCATTATAAAAACTACAGATGAGGCCATAAAATCACTTCCTTCAATGTTTTTCTTAATTCTTGAGTAATTCCCCATGTCCAGATAATCTTGGAGTCAAATATTCCTGATCCTAAACAATACTCATCAGAATCAATTTCCCTTCTATTCTCTTTAGTGACCAAATATCACAACAATAAAGTTATTTGTGTATTCCTTCTATCACAAATGAATAATTTCTGCTTCCATGATGGAATACGATTTATATCGTATGGTGCCTCATATATCTTATAGTCATTTTTCTTATATTTGGTCAAGAATTGAGAAGCTTGTAGTAATAATGGAATCAACATCCAATGGACTTCATGGGCATCATTCACACCAAAAAACCATTTGTCCATTAAGATATCAAGTTGATACCTAGAAACATTTTGAAGGCTATGCATCATCAGAAATTGTAGTACTTAAGGAATTTTCTACAAGTGTTTACTACCCTTGATGTTTGAAAACAAAATTCCAAGTACAATTGTCTCCCCGATAGACCAAAAAGCATAAGTTATTCAATAACTCATTGCAAACAGTGGTTCTCAGATTGTCACAGATTTCTACTAAAATACATAAAACTACATACTGTCCTGGAGGCTAATATACTTTGCCTCAAAAATCATTCACTAGAACTGCCATTAGTGGTCAAGATATTTGTAACCAAAGTTTAAATAAGTTTCATATATACCACAGCTCATGTAAATTGCTGGAGTGACAAGCATCAACAAATAAAAATTGAGACATGAAGAGGATTGAACTTTTCATTTAGACTGGCAAATCCAAATATGCACTGAAGTGGTAGCAGTGAGCTTGGGTGAAGGAGACTCAACCACATTAGCTGAAGAAATAAGGTATAATTTTACTAATGTATGCCTGTAGGAGCATGTGAATGTTATTCATTAGATTAAGATATGCTATAGTCCAATGATTATGAACTGAAACAAGATCTTTAGCATCTCAAAACCATGCTTGCTATTAGTATGGTGAATACTTCACCATGGATGGCTAGCTTTTTCCCAATAAATCTAGGTGTAGGTTTAACCTTTGCATGACAAATAAACCAGACAAATCTGTAGTCAAGTACTGGGTGTCAAGAGATGTACATTCTAAATACATGTGTAATGATTTTCCATACTTGGAGATAAGAGGGGTTGAAGCCCACTCAATAATGGTCTCCCCGAAAATGCCATTTTCTTCTTATTTCATCCATACTTAAATTGATGATGAAAGGTTAAGATATGATTTTTTTCATAACTGACAGAAAAAAGCATTAATATGGACAAAATCAAGCCAGAGATCCTCAAAACACTTCATACATGGAAGATTAGATCCATGATATCACAGCACTGAGTGTACTGGGTAAAAATAAATGTATTGGTATTGAATACTATCTCTCGGAGCCTAATTAACATTGAGTTAAGTAACACAGAATGTGCTCTGGTACACCAGAGTTAGCCAGTTTCTACAAAAGCTCGAAAAACGTGGATGAACAAGTACTAAGTATTCCAAACTGTTGATGAAAGTTATATGATCATTTGAAATATTTGAATTGACAAAAATTATGACTGCAGATTTGATATAATCATAAATATAGTCATAAAAAAGATGAGAGAACTCACTTAGCAGTCAAAATGGCCAACGTCAGTGCAGCATTTATGAGTGAGGAATATGGCTGGAAAATTTTCTCAAATCAATGATAATTCCCATCCCAAAAAAAGAAAAATTTATGTGAGGACAAAGAACAATAAGTTTGATTTTGTAAGTAGCTAAGGTGATGCATATGGTTATCAATAAAAAGATGGACAGTACGGCAATTGATCACTCGGGGATAATCTATTTGGGTTAAGGAATTGGAGAGGTATGCATGATGTTAAAGCAGAAATTAGGGCACTAGTACAAAAGGAACACAGAATACAATCACAATGTATTTGACTGTTTCGTGCATTTTGAGAAGGCATTCTATAAATTGAGCAGAATTAATTAATATATTGCAGTCGATAGGAGAAAATTGAACGGGTGGGCAACTTTTCCACTCTACACATCTCAGACTGCTCAGATTGAAAATTTGGATTTACAGTGTCAGAAAGAAGGAGGGATAAGACAGGGCTGTCCATTATTACCAATGCTTCTCAAGGTTCACACAGAGGAAATGGTAAATAGGAATAACTGGAAATAGGAATAAGAGTCAACAGATAATTCATAAAATCAGTTGGATTTGTGGAAGATCAAGCTCTAATAAGCTGGCCAGTCTAAGGGTCATAATCATTAATGAGAACATTAGAAATTCAGTTTGATAGGTATGAGATAAGAATCAATGCAACCAAAACAAAGTTTTTGAGGCTTTCAAGGAGGAGAAAGACTGAGTAAAACATTAAAATTAGAAGGCATAAGCTAGAGTAGGTGAAGAGAAGGTGAATCCATTTTTAATTCATCTTGGTGATCAATGTTATAGGGACATAAAAAAAAGAGTTGCATTAGGAAAAGAAATATTTACAGGAGGAAAAATTTCATGACTTGGATGTTGAGCAAGCACTGGAAGATTGTTTTGAAAGGCACAGAAAGTTAATAATGTTTTTGGGGAGGCAACCGACAGTTGAGGTCATTTGCCCCATAGGGATTAGATAGGAAGGGAGGGACGGTGGAGAGGAACCTAGCATCGGCATTAGCCTACTCTTAACGAAAGGCACCAATGGGTCCACCTTAATGTTCCATTCAACAGACGGCGTGCTCACTCTAAGTGCCCTCCACAAAACACCTGAAGTAGGAATCGGGATACCACTGAAAAATATCTGTTGCAGCCCAGATTCGAAACTGGCCCCTCTGGGTGGGAAGCCAGTACATTAGCCACTGAAGTCACTGAAGCTAGATATGTAGATTGGAGGATTTTGCAATGTGTTTAAGGAGGGAAGAAGGAAAAGGTGAAATGAGAGATATGATTGTTGGAAGTAATCTAAAATGCAGGAAAGGTGGATGAAGAGCATTTTGACAAGAGATAGAGAGATGGAATGCTGAAGGTTGACAGAGAGGTGAATTTTACGCAAGTCAGGTAGGGTGAGGAAAGGCATAGGTCGGTTGAAAGAGAGATAGAATGTATGCAGAATTAAATAAGGGTGAATTGCGGTGCATGACAATAGGTTGTGTCCTGTTAGGTGTGGCTTAGAAATACAGTGTTCAGTCCATGTCCATTCAAAGACTACCTTAAACAGAAGATAAAAAAATGATCTAGTTTCATGAGCAAGATGTTCACCTACCTGAGGCACCTTAATCTATTATTGTTATTTAAATACTTTACATATTTTGTTAGTTCTCTTATTCTTTGATCACTCACCTAGGACAAAAAATTCTTTCTGTAGTAAATCCATGCCGATCTTCAAATGGGCATCTTCCTGGACCAGCCTCAACAACAGTGGGAGAAACGGCTTCTATCATTGGACCCTCCTTATAGATATCACCTTCCAATAACTTTTTACGAGGAATGCATCTCACTAGCAGTCTCAAGCCAATATCGCTTGTTGAAGGGGTGTAGAAATACCCATCTCCCACTTTTGTCCATGTGAAATTATTCCTGGAACATATGCATAGCAATGGATCAGAAAAAAAATGACTTTTACTGCTACAGGTGAACTGGAAAATTTTGATATTTCCAGCAAAAACTCTTAAGACCTTCATTGAAATCTTACACAACAACACTATTAACCTTGCTAAAAATGATTATGTTCCTGATATTCTCATTTTTACAAAAAAATATATCATATAGAACGGATAATTAAACTGAAGTCACATTGCCACATCATCAAATGCGCACAAATGATATCCATTGCCGTTGTAAGAATAATTATACCCACCAGAGGGATTCTATGAGGGATTCCAAAAGTTCAGCTTTTGGACATCTGATCTAAACATATAACTCCTATAAATAAGATATCAAGTGTAAAAATAGAAAAGTTTAATGGCACATGAAATAATATTGTATTTTAGACTTCTCTGAATAAGATGGCGAAAGACAAATACAATTGAGTAGAAAAATATTTTATATTCACAGGCATGACCTGTTGCCCTAGCAGCTTCAAGATATCAATTACCTGTATATCCACCAAGTTCTGACATGCAGAGATAAAGCCTTTCAGCAAAAAAGCGGAAGTGCTTGGCTAATTCGGATCCACAGATAGGACATGAAATAGGGCACTGAAGTCAGGCGTAAAGACAGGATTAAAATAATAGATATCCAATAAAAACTCTTTGACATGCAAGGGAAAAGTAATATGAGTAATTCAGGTTCTTTTCCCAATCAAGAAGCATCTGACAGCAAAGACTACCAAACAAGTGAACCACAAGACACTTCTCAAATACTGTTGAGAAAATCAATTGAAATAAAGTGAACAATAATTTATTTCTTCACAATAAAAGATTTAAAATAAATAAAATACACCCTATTCCTAATTCAAATTCTTAAAATAATTTTTCCTATTTCTTGATTGCTGCTTAGACCTCACACTGTCAAACTTATCCCTTGATTTTCGAAAGAATACTTGCGAGATGAGCACCTAGCTACTTGCATACTCAAAGAGTTCTTAAGCAATCAATATAGTTAATTATGTAACTTATGATTCCTTACTTTCATCTGGTTTTTAAATATAATATAATCATACCTAATTACCAAAATTCATACACAAACTCTTGTTCTCATCAGTGAATAAATAAACACCAAAATTAACAATCAAACATGAGGAGGTAGGAGAAACTTAAAGCATATGATAAAATAGATTGTTCAGTGAAACTAAATGGAATCTCCAGCTAGGATGAGATCACTCCACAATGAAAAAAAAAGACCATGGACTTGCAAAATATTTAATCGATTCTTTGATCAAAACTTCTGCTACTATTATTTAACTTTGTAAATGAAGCTCTCTGCTTTGTTTGCAAAATTTTATAACTTAGATGACAGGCACGTCCCCAACCCTTTTTAAATGTATGTGCTAATGTGTTGAAACACCAGAATTCAACCAGTGGAGAGGAGTGAGAGGTGTGATGGCTAGCATACTGACTTCCCACCCAGAGGGCCAGGGTTTGAATCCTGGAGTTGGCAAATCTTTTTCAGTGGTATCCCAATCCTTACTAGAGGTGCTTTGTGGAGAGCACTTACGTGAGTATGCCATCTGTCAAATGGGACGTGAAACTACATACCCCTTGGCACCTTCCGCAGAGAGCAGATTAATGCCAACACCAGGTTTCTCTCCACCCTTCCCTCATTCCCACCTATCCCTAATGGTGCAAATGACCTCAGCTATTGGTTGCTTTCTTTAAATCTATTACTGCTACTAGAACCTTTGGAGGCATGGGCATCCCATTTTGGCATGGAACAATATGCTCTATGCTTGCAAATGACCAGGAATTATGATATAGAAAAAAATGGAAGAATTGAAAATGGATCTTTGAGCTAACTTGGACAAAACAGTATATCTGGTTTTAGGAGGAGATGGAAAATATACTCATCTGGCCCAAGGAACCATCAATGCATTAAAACAGTTTAAGTACTTAGGCTCCCTTATTAATGCATCTACATGGTGTGAATATAATGTAAAATATACAGTAGTACAAGTAGAATAAGGAATTAAAACACTAACTGGTGTTCTATGAAGCAGTTTTATCTGAGGAAATAAAGAAGAGAATCCTACAAAATAGTAGAGAGCATAGTGACTTTTGGAGCAGAGAGATGGAATTGGAGTTAATTCCTGAAAAGTAAAAGATCAGCTTGGAGATGGAGAGCATGAGGCGTGACATCTGTATATCCGAGGTCGAAAGGAAGAATGAAGATATTAGAATGCAATGGGCATGAAATAATCAGGGGCGCAAATATTCCAGAAACAAGTTTTCTCATACGAAAAGTGAAGAATCAGGCGTGATATTGTGGAATTGAGACATAATGAAAACTTCGTTGCAATTTTCCACAGTTAAAACTTTATTGCCGACCATGGTTTCGATACACTGTATCATCTTCAGGTCTGAAGATGATACAGTGTATCGAAACCATGGTCGGCAATAAAGTTTTAACTGTGGAAAATTGCAACAAAGTTTTCATTAAGTTCTCTCATGTATTCAAAGAATGAACAAAGAAAGTTGGCTCAAGATTCTGTCAGCATGGTCATCATCTGGAAGAAGAAAATGCAGATGCCTTGGAAAACATGAGCAGAAATAACATTAATGCTGAGGGATCAAGGCTTGGAAGTTGAATATTGCAGTAACTTAGAAGACTGGAGGTGGGAATATATGGAGACCAATAAAAAACGTGAGAAGACCCTAAAGATAAAAGTAAGGATTGATTGCATTTTTTATCACCAGACACCAACACATAGCAAACATAATTATCGCCATTAAGTCAAAGAACATAACTTTAATGTTTCAACTATACTACAGCAATTAGTAGGCGTTTAAAGATCTTGAAGAGGCGATGGTTTTAAATACATTTTTCATTTGTTCAAATTGTAGCTAGCTAGCCTGCCAAGTGCCTAGACGGGGAATTCCCAGTGCAGTTACAATGCATCATAAAACTCTACGGGTAAACACATAGCACATTAAGAGTTTCAATGCCCTGTGCTATTACCGATACTCTTGATTTTTCCAATAACTAAAGACGATACTCTTTTAAAAAAAACTAGTCATCAACTTTTATGAGAATGTATTTAAGTTAATTGTAAGCCGTTAAAGTGTAAAAATCACATAATAAATGAAATGCATATAACTTCACGATTCAATTGCTATTTACTACTAAATTCAGGAAGATGCTATCTGGAATACTATTAGCCATTGCCCCAAATGTTTCAAATGTAGTGACTTACCGTTTGTCATCTACGCTTTTAAACCACTCGAAGGATGAATCTTCCCTGCAGGCGAATTCCAGATCAAGTTTGCTGGGGTAAACAGGGAACCCTGCCAGAATGCTATCTGGAAGTACAATGAAGCTTACCCATGGGGCATTGACTTCAATGTCATACAACGTCTCATACACTAAAAGCCTTAGAGTATCATGACCAAGTGTATCTAGGCATTTCACCTCTGGAGATACCGGAATCCCATCTTTCAAAAGCTGAACGTTAACTTTATCTTCTACTACTGACTCCACGCATGATACGTCTTTGTCTTGGCATTGCTTTGGCTTTTTCTTCTTCTTCGTTTTTTGTTCCATAACTTTTCCAACGTTAGTCGAAACACGATTCAAAAATTCCTGCACAGTTTCTGATGTTTGGCGACTAAAATTGAACTGTCTATTAACGTTTTTATAATGGAAATTAAAAGAAAATTGAAACCTATCTGAACCTTCCTCAAGACGTACATATGCGCTGGCCATATTCTGGCAGTGTATAGAAAATTTTCGTCGCCCAATGAAATTTATCGTGTTAATAAAATTTTTGTATAGAATAAAACCTTTCTTCATTCCAGAAATAAATCACACAGATCACCCACATGAAGAAATTAGTAATACAGTACGTTCCACCCTGTGGATTTTCGCATGTCAAGATGTCCAATTGATACCAACACTGAAAATTTAATGACGGCACGTTGGCAAAAATGTGAAAGAAAAAAATATTTTACACCAATCAGCACGATATTTATATAATACACCCAGCTCTAAGACCACTCCCTTAACTATAAGAGTACAAAAATTCTTATTTGATGAACAATAGAGATGAATTCACATAAATTGTTCCCTCGGGTGAAAAACTGCAAACGAAATGCAGAATGATGAAGTAATGTTTTAAAATCACTCTGAGCACCTGCTCCGCGATTCAATTGTTGTTTTAAGCGAACCCACTCTTCCAGGGAAATGACACGTAATGTAAAGCGATATTTTAAATCTTTAGGAAAAATTATAAATTCTCGCATCTCAGCGCCAGTTTTAATAAAAAAATTTCATTGGTCAATTGTTTTGATGACAAAAGAGAGGAAACTAAGTAGAAACCTACTACTTAGGAATAAAACATATCTGAAAAATGACAACCTACCTAGAGGTTATAAAACAAAGTAATCAACCCGAAAGTCGGTTTGGTAGGTGATTGTAGAGTTCTCCCAGTACTAAACCCCTCAGCGTGTGAAATTCACAAATCAGGGTGGGGGGGCAGTTCCTTTCTCTGGGCCGGTGATGGCTAGGAAGATCTGGTACCTGAGAAATTACATAGCTTGGGTGGAGCTCCAGGTGCCTAGAGAAGCTGGTACGGGAATCAAACCCAGTTCCTCCGGTCAGTAGACCAACGCTATACCCTTGGACTACCGCGTCCCAGTGGCATTTAAAATATTCTCAATATCACTGGCTTACTTCATTCTTCTTTTTCCTAGGCAAGGGGAGCATCCTTCCAGATCGGTTTCCCTGCTGTGCATTGATTTAAAAGAATAATTATTATTTAGGACTTCTCTATGGAAGAATAACTACAGAAAAGCGCGGAATATTATGGTTTTTCATACTACATGGGGTTATTAGCATTGGGGCAAACATATGAGTAGTGATGAGGGAAGTTAAGAGTTGACACTTGTAAAATATACACTTGTTGGAATGAGCTTCTCTTCTTTGCAAAGTATTGTTTTAAGCAAAATATGCAAGGCTGTTTGTAATAATTCTTTCAATTATTTCTCAACATTATCAATAGGTATCTTAATTGGGAATGGAAAAAAATAGTTTGATAAAAAGTGCTATATGGAATCCCCAAATTGTCAGCAATGTACATACGAGTTTCTCTAATTTAACAATGTCTCCAATCTTTAAAATTCTAGGAGAGAGAGCATATGGAAACTCTAACACACTTTATTTGTGCCATTCTAATTAATTTCTCTTAGATGACGTTTATCCTTCCCCATCTTGGACTTAACCTCTAGGCTTTATGAGTAATGATTTCTTCATCATATTTCCAAAGCAGATAGAAGGGCACACTAGGTAAAGACTGTCACTGACTACAAGCCATTTTTACCAGGCAATGGCTTCTCTGTTCTATTCTAGGTGAAATATGGAAAAAATCTTTTCAAAGGTTCACTAATCTAAGAATAGAAAAATAACTAGGAATTAAGTATATTTTTTGTTTTACGATTTTGTGGATGTAGAAGCGCGAATGTTTTTGGAGTAAAACTAAATATATCAAGGGAGTTTGTTTCAGGATGAAATGTACCAGTTCCAACTACGTTGAACTCAGTAGGCCTCAGCATTTTTTGCCTTTAATAATGTATGACATTCATGGATAAGTTAAAGCTAATATGAATTTTCTACAGCAAACTTGTTACCTGCAGCCACTTATGCTATTCAGCCCATGGGTTGCTAGAGAAAATGAGTAATCTCAAGAAAAATAGCAGCCTCACTGATAGTGAAGAGCCATATGCATTAAATGCATGGAGGTCAACCATTCACTCTCAAGTATTATATCCATGTAAAATTTCAGCTGAATATTGGACGACAACACTAACATGGCCAATACATTGTAACCGTACGAATGATTGACACTGAATGGTATACAACAGCCAAAAGTCACCTTCAAACAAACCTAAGTCATCATAATACCTTTCATTCCTAATAATTGTTCACAGTAATGGATGTTTAAAAAAATTATCATGATAGCTGTAGTTTAATAACATTAGAGATTAATAATCAAACCACTTTACTTTTCCACATAAAGTTTATGTGGAAAAGTAAAGTGGTTTGATTATTAAAAGTCAGTATGAAGATTTTCCATCAAGTTACGCCAGAAACTGTTGAATTTATTAGTTTACTTTAAAAACCTTTGTGGAAAGAAACAAAGAATACCTGTATGACCATAATCTAGGGATTTAATCGTGCATTCAATGATATTAAATCCAACCTGGTCTGACCAGTCTAGTATCAAATTTATAATTAGCACCAGCTAGCAAAAATACCCAGTCCCATCAAAAAACTTTAAAACAATTGGCATACTTTTACTAAATACTTAAAGGGTACGAAGCTACTGCAAATGATAACTGTAACAGCAACCTTATTCACAAACTTCCTTAGTGAAGAAACAATAACAATGGAAGGAACTGTTAAAGCTTCCCCGAACAGAGAAGTAAAAATCATTGTAAATTGTTTGACCATCATCTGAATGCTAAACAGCTAACAATATGAATGTCCTAACTTTTTCTTTTACTTTCCATGGTGACTTTTGGAATTATTTGCCAATAACTTTTCCAACAATTCTGATAATATTTTAAAATCATTTATTTCAAGTAATATAAACTTTTGTAGTGGGTCTTTACAACATAGATAACCCAATTATGAAGATATATAAAAGTTTGAAAGCATACAAATAAACAATAATTATGACAAAAAGAATTATCCACGAGCATCATCAAAAATTATATCACATTACAGACAAAAGGGATAACTTCTAGTCAAGCAGCCTTGAGTCTTGGAACAATGGAATTAGATGCAAACAACAAACATATATGTATATATATATATATCTTATCCAAGAAAACACCAGCACTGATAAATAAATACAAAGTTCAATAAAGAAAACATCACAGACTTCAGTAGTACCTTAGCATATATAAATGTAAAACACAATAGAACTGAATGATTCTTAAATACTATTCCAACCAGCACAGAAAAATGGATCCTATGGGGAAAGGGCTCTCATTTGATGAATTTATCAAGAATCTTTCAGTCAGATTCAATTTCTCCATTCAAAATTTATAATTTAATGCCCAAATAGACTAGAAAGAAGTTGAGGTGAAGTAAAAGTTTCTGGAATGTTCAAATGAATGAAAAGGTGAATTTGGAATCTTAACAATGGACAAGTAAATAGCGCTTGATAAACTGCAAATGAATATGTGCATGAGGTGCCCTGTGAAGAGCCGAAAGAAACTGCATATGATCAAGTCCATGAATTATTCAACTGAAATTGATAAAGGCGATAAATGCTCCCGGGAAAAAATGGGAAGTTGATTAAGAGAAAATGAAATTGAGAATGGTAGCAGTGGCTTGCAAAAGTATCACTTTGACTTTTAATTGCACAAAACAATAGAATGAACACAAAAGCACCTTCTGATAGAAAATGACATGTTATCAATCTCAGATGGCATGAGCAACAACAAATCTTGGCTGCCTCTCTTGACAAGGAGCAGATGATGGTACCGTTGTCAACTGTGACACTTGTGCACTCGTTGCTGGCAATAGCAGTGATAGTCCAATAGGTCGCGCAACTACAGTTTGCCTCTGTAAGTCCAACACTGGAGCAGCAGCAATATGAGTGACTTGAGAAGGCTGAACAGAAGGGGAACATTGAGTGAGTGTAGAATTAAGAGGTTGACAGCTTAGTCCAAAAGCCTTAATTGCATTTTCCATAGCCCTGGCATCATCCACAACCACTTGCGGTTTTTCACAATATGAAATGCTGCTTGTCCTCCTTGAGTCCCTTGCATGCCGCCGAATGTGCTTCGCAAGATGGTCTGAACGCATGAAGCGTCTCTCACAAACATGGCATCCAAATTTCTTCTCACCTGTATGTACACGTTTATGTCGGGACAATTCATCCGACCTTGAAAAGCGACGTTCACAGCCATCCCAAGGGCAAGCAAATGGCTTTTCCCCTACAAAAGGAAGAAGTACACACACTTAAAATATATAACAAATAGAGCAAAGGTTAAAATACTGTAATTCATTGCAACGCCTTTTTTTGAGTGTAGGATACACGATGGACACTATCCAAAAAAATACCATCCACAACATGTATCTGACAATAGATCACAAATTATTATTTAAAGCTTGCTGGACATCAAATAACAAAGAGGTCGGAAATCATAACATTCAACGGTTAACTATACTTATTGAATCGGAAAAAATGAACTGTTGAATGTATAGGTAGTCACAAAGAGAATGTTTAAATGAAAAACCAAGATAACTAAGGAAAAATGAATTAGTTACCACACAACATTGACTGTATGTACCAGCAATAAATATTTGGCAATGACATCTTCAAAATCATGAACTGCCCAAGTTGCGCAACATGGTAAAATTTAATCAACAATTTACCTAGCCTGGGCACCATGTTCTTTTAAACAGAAAAAGGTAAAATGTTTGTTTGTTCCCATGCTTACCTGTATGTGTTCTCATGTGGGCCTTCAGATGGGATGACTTAAAATAGTTCTTTCCACAGTCTTTGTGCTCACAGCCATACACCCTCCTCCTGGGATCCATGGTTGCCTGGCCATCCTTGATTGAAGTACTGTTATCTCCGGGTAACTGTTGACTGCTGGGCGACTGCACTTGGTTGGTTTGGGGTGAGATGATTATTGGTGACAAGAGAAATGAAGTGAATGGCTTCCCCTTTGAACAGACAAGCTGGCCACTTGCACCGCATGCGTTTCCCTGCTGCCCTCTTTCAGTCAGTACAAACTGCGCCAAACCAGTTGATGAGGGGATTAGGGTTGGAGCAGGAAACAGAGTCGCTGTTGCATTGGCACCTGCTCCTGGGGCCACAATCACTGCCTGAGTTGGGTACATAGTCCTCGAAATCACAGTTGATTTTGGAGCAATGGCAATTGGCTGACTATGGTGATGAGTATTTGCTTTGTTTTGCATTGTTGACTGAACATGACTCTGATGAATGACATTATCATTAATACTTTTCATGGGGTTTGTGGTAGTTGAAGAGGGTTTCCCACTGCCCTCTGTTTTGGTAATGGGGGGACATTGACTATGCTGTATATGAGAAGGGACAAAATCCTCCATTTTTGGGGAATTAGCTGGTTTTGCTGCTTTCGAAATTACGGCATTAGTATGGGAAGCAGCATCTCTGTACGTGTCTTTAGTAGTGACATATATTTGATCTTGACTAACACTGGACCTGCTCCCAACACATTTAACTTTAGACAAATTGCCTTTTGTCAAAATCTCCATATGACTACAGTCAACATCCCACATTTCCTTCCTTTCCTTAGTTACTTCTGGGAATGTGTGCCTGGCAGGACCACAATCAACAGGGTATTCACATTTGGACAGTGGCTTCTGCGAACTAACGGAAGACGGAGAACAAGTTCCATCACGATGTGCTCTCATTATGACTGACACAGGCATTGACGTAACTTCTGGATGTCCCGGTGTAGGTGAATGGGGTGGAGTAACTGAGGGACTTGACTATAAAATAAAGAGAATTATCCACATTTAGTTATGCAATTCAAAACTAACTTCCCTATTAGTTATTCCATAATTAACTCTACCACCGTAGTTTGGACTTTAAGGACTTCCTCGAACAACAAATGAGAGAGAGGAGTTTCTGCACTATAATAGGCCAATATCAGTGCTTCAAAAGCATTGCAGTAATGTTTTCATCATTATATTGAGAATGAATAGATAAAAAAGTAACAGCAAATTAATGAATTGCTAAAAAGGCATGCTTAAGGTAGAAAAAGTAACAATCTAAAGACAATTTGTAATGCCTCACCTCAGATAACTGATAAGGCTCTGATAGTAATTTCCTTTTTTTCTGCTCGGGTTCAGCATCCCACTCTCCTTCAGAATCAGATGGTTGAGGGGTAGGCAAAAATCCAACCACATTAATGTGATTTTCACTTAGGCCCAAAATACTCTTTCCCCTGACTGCAGTATCCATTCCTGACTCTGGCAATTGAGAAACATTCTCCACGGCTACATTATCTCCAGACCCGTAAGACAATTTTGGATCATTAAACCTTCGAACATGTAAACCTTCAAAATTCGAGATTGACAGCAATGTATTCACGGCATCTAGGTCAACAGAATCATGGTGGACCTAAAAAGGAAAAAATAAAAATTAAATTAACTGCAAACATCAAGTAATTTAACGGTTTAATTAATGTCTGTTTATTTAAATTGTTATTATGCTAAACTCAGCAGGCGACTTACACAATGGCAGTGGAAGAACCGCCTCAATACATATATTTTCTATTTATTAACAACGAAAACCGAGGATGGAGTTGAATGTCCTGCGAGTGTCTTAAATAAATATATTAGCTCTTATTAATTGAAAAATAAAATGACATTTTTAAGAAAATAAACTAGAGGAAAAAAAGGGAATGGTATTCCAAGATTTTCTAAGTAGCGGCAATACACCTTTACAACGTAATATGGATCGTAACACCGGCGATGGATTATTATACAGCAAGAAAATGAAAGATACGCTTCATGAAATACAGGGTGTGACAGACTTGTTCAGTATTTTTCCTTGATGAGAAAAAAGCAAGATGAAACCATAAATGTCTTTCAGCGATTTGCTTGTCAGCGGTCAACTATCGTCCAACTGATCTAAAGTAATAAGTGCCATGAACATTAAATGTATGGGTTGACGAGACCTTGCGAAGTTGTTCACATATTACATTCATCACCACCAGCCTTTGTCATGAGAGGGAAAACCAAAAAAGTTGATATTCCAACGAGGACTCCGTTTAATCATGCAAAACTCCTTGAGGAATGCGCATCGAACGATAATAATTTACAGAAACACATTAAATATTTGAGACCATTGTACTTGCTCCGAAATTAAAAAAACTATTAGGAACTAGTTACTGGAAAAAACGATCATCGTTAATAGCACAACTTGTGAATATCTGTCAAATAACAATGATAAATGAGTTTCTGACAAGGGCTCATTTACCATGACCATGGTGAATCATAAAATTAACATTTAGGAAACATCATTGTGATGATACATCGACTTTAGTCTGGACGATTCCCGGAGAAACCCTAAGCTCATGCGCCGCGATTCACGCCCCCTTTCCCCAGTTTATTCAACCGACCCCCACCCCTCTTCACATCGAGTTCCCGTGGTGTTCACGTGAACACAGCGTGTTGTGCAGCTGAGAGCGCTGCGGGAAGAACACATGGCCGGGGTAATCGCGAATAAGGCAGGAAAGAGCCCAGTCATCAGCTATCTGATAATTATTTTGATAGATTGGAAGTCAGACGTGAAAATAAAAACAGCTAGGCATACATTGGAGCAAATGAATCATCCAATGCACATGTGATTTAAATAAAAAATATATTCTCCTGAAAGCATTTCATGATGGAGTAACTGGACGGAAAGAACGAGAAAAATCCCTTTAAAAAAATAACAACCTAAATCGCAGTTGAACACACTGGGATTTACAATTATAGTACGTCTTATTTCATAGCAGGGTGTACGCGCAGATGATCCCCACTGTCGAAGCCCACATGCAAGTGAATGTTATGCTAGTCAGATACTTGATTCTAACAATTGTGTATTTCTGGCGGGACCTGACATGGGATTACCATTTTACTTAAGAAACTATTTAAACAAACATAACTGTACGCTCATACTTACGCTATATTGCGGAGGAGGGGTTGACGGCGGTGACAACACGATATCCGAAGCCGCGGACATCCTCACTTGCGAAAGATCACCAAATTATAACACGTCAAAACAAACACCAGCTGTAACGGCTCGTATATAACACACGCTAGAAAACCAAAAATTTGTTTCTAGGATTTACTCCGTGGTAACTAGGATGAATTCGTCAAAAAACACCGTTAGCGTATTCCGCGCCCACTGGAGTACGCCTCCTTGGGATGCGCTTTGCATTCTCTTACGACTCACCGGAGCGCGGGGCGTGGGCTTCAAGGGGATCGCGCGGTGGCCAATGAAACACGGGGGCTCGCCCGCTCAAGCCAATCGAAACGTTGTAGCAACCCATACACTGTCCTCGTGATCACCGGCATGCTGTTCACGTGGACAGAGGATGTCAGGGAAGGTAGTGTACCACCCCCAGATGCGTGATAGGCCGGGTGACGTCACTTCACTGACGTCATAATGTTTACAGAGAAAAGGCTTGGAGCGGTCGATACGCCTAGCATTATAAGTAAGTCTTGGTCGTTGGGAGCAACAGGGCGTTATCAATGCAACAAAATGAAAGACAATATGCTCTCCATGAACTTTATTTACAGTTGTACAGAAATCGTACAAAATATAGCTAAGGTTTGCACAATAGTAATCTGTGGCAGAACACTTGCAACAAAAAATCTCGAGTGAGGATGTTTACATACTTGTATCGTCCTGTTCATTTCAAATATATCCATTCACACATAATGAACACTGAAAAAAGAATGACAAAAATTATAAAAATATTTCACTCATGTCCTAGGATTGGAATCTGAGAGCTAAAATAACAGCAAATGGACGTCCACTTTAGCGTCTTCTTTTGTGAGACGGGCCACCTTCCCAATTGTGTTTCCTTTTACCACCTCTGCCACCGCGTCCTGGAATGAGAGTATAACATAAGGAATTGTTCGGTGAAGCAGAAAATAAAAATATACATCCGTAGCATTTCTTTGAGAATTGATTTCTAACAGCTATTTCCGCCCAAATTGTTGGTTGGACTTTATAGTAATCCTCGTACGCGAAAGTTGAGGGGAAATGACGACGTGAGATACCAGAAAGAGGGGAAGAGACGCGACACTCAAATCCCAAACATCCAATCGTCAATCCTGTAGCTTCGCCCCTCCTATAGATCGATTGACGAGCAGTCAAGTGACCATAACAGAGACGAAAACACTGCGTTGAATCGAAAGGTTGACAAAACCTCAAAATTGGATTTCGACAACGGAATCCATACGCACACCAAAAAACCGTCAATTACTATCACATACTACGTACATACATTTGATATTGCGTAAACACACTTCAAATTTTTACATCGCGTCTATACTTCGCTGTAAAGACCAACGATAATGAGCTACCCCAAAATTCTGGGGTACATCATTTTCATGCCTGTGATTTGAACGTCAAGGAAAAATATACCTTAAGACCACAAAATTACATCCTTTCAACAAGCTTCCATCTGCATTACGGGAGTGCAAAAGTGCATGCTCCTTCAAAGTAAAATTGAGAAGGTTATCAGGCACTTAAAATGTACACTATTTCTTAAGCGATATTTTTCCTGTATTACTGATTGCAATAGTTGTATAATAAGGTTGTTCCCCCTTGAATTCAACACATTATATTCCATCATATTTTCTCTGGATAATATTACTAATTACTGCCTTATTTGCTATACAATGTAAAGAATAAACAACTGAGGCATCACAATTTTGTCATCTTACCCTTCCAATTGTCTATTGAGTCCAGTATTGTACCACGTATGTCTAGCTACTTCTGGTGAGAGATAGTTAAATGTGGTGGAAGTTTCTATTTTTGTCAAGAGTGACATATAATTTCCAATTTAAAGTTAACATTAACTTAATTCGTACTGACATGGAATTTTGAGTGCTCTACTTACAGTAAAATGGGTGATACCATACTTGTAGTTCTTTGTATATAACAGGTTCTCAAAAGGTGACTTTAAAATCTTCCAAACAAACTGACTGGTCTGTTGCAGACCATCTAAAAATATCTGAACAAGTTATTTGAGGTGATTTAATGTTAACCTAAGTACTGATGATCTATTCAAGTCACAGTTACTCCCTGCATTTGATACGATTCAAATGTCTCCTTATAAGCCTACAAACAGCAGAAACTATATATAATAACTTTAAGTTTTTTCATAGTGAGTCTGAAGCAATTGATACATACATACATACCTGACCATTTAGCTTAGATATGTCCACTTGAGATTATTTGCAAAGGGTCTTTTCCACATTGTGGTACACAATGAAAACTGGCATATGTGTCCATTTAGGATTATGAAATCCACTTAGGGATGAACATTGGTGAGCCATTTATAATACTGTTACTCTGGATGAAAAATTTAATATTATCTTTGATGTGTTCCTACATCACATTAATATCTGTTTTCCATTAATCACTTACGAGTAAATCTTAAAAAAATAAGCAAAATATAAAACATGGGTAACCCCAGAAGTTAGGCTAATATCAAGGCAAAATGTGAGAGTTTTACAGGACCTTAATTTCAATATACTACTTTCAAGAAACAACAGCTATAAGCTAATATTTAAAAATAATTGTCACAGTGGTCATCTGTCTGAGCTACACCAAAAAAAGTCTTAACACATATGTGACTTATCATTGCAGAATTACAGCTCTATTTTACCTCCATGGGTATCATTTTACTGATATGTTATTTGTAACCTTAAGCTGAAGCAACACAGTGAACTTCTGAAATAAGTTAACATGAACCTGGACACTCGCACACATTTATAAAATTTGAAAATTCATGAGCTCATCCTTAAATTCATCACCAAAAGTTCACTTCCATGCCCAATGCACTCCTTTCTCTCAAATTACCATTGTTTGGTCGCATAGCGTAACCCTCAAATCAGTTAACAATTAACCCATTCAATGTGGAACTCTCTAAACTTACACCTCACATGCAGAGAAAAGGAAGGGCATTTTGTCTCTGCAGCCTTTATTATTATTAGGTAATCTACCGGTTAAGGTAGGTTTTTGGATGGACACAACTATCAAATATTTTATAACTCCAAACAAAACCCAATCCAGCAACCTAATCTACATCAGGTCCCTCTTCATCTCTGTGTACTTCTTTCCTCCCTTCATACCGTCCTAGATCCCTATCCTGTTCCTGCCCTTTCCTCGCTTGCCCAACATTCTCCCCTCTATTACCTTCTTCAACATTCCACTACCGCTCAATACGCCTTTCATCCATTTTTCCTGCCTCCATAGGATTTCTCTCAACAAACCCCTCTCCTCATCCACCATCTCCAGTACTTCCTCATTTGTTTTCCTTTCGGTCCATTTCACCTTCTCCATTCTTCTCCACACCCACATTTCAAAAGCCTCCAATCTATGTCTATCCTCCTGCTTCAGTGACCACGTTTCTGTGCCGTACATAGCTATGCTCCATATCAGAGTTTTTACGAGTCTTGTCTTAACATCCCTACTCAACGTCCCCGTCATCAACTCTCTCCTCTTTGAGAAAGCCTCCTTGCCTAGCGCAATTCTTATCTTTACATCCCTACTACTTTGACCGTATTGGTCCAAAACACTTTCGAGATATGTAAACTGTTCTACCTACTCTATTTTTTCTCCTCCTATTTTAATGTTTAGCTTAGCCTTTTCCTTTCTGGAAAATCACATAACTTTTGTTTTCTGCAGCCTTTTATTATTCCCAAAATAATAAGAACTAAATACATTGTTTACTAAATACAACTGTTTATTAAATGGAAAATTTTTATTTTCTTTATTTTGAAGAACATTATTTTCATAACATTTCCGTAAGTTTGATAGCGCACCACAGAGAGGATGAAAAGGTATATTAACAGCAACCTACAGCGCGAACATAAGTATGTTCATAGCAACCAAAGGGCTAAACATGCCAAAATATTGAAAAGGACCATCAATTTAGCCAATTATGAATAATCAATAACCTTTCCCCTTGAATTTTCATTCAAATGTGCTCACAAATAGATTGCCACCATGTCATGCCTAAAACTTAGCAAATTAAAAGTCCTACATTTTTTACTGGTAACTAACGAGCATACTTGAGTGTAAATTTCTTTGATTGAGGGACATTTTTAGTGCACCATTTTATCCAAACCGGAAGTTAAAAAACTATATGAGTGGGTTTAATATAGTTGTCCAAGTTTTGGTTTCATAGCAGAAAGTGGTGATGCCTGGTTATCAAGGGAAAAGGAGTTTTCGGATAAAAACATTCAATTCAATGAAGACAGCCAACAAACAAAAAAAAATCAAATTTGCAAAATTATGGCTATATAATTCAATATTGCCATCCAAATGTCATGGAGTTCATCCAAACGGCAGAAGATCAGGTGTTTTCCAAGGGCCAGAAGTTCGACCATAATATCAAGTACATGTCTTATACTTTGAGTTTTTTGAAGTATTGGGTCTCCATTCCAAGTTTTATCAGTAGATCATGACAAATGGGAAGAGAGGGAGAACTTTATGTAAGTCAAATCCTTTGCAGGCAACCAACATATGATTTTCCCCTTGGCCCACCTAGCACATTACCCTACACTTCATTTGTCAAGATAATGTGATTACAGAGACTTACCAGACAAAGGATATCAGAGAGATGCATTGAGGACACATGTTCAAGAATGGATATAAGACAGCATTAAATGGAGTAGTAGAAGAATTAATTTTCCAAAACAATGAGAAAGAATTAGAGTTTCTCAGTGTTTACCCAAAGAGGGAATGACACAGAAGAAACAAAACACTTGGGGTAGGGCTTGAGACTATATATGTCTTAAGAGTGTACATTAAAATCTCCCTTCTAAAAAAAAAAGGAAGTACATTCTTATAATTCCAGATAACACTAATGATATTTTTTGTTGAGTTGAGTTTGCATTTGCTTATATGCCAACTCATAGAGGGCCAGCAGTATTTGTAGCATACTAGAAGACAGTTATGGGACTGGAGAGGATATGAGTATGCTGGAGAGTATGAATATGCTTGAGAGCGCATTCATATCCTCCCCATTCAGCTCCTACAAAATGTAATCACCACTAGCCCATTTGTGGAGTGATGGACTTCAGTGATAAATATTCAAAGGGAAAAATGACACCACAGTAACATGGATATTAATTAGTAATCAGAATGAAAAATCATTTAAAACTAAATAAAAAAAGAGTACTTGACAGAAATCCATGCTATTCACTTACCTCTGCGCATTCCACCTTGTCCTCCCCGCTTTCGATTTTTGCCTACGGACATTAATTTCTTCTCCCTTGCTCCTTTTGCTTTTTCTAAGTACTCGTCTTCTTCACTACCTTTCAAAACACGAATGCTTACTAGAGCATCACACACTTCTATGTGACACACATGGCTGTCATTGCCCACATCATCCTTTTCCCCATCTCCACTGCCCTCCTCCGCATCTTGTTCCATCACTTTTTCACTGGCCTCCCCTACTTCTGCATCGTCCCCTTTGCTTTTTTCCTTGTCCTTTTCAACACCATTGACTTCATCAGCCTCAGGTGACTTCTTGCCCCTCTCTGCTACTTCTTTGGCCCTCTGTACAAGCTGAATAGAACATTTTTTTAAAACCATGCATGATATGAACATCCTATTAATGACAGGAGTCAATTTGAAATCATGCTAATGGAAATGGGCATTTTTGAGCTAGTAAATGCAACATACAAAATACATGTTAGGCCTTTCATGCCTTGACTTGGGGGGACTAGGTTCAGTTGCTTGTGAGATTTTTTACTGATTAAAATACTGTACTATGGCCAACACAAATACCAACATTTTAGATTGAAGTTATGATAAGACCATTACGTAGAAGACCAACCAATCATATTCAAGGTTGTATTTAAAATAGAAAAAATTTCAAGCTTTAGCATCTTGGACACAAACTTGTCTAAGATCTTTAAATTCTAATTTTCCACTATACGTGCAACATTATATGAACATCATTAACACAGAATGGTATCAACGGATTATTTAACAGTTCTGCATACTTTCTATCTCCCTTAATTTTGACCAACATGTTTATCTGCTTCTCCGCCCAATTTATTATTCGTATTAATTAAATATAATTTGGTCGTATGAATAAAAAAATTATTTTGAGGAAAATTGCCAATTTTAATTAATCATGATATTCCACCATATCATTCCGGAAACGTCTCTTTTTATTCTCCACCAACTTTGCCTGCCTAATGTTCTCCCCTCCATTACAGTCTTCAACCTTCCATCCTGTTTTAAAATGATCAGCATTCACCTTACTTGCGTCCACTGGATATCTCCCAGCAATCCAGCTATCATATATCAACATGCCTGGGACTTGGTCATTTGTTTTCCTTCCCATTCGTTTGAAGTTTTCCAACATTCTCCTCATCCACAACTCAAAAACTCCCAATTTATGCTCATTATTTTGACTTGAAGACTATATTTCCACTGCACAAATCATGGTACACATCAAATTTTAAATGAGCCTTTTCTTAAATATCCTTAGTCAATATCCCTGTCATAAATACTGTCCCTCCTTGTGAAAGCTTCTTTGCCTCATAAAATTGATCTCCCAATATCCCTAATATTGTGAACATCTTGCATTAAGACACTATAAGACACTTTCCACTGATTAATTTATGACATCCTATTTTAATACTTAGCTTTCCTATTACTTGAAAACATCATAAGCTTTGTTTTATTTACATTGGCTCTTATCTCATAGCCATCAACCAATTTTCTAATGCACTTACCAATGATTGCAACTCTGGTGCCTAATCAGCTGAAATTTTTATCATCCACAAACAACCAAATTTTCGAATTCCCTGCAGACTGTCATGCCTATTTCCAGTTCCTCCTTTTACTCTTTTAACATTTCCTCCTCACACACACACTGGAAAGTACCAGCAATAATGGACTCCACCGTCTTACCTCTCAACCTAACACTGCTGATCCTGACTCTCCATTTGCCACTTGCACCTGAGGAATCGGAGACATGTTCCGAAACCTGATAATCTTCTGCTAGATGGACCTAACTAAATTTCTTTTACCTCAAATTACAGATATTATCTTTATATTTCTAATTGAAAAATGAGGACATGCCACATTAATTAGGATAAAGTAACACTGCACAAGCAACTCTTTTTATCTTTCGCAGAATAGCTCTTTAATTGGCTCATGCTCAGCCCTACAAGTTTCCTAAGTAACCTATATTTCTTATAAATAAACATATACATAATTCGTGCATTATACAAGGTTAATTATTTCTACACCGATCAGATACTCACTTGCATATGTTTGCACTTCTATAGTTTATATTCCTCATATGAGTCACTATATGCAGTCTGTCAATACGGTGGCAAATATGGCAATGTTGTGCTACTTGCGGTATTGTTAACGTTGGAGGGGAGAGTTGGTAGACTGGCTCTCCCCTCTCTTTAGAGCTGCACGGACTACACCATTCCCTGGCTGTAGCAGATGGGTGTCTAGACTTATCATCTGCCTACACTCTGCAGTTGACAAAGTTATGTGTCTTTCACTTTTGTGAGTTGTGTTTACTTGTGTCTATCGTCACTTCCTTGAAAAATTAATAGCTTTTTCACCATGATCGTTTTATTTCATATTATTGGTTGAAATGTACACATTTTATAAATATGCGTACATATTTTTTTTACATAATTCAAAGATTGAAAGTAAGTAAGATAAATAATTGTCAACAATATGGGTAAAAGTGAGATGAACTAATAAACACGAACATCAAAAGATTGGCCATTAAAACTATGCAACAAGAATACTGAAGCATTTCTGAAATACTATGATTATTTTCAACCATATTCATAGGAGGTCAAAAACAAAACATACTTTTTGGTAAGGGACAGCAGCTCTGCCCTTTAAAACCCTTTCACAAAACATCTGATTAATATGGATAAACTTTTTGGATTACAACAGTCCACATTAGTGTATTCGCTTTATTCAAATGTGGAGTGTGTATTTGTGGTATTTAAATATGCCATAATCTTTCTTAATTTTGCTTTAAATTAGTTTTAGCTCTAAATGAGACAAAAGAATATCTTCACATAAAGGTAAGAGAGACGGTTTCTGTTCTTGAAAAGGCAAAGGCTACTTCATATAAGTACTACAGAACGATAAATTTGATTTTGCATACAACTAAATTGGTTATCAGGATAATTAATAAGATGATGGAGAGCAGGGTAGCAGATTATTACTTATGGGATAATCAGTTTTTGTTTAGGAAGGGGTGATGCACAAATGGTGGCATTGCAGTGTTTTGGACTGATATGGTCAAAGTGGTATGGACATAATGAGAAGAATTGTGTTATGCAAAGAAACTTTCCCAAGGAGGAGGGAATACATGACAGGGAATTGAGTGTGGATGTTAAGATAATGCTTGTCAAAACTTTAATATGCAGCGTAGTTACACTGAGCGGAAACGGAGTAATAAAATATACCACTCAATGCTTCAAATACCACTCCGAAAAGCGGAGTGGTATTTGAAGCATAACGAATGGCATAGATTGGAGGCTAATGAAATGGGGATAAGGAGGACAGAGAAGGTCAAGTGGACAGAAAGGAAAACAAATGAGGTACTATGTATGGTGGGGGATGAGAAGGGATGGCCGAGAGATATTCTAAGGAGACAAAAAGTGGATGCAAGGCATACTGATTGGCAATGGGGTGTGGAGGACTGTGATAGAAGAATGTTAGGAAAATGAGGAAGGGCAGAAACAGGAATGTTTAAGAGAATGAAGGGAGGAAGTATACAGAGATGAAGAGGGGGCTGTTGTAGAGTAGGATGTGGGGGTGTGTTTTGTTAGGAGAAACAATCTATTTATTTGGTAGTTGTGTCCATCCAAAACCTACCTTAATCATTAGATTACCAAAAATAATAATTATACAGTTTCCATTACTTGCTCTCTTTTTGTAGGTTTCAAACATAATTAATTACACTTTCTGATTATAATGCAGTCAATGGGAAATATAAAAATACTGAAAGGAAAGTGTGATTTAGATAGAGGCCTTGATATCATAAACACCGTCATATGATGTTCCTCTCCACTCCAAGTTTGTGGCTTCCGAGTGATGGCATCACTCCCTCAGACTACATTTAAAGACACCACCACACAATTTTTAAATTTTAGATATTTAAGATTTAAAACAGGCTGTTAACTACAAATTGAGTAGCTTCAGGCGTGATGTGGTGGAAGTCAAACATAATGAATAATAGATGGTAGCACTTTTCCACTTGATAAAATTTATTTTACGACCGGGTTTCGATGTATCACATCACCATCAGGGGAAAAATGAAGTTGTGAGCCATCTATACATCTGTTTTTCTGCTATCCTTTATAACATCTCCCTTCTCTGCCTTCTTCCCCCCCCCTCCCCACGTTCCCTACCACGTCCAATCCCCTCCTTCCAGAATCCTATATAGAGACGGCACACAGCTTCATTTTGTTACCTGATGATGATGTAATACATCGAAACCCGGTCGTAAAATAAATTTTATCAAGTGGAAAAGTGCTACTATCTATTATTCCTTAGGCTGTTAACTCTTACACGTACTGAAACATTTTGGAGTTTTGTGAAGAATCTAAATTTTGCAAAGAAAATGAAACTAAGCATAGATGTTTGCCAATATGACCCAAATTGCTTCCCAATACTTTCCACACAAATCAACCACCAATATTTTACTATGCAGTAACAATAATTATTAAATTCTATTAGTTTACTACACCATAATTGTACTTACAGTGACAGCTGTATCAGCTTCAGCCAAACGGATCCACCCCTCTGAATCCCCCATATTAAAATCCACATAAGCCACACTAATATTAGTGTCTTCGCCTTCCTTGGCACCTTTTTCCAACACTGATGCAACTGCACTTTTGATATCTTCTCGTGTTGCAGTCTTGGGAACATTTTTCATATAAACAACTGCACCCCTAGGAAAACCAGAACCCTTCTCTTCCACCTCCTCCTCACTTTCTTTATCCTCATCATCCTGTAAGAAAATAAAACCAACAATGTCTTTATCTCACCAAAAAATTTGGGATTCTTTGAGTCTATCACTTTCCTGGACCAGAAGTACTAATCACATAGCTGCTGTCAGTTGATTGACATCTGAGCAAACATTTTCCATTGGATAATGAAAAAAATATAAGAAGATGGTTGACTGATGGTCTTGTTAGCAATTCATGACTGACATAACATTAATAAAAAAGGACACAGTGAAAAAATTGCAATGGTGCTGTTGAGTGTAGTGGAATGGCAATTTAAGTTCTTAACGAAAACATGCAGCTTTGTTAACCCCACTCAATGTTTTAATCTTACAAACTGGGTTTCTATTCATAATAACATAATCATCATATGTGTATATGTAAGTTCTTAGTTCTGTTGCTTAACTTACTTCAGAAATGTTGGCCCAAGAAAACCGACTATAACTAATAACTATACAGGATGCCAGGAAACACACTCGCTATTGATGCAAGTTCATTTCATATTTTGGACTTCAAAATTCCCCAATTGCACTTGGGTTCCCAGGGAAAAAAAATCAGGCTTTCCCCCACCCTACCTTCTATATTGAAAGCACCATGAATGAACCAATATTTTTAAACAGCACAAATGCCATGCAAGAGTTTTGATGAGCACTGCATATTGAGCCCAAAGGATTTTATAAAAATACTGCACCTGAGATTTCTGCCCTGCCGTATGTGACTGTCTGTTGGTTGCTTGCTGGACTTTAGCCTTCTGCATCTTCCTTTTCTCCTCTCTTTCTTTCCTTTTATCACTGAAGTACTCTTCCCTGAGTAAAAAAATTGTTGACATATACACTCAAAAAATAGATTTCCATTATTTTAAGATGTGACATTAAAATGAAGCCACAAGAAATTGACATCTTACTGTCTTTTAGTGAGAAGTTTCACTCCTTCATATTCTACAGTGTCTCTTTTCAAAAACTCATCAGCTTCCTCCTTGGTTGCAAATAGAACAAACACAGATCCCTTAAATATATATTCCTTGGTTGCTTTATCTAAATATGATCTCATCTGAAAATATATATAAATACAATTTGTACAAAAATGATAAGTTTGATTAATTTACACAAATTTAACCATAATTCACATCCAGTTTTTTATTGAGCATTATGCGCTATGACTGAAAAGGATTAACTATGTGACAAAGACAAAATTAAGCAATGATTATATTCACCTGGACATTATCCACTGAACCAAATTGACCAAAATACTCAAGGAGCTTATCTAAGGAGGCATTTTCCTTTGTAAACCCTTTGCAATAAACTGTTCTAGCCTGGACCTCCTTCAATCTGCTTTCTGTCATTTCTGGTAAGGGCTTTTCTGAAGAACGCCTTATTTTCTTTTTCTCTTCATCAACCTGAAAAAGTATACAAATTAAACTCGCTAAAATGGTGCTGCATATTCGGTAAAATACCCAGAGCTACAAAACTTGCTACAAGGTAGGTAAATAGTACATAGTTACGAATTGGCACATTAGAAAAACCCTCCATGCTCAATTGACAATTTTCCAGGTATTCCTTAAGAGTGTAATATGGTTCAAGTAAAAAATACAATTTTATTTTTGAAAATGTTGAGAACAGAAATATATTTCAGCTCATTTAGTTACCAGTTGTGCAACCTAACAATTGTGGTCATTTGATTATTTCTAGCAATACCCCTGTGGAGGTTTCAATCATTCTGTTTTCAGGTGAGATGGTTATGAATATGAGCATTAGTTTCTACCAATTGTATATTCTACATTATAAAGAAAATCAAAGCACATGATTTGGTAGAGTAAGGGTTTTGAATTTTGAGAAGACAGGTCTACAGGATGCTAAAATGTGAAATAATACATTTTTTGGAGAAGAAACACCTAAATTGTATGGGCCACCTCATTGAATTATATATTAAGTATCTTTACTATAAGTGACTGCAGTGTAGGAAAACCAAAATTTTTAGAGATGCAGATGATTTAAAACATAAAATAAATCTAATAAAAAAAAGGAAAGAGTTGAAATTAACTTAGTGACATGAATATTTCGCTTCACATGATAATCCAAGTGTAACTCCAGGGACTTTAGTGGCTGGCCAGTGCTTACTCTATCTCACAAAAACACATTCACGTTCAAGTTTTCATGAAAATGAACTAATTTAATTAACATTTTTTGTTTCATTTTTTATATTTTCATTGTATAATTCAGAATCTTTTGGGGTTAACAGATTAGAGAACATTTTTCACAACATCCACCAAGGCTGAATTTTCCATTTAAGCTGTTACTTAATGCTAAACAATCATTTATAAAAATCAGGCAATTGGACCAATGACATATCACGAACGTACTGTAGATTATAATAATAGTGGAATCAAAATTTGTCTGTTCTGGGTAATGCAAACTTTCTGATGTCGTTCATTACGACAAGAACTGATCCAGTTTAAGACTTGTCCCGCCATGTGTATTGCATGGCATTGTATAAACTATAGCCGATGCTCGATCATGTTAAATCCGTAGGAAAAAGAAAAACAATCCTAACAGTGACCTTTTCAAATCTATTGAGTTAAAAATTAAGTATGTGACAAAACAAGGCCGGAAACAGTTATTTATTTATCCTTTAACCCCATTACGAGTCTTGACAGTAGTTTATTCTTCTCTCAGGAAAATATCAGCCTATGCAAATATAGTTGATCAGATACTTTAGAAGATTGTAAGACTAAAGGCATTGGTCAGAATTACTTATATCGCCTTGAAGTTTCTACATTGGAATTAATTACTCTAAAGGTTTCTGGAAAAGGATCATCTTTGATCAATTACATGTAGGAGAGTTACAATCAAATGGTCCTTGCACTTTCATAAAAGTGAAGCTGAGACTTCAGCTACGCCTGGTAAGCAGTTCCCCTAGTTTATAGACCAGACTTAATAACTAATTATGAGTAGCGCTGCCAACCACGTTACCGAGGAGAAAACTTCCATTGATTGTATTACTAAGAGATTTTACATATAGCCACAGCATGGCTGTCCTGTTGTCATTTGCTATTGCAATAATGTTATCATCAATGAAAATAAGTGGAAACAAATATTAATAAAATATAATTATCCGACAAATACCGCCTCGTCAACACATTTCAAAAACCACGTTGCTAAAATAAAACAGAATGGCCAAGGCAGACGCTACCACTGATTTGAACATTTAAGGCTACGAGAAGTAACACATGTGTCCTCTCAACTTACTTCGATTAACTTCGATGTTTTAAGAGCGTTTATTATAATTTCTACGTCTGTAGTTAAGGTCGCCAGTCTTTTAAAATTCAGCATAGTAGTTAAAGGTATCCATCCATCATCCAACTTGATTTGCTCTTGTAGAAATTTATCTCTGGGTAGGTTGAAGTCTCCATAATAATACTGCAACAACAAAAATTGTGAGCTGCAAATTTAAACTAGACGGAATTATAACGTCTCTTCGACAAATTACCTCAACTTGACGGATGATCTTCTGATCAAGTTCAGCATTACCGACTTCTTTCGTTTGCTCCATAATTATAAAACACGAATGATACTATATGAAATATTGCATAAAGTTCTGATGTTACAGCGAAGAGAAACTATGTCACACGTGCTCGTAACGTAGACCGGTTAACATGGACCAACGCATTCGAAGAAACCCTAAGATAGAAGGACTATTTCACGTTGCAAAGAATAAGTCATGGGTAGACCAAACATCATGTACTACAAGACAACTTGTTGTCGATAGCGCCTCAAAGCGTATTAGTGACCTCTTAGCGGTCAGCGCTGCAACTATCTAGACAAATTATTTTATAGTTCAATGGTGGGGATGTAGGGGACTCTGTCCTTACCACGCCACTGTGAATATTTCAAGGGAAACCCGGGAAATTTATTTCGAGCTAACAACAACCTTCCCTGTTTTTTGCTAACTTTGAGTAATATTCTCCCAGTAGTGATTCTCTTTTTGAACGTGTGAGTGAATGAGAATTTTCCTGAGTGCTTGTAAGTGTGTCAGCTCTGTGTTTGTCCCTGGCGCGGAATTTATTCCCGTTAATATCACAGCTAGTGTATATCTGTTCATAAGCCCTGGTATCCGTCACAGAGCCCCTTTAACCCTGTGTATTATCCGTATGGGGTTTGAGTATTTGTGTCTTTAGTTGGTCACTGTCGAGGAAGTAACATTCCCACAAAATTCCGCAGAAGGGTGTTCTAATAGAGACATTGTGTTTGGTCCCTGTCGTGGAATTTCTTTTCCCAAAAACTATCACAACAAAAATTTTGTTTTCATTGTGTGATGAGTGGTGCCAACTTATTACGGCTATTGGGGTTTTAATTTTATTTTATTAACTTACGAGGTCGTAGAGCTCAATTGCTTATAATTTAGCAATTATGGTTGGGGTCATTGAATGTCAAAGCTGTTCATAAGAATGATCAATTTTCTTACAGCATGGCAGTTTTCTTGGAAGAATTCAATGTTAAAATCACCACAAAAGCTAATACAGGGTGTGGCAACATAACTTCCTTTTTTCAAACACAAAAGACTTTAAAAAAGGAAGTTGTTTTGCCGCACCCTGTAGATTCCTCAACTTTTAACAAATTGGGAAAATCATTTGTCACCACTAGGAGATTGATGTAAATAAACAGTTCCAAGATTAGACAGCTTAACAGTTGATAATTCAAAATGTTTGTATCAATTCAAGGTACTTTCATAAGGTTTAGTGAGATTAGTTATACCAGTACTGGGTCCTTGATGTGCTTAACTGAAAACCCTCCTTCCACTCTAGGCCACAGCAACATTTATAAAAACGGCAGATATCCACAAATAACCCAGAATAATAATTTTCCCAGGTATAAAATCTTGTTTTAGTGTTGCCTAAAAGCTAGGTGTTAATGAAATATTAAAACTTTAATGTTGTACTCATAAACATGATGAGATTCGAAGAATGTACACACTTAAAGAATTCTGCATATTCGGGTTTTCACCGAGTTGTTGTTTGAAGCCGACAACAGTTTCGCCGAAGTTGCATCCGGCATCTTCAGGTCGAAGATGAGCTTCAGCTTCTTTATAATGAGCTCTACACTTGCAGGTACTTTCCTTGCTCAGTGTCAAACTTGGTAGAGGGACATTTGTATATGTTCATTTGAATATTCCCTGTTGAATACAGAATTTCCTTCAGTTCATTGACCTACCTTTTTAAAGTAGATTTCAGACAACCCCAATAAATGTTTCTTGTCTCCAGTCTAAACTCTTGCTTGCCCATTCAATTTCTTCTTCAAGGCATAGTAACAGAGGATTTGGTAGGACTGGAAGTAGGATTCAATAAGATAGAGAACTGATCTATTCAGTTAGATTTGCAAAAAAACAAAGGAATTTTAAACATGGTATATGAATAGATGTCATTATAAAAAACTCATATATGGCAGGAAATTTGATGCAAAGCATATTGAAAAATGTAATAGAGAAAAGAAAGTTGGGTATGAGAGAGGGAATGATTAAGCATGTTGGATTAAATGGAGTCAGCGAGTAAATGGGAGTTAAAGAATAATTTATTGCAGCAAATATGCCGAGTGTTTATAGTTGTGTTAGGGGAGGTTTAGGAGTTTGGCAGTGGTCATTCTATGTATCTTTCTAAAACCTGCCTCAACCAGTCCACTGCCTGCTGCCAATAATAATTTTATTCTTCATTTATTCATGAATTCCAACTGTCTTCATGAAATTCAAAATGCCTATTCTCTTTCTCCTACAACACGCTCCATCCTCCCCATTCAGCTTCCCGATACCTCCTTCACCCATTACTCCCATTTTCTAATTTCACCTAACAACTTTCTAAATTCTTACACACCTGAACATCTTATTGAAAGGTTCAAATAAAAGTTTCACTTATTAGAGTAAAATTTTCATGTTCCCCAAAGTGTCATTTACCCTGCTACCTTAGCAAATTACAAATGGAATTTCATGACTGTTTAAAGACCAATCACATGCCTTCATCTAAAAAAGATAAATATCATACAGACATCAGCAGACAGAGATAAATCATTCAGTTGTGCATATAGTGCCAGTTATGTTAGTTTCTGTTGTCCTTGTTTTTATTGTTTGTCCAAAATGGAAATTGACAAAATCATGGAACAACAAATCAACATCAAGTTTTTGGTAAGTGTAGTAAAAGTTATCAAGACTACTGAAATGTTAACAGCTGTTTATGGTGATAATGCTCCGAAGAAAACATCCATGTTCAAGTGGATTAAGCATTTTAAAGGTGGCCGACAAGATGCCATGGATGATGCAAGGCTGGGATAATCTTCAAGCACCTGTGTTGACAACAACATTGATCGTGTGTGGTCCCTGTCCTTACTGATCATCAAAAAACTATCCGAATGATAGCTGATGAACTGAAATTTGGAAAATCAACAGTGCACACTATTTTAACCAAACATTTGGGTTAAAAAAATGTGTGCAAAAATCATACCCAAGCTGCATTGATTGTTGGCCAGTTTCAGGCAAAAAATTCAATCACCATCCTTGATCATTAGCCAGATCTCACTCCCTGCAACATTTTCCTATTCCCAAAATGCAAAAATGTGATGAGGGGACATCACTGGGAAGATGTGAACATAATAAAGCAAGAAACAGTGAGAAAACTAAAAATCCTGACTGCGGAGGACTTCCAAAGGTGCTTTAAAGAGTGGAAAAGAAAATGGAATAAGTGCATAACAATGAATGGAGAGTACTTTGAAGGGGACACTATTGATGAGACTAAATTTTGCAAAATAAAGATTTGTGGCCTAAGTTTGCATATTTATTGGACAGTGCAGTATGTACAAAATGTAGGTTGACAGTGGGCGTAATAATTTTGGTTACACATCAGTCTTACCATCTTTCTGCATCTTCAATACACAGAAGGTTAGAGGGCAGACCGACTACACTATTCCATATGAAATTCTTGAATAAAATAATACGTAATACTTCATCAATTCATTTTGGCCTACTGAATGTTTTATGATGGAGAGTAAGTAGAACACAGAAGTTAGCTTTCTAGTAATGCGTGCATAACCTGGAAATTCCATTTGCGGTTACTATCAATATGGGATCCTAGGAACCTAAAATTATTAACTGTATTTCAGTGACTACCTTGCTGGAAAATAATTGATGTCCATTATGTTGTGTGAAGTAAAGAAAACTGTTACTCGAGTTTTGTTCAATGTTTAGAACCAAATTACCATGCCTTTTGCACCATGTAGTCAAACATTTCAACAACAATTCACCAGCCACAGCTAGATCATGTAAATGTTTACTGGATGCCATTACACTCACATTGTCAGCATACATAACACATTTTTTAGTACTTCTAATCTGCAGCTGCCCAAGAAGATCATTAATAAAAATCAAAAACAATACAGGGCCAAGCACTGATCCATTAGGTACTCCTCAGTTTACCTTTTAAGAGGTAAATATTCACATCACTTTGGTACCAATTAACAAGACAAGTGCCACACCCTGGATGCCCAATAGCACACTTGTTGAGATCAACTTACTGTGATCAATGGCATCTATGCTCATATCAAAGAAAATGTGTAACACCTTACACTTAGAGTCAATCTCTTGAATTATACAATTTCAAAAAGACAAGATTTGTTGGAGATGGTATAAGTTCATAGCAACAAATAGAGTACTTTGAAGGGGACAAAATCTATGTAGACTAAATTTTGCAAAATAAAGTTTTTAAAGGCCTCAGTTTGCGTATTCATTGGACAGCCCACATAAAGGCACATATGTAGAAATGTTGGTGCATATGAGTAACTACAAGAAAATCTCTGTAGGCAATTATGGCTGGCGCCTTCACATCCCCTCACACACCCTTTTGGGGTATTGTGTAGATGTAGACAAACTGATTTTCAATGGGTTAGAGCAAACCAGCTTGAATTCACCAGATGCATGATGGATGTAATTAACATGGTGATCCACACTCATAAAAGACAATCAAGTGTATCATAATAAACTTCCAGACAATCAAGCTTACTTTTAAGAATAATAGGGTCAATGCAATTAAAATAATTTCTTAGTTCAGAAAATAAACTCGCAACTTAAATGTACTTTTGTTTTAATTATTGAAGTATGATACCAATACTCTTAAAAGTAGCAGTTGTGGTCGACCTGCCTGCTCTAGAGCCATCTTGGCATTTAATATTGTATATTGAATCACAGAAGGATTGGCTGTATGCGTCAAAAACTAGCTTTTCATAAATCATGGAAAAAATCAAAAGAAAATATTAGTTGATTGAGTGAAATTTTGGGCCTTTTTTGGGATTAGGATAACTCAGGCCTGACTTAAGACAGAAAAAACACGCAGGGGTTGAAAGAGTGGTTATATCACTAAATGGAAGAGAAATAACAAGAGAAAGAGCTTTGATGACTTTCGAAAGAATGCCATCTGGTGCCACAGAAAAATTTAAATAATTACTAAATAGTTATATCTCTATATGCATGAAACCTCTAAAAGCATTTTAAAAATCAATAATGGATTTCTTGGAGGAGAGAGTTAGTGCTGCACCATTATAACTTTGTGTCATTGTTTTTATACATACCATATAACATGACTGAAGACTTGTTTTCACTAGTCACTCTGAGCCAGAAAAATTACGATTATTAAGATCCCTGAACAAATTAAAATATCACAGTTAATCAATCACCATGGTCAGCTTCTGAAGTGTCCAACCTTGTCTGCCAGTGTCCAAGTTGCGACAAATGTACCTTTTGGTAGCAATATCTGTGGGTACTAGATATGTTGGGAGGTAGCAATGGCCATTGGCATCCTTAATCATATTATGACTTTGTAGAGAAATTAAATATACTACATGAAGTAGTTTAAATATTTATGAAAGAGCTTTATTAAATGGCACAGGTGGAACAAAACTGATTTGACAGCAAGATTCCTAATGATGATTCATGGTAGATAAAAATATTCTTGAGGATGAAAGTATAAAATGAAAAATATTTTAACACACACACGTACATTTAAAAAAATCACACATACAAATTTCTATACTAAATTCCAGAAATATTTAGGTAAATTAATACAGTGATCTTAACACATTTGTTGAAAAACTTACAAAAAGTAGTAGAAACATTTTCCTCTATAAATAATGGAAAGAAAAATAAGTATCAGAAAATCTATAGATAAGACAGCAGTATAAGAGAACATTTAAATCAACAGAGTAGTTAATCAATAGTAAAAATTAAGAAAATTGTTATGTAGGTAAAAAATTTACATTGATAATCATTTAGCTCTTATGAGCCTGTGTCTCCAAACTTTTCAATTTGACTTTCAGTTCATTCACTTCCAATTTTAGATCTTCTCTTTGATTGTGTCTTTTTCGACAAATTTGTTTGAGGTCTTCTTTATCTTTTCTTAGTTTATTCACGAGCTTGTTAAGATAATCCACTTGGCATATCTGAAAAAAATTGTAATCAGACGCATGATAAATAAAAATGTTCATAAAAAAATGCAAGTAAAGAGGCACATTAATGCCTAGTAACACTGACTATCAATAAATATTTCTTCAATAATATGTAGAAAATACAATACTGGAGACCCCTGGGAAAATATCCAGGAAGATCATAAATGGACAAGACAAAGAATTTCTCTTTGTAAAGATTCTTCTTTGCAAGTGAATTAAATATGTATCTTGTTCTTCTGAAACCATGCCTGAATACTGGTGTTCAGTGGTCATTAGAAGGTTCAAACTTCATACTTGAATTGAGTCCATCTGCCACTTAAGCTATCTCGAGTCGTATCTCCCATCGACAACCAAACCTATATCCCAGGAGACTCTAGAGAACTTGACCATCTACAGTAGAATTTAACTTGAAACACTACAAACTACAATATTAGCGTTTTTTGATTGAAGATCTACAATAAAAAATCTTTTCATCTTGCATGCAAAAAAATTATTGTTGGATACAAGTGAGGCAACACTGCCATGTAGTCTCTCTCCATGTTATGCCCCCTAGGTTCCATTTCCTCATGCATTACTGTACTCTTGTTTTAATTTCTTTATTGCAAACATATGCTTTCAATAAATAAAATTTAGGATTTAGTACATTGTGATCAATGATACCCTCAACAGTATACACTTTTTCAGGAATTTTGGTGGCTAATAGATGGAGAATGTTTTTCCTCTTGGTGGAAATGTAACTAATTGATGCAAGGAATTCAGCATGAACACTCAAGTAAACAACTTGTGACTCAATGTCTACGATGTCTACTCATTCAGGCGAGAGAATTAATGTGATATTACATAATGCCAGTGAGATAGGAAAGTAAGGTTTATTAATAAAATTAACTTTACTACCTTTAAGTTTTTGTAATCATGTTATTTGAGGGAAAGAAGTAATTAGATGCAATGAAATGTTATCACACTCAATACTCCCCTTGTAATATTCAGGACCAAAACAATACCAAGGTGAAGAATTACAACAATTAATGTACAGAAGCCATATTTTCACCAGTTATTCCTGGCACAAGCACTTAATATAATTAATAGAAAAATGGTAATTTGTAAGCACCACAGGAGGGAACTAATGCTAGTGCATTTTGCAGAGTTTCTGGAATTCCCACACTCCAGCCGTGCCTTAAAATGGTCAAATTCAACATTTAGGACATCAATGTTGCCATGCTTCTTCCCTTGCAATGACAATTTTTTTCATCAAATGAAAATATTTTTTCTCATCGATTGTCAATCAAAAGAGACACTTATAATCCACTTTTGACAAGGGAGATGATGTTCGAGACAATTAAAAGTTTGTAGTTTTAAAGTTTAAATTCAACTGCAAATGGCCAAGTTTTCTCGAGTCTCTCCCAAGGCATAGGGTTGGTTGTAAATATGAGTTCGGACTCAAGAGAGCTCAAGTGACAGGTCACATCAGCACCATCATAAGGCTTGAACCTTCTAATGAAACTAATTGTTGGCATGGCCACATCGACAAGTTCATCATTAACCAACTTGCAATGTCCCTCAAGTTGGTGACATAAAACCAACTGATTGAAGATTTCTCAAGTAAAAACTTGACAGTCCACCAAATAATGCAGTTTCAGAAGTACTGATTTAAATTACTAGCAAATAACATATGTAATATTATTTTAAGATAATAATTAACTGAATAGAAAGGTATTTATTTTTGTCTACTACCATGTTATTCAATAAGTAATCAGAGAAAAAATTATATTCCTTGTGTTAAACAATATTCAATTTTGATGTTCAAAGCTAGGTTTATATTAAAGTTCAACATTTAAAAATGAAAAAAGTGGCATTCAATCTATGTCTAATTAAATTACAGCACAATCTGCAAACATTCATAAACAAACTTCTTGAATTACACAGAACCAATAAATGTCTCTTAACTTTCAATTAACTTTGGGGTGTTCTATGTTTCATTTCTAAAATACTACCTTGAACAAAAAGTTCCCGGAATAACCACCGTGTGGCGCTCCCATCGTTCCGATTTGAGTTATGTTTTTTTGTTAAATTGGTACATCTGTTGTTGATATTCCCTTTAAATCTTAGTGTCATTACTTGACATTTGCAAAAGTTATGTAGCCAAGAGTACATCTATCTCTGCGTGTGTTGGCGATTTTTTACAATTGCAGAAATGGATTTAAATTTGCAACAATGAACTTGTATTAAATTTTGCGTAAAAAACGGATTTAGTGGCGCACGGACGTTGGAAATGTTGGAAAAGTGTTTCGGCAACGATTCTCTAAAAAAAACGGTCGTTTACCAGTGGCACGAGCGGTTCAGAAGTGGTCGTGAGTCAATCGAAGATGATGAACGCAGTGGCAGACCATCGACATCGAAAGTCGGTGAAAAAATTGATAAAGTAAAAGAAATGTTGGTCAATAACCGCAAATTAACCATCAGAGAAATAGCGGAGGACTTGAACATTGCCTATGGATCCGCCCAAGACATTGTGGTTAATGATTTGGGTTTCCGTCGTGTATCAGCAAAGTTGGTGCCAAAAGACCTCAATTTCATGCAAAAAAGAGACCGTGTTGACGTCGCAAAAGACATGATTTGCGAGGCTGAATCCGATCCCACATTCATCAAAAGGATCATTACTGGAGACAAGACGTGGGTTTACTATATGAGTACGACACGCAATCCAGACATCAGGCAAGTGAATGGCGTTCACCAAATGAGCCGAGACCAAAAAAACCACGTCGTTTTCAGTCAAAAAAGAAGGCAATGCTGACGGTTTTCATGGATTACAACGGTGTAGTGCATCATGAATTTTTGCCAGAAGGCCAGACAGTAAACAAAGAGTATTATTTGGGCGTTATGAGACGTTTGCGTGAAGCAATTCGCCGAAAGAGACCAGAAATCGTCGCACAGTGCGTCGAGACCGTCGCACAGTGCTATCATTATTCGTAATTTTTTGACGAAAAATGCAACAAATACCATCCAACAGCCACCGAATTCACCTGATTTGGCTCCCTGTGACTTCTTTCTGTTCAATCGAGTTAAAAAACCATTACGGGGAACGCGTTTTAGCAGCCGAGAGGAAGTAATGGAAAAATCGCAGGAAGCACTGATGGACATACCGAAAACCGAATATAAAAAATGTTTCGAGGATTGGATCAAGCGCTGGCATAAGTGTGTTGCAGTCGATGGGGATTACTTTGAAGGGGACAATATAGATTTAGATGAATAAACTTGTATTTTTAATTTTCTGAATAAATTCCGGGAACTTTTTGATCGAGGTAGTATGCAAGATTTCGACCAAATTCACCCCTGAAATCAATATAACAGACAAGAAATATTTTAAACACTGGTATCTCTTTCAAAATATTTCCAAGAGGCAACATCTATTCTAAGCACATGCATAGTATAAGGTCAATAAACTACTTCATTATTCATTGACTAACAAAAATCAGTTGCCATTACCAGCAATAAACGGAGCTTTCTCATATGTGGCAGTCTGGTAGTATCACCCAATGTGAGTAATGCATGATGGATAATTTGTGAACAAAAATTTATAGCCATAAATTTGTACAATAAATTTATGAAGGTATACAGTGACTATTGTTTTCATTGAAATGCCAATTTCAGAGGGCCCATGGAAAATTTCTATGATGTCTGACAATCATGCACTTTTCATGTTTATTAAAGTCATTGGCAACTCTCAATAAAATAACTGCACTAAATACAATTTTTCCTGTATGCACTTACCTGAACAACTCCACAACCATTTGGATCAATGTCTACCACTTCTACAGAAGTGGTTTGAACACTAGATTCTCTCATTTCCAGTCTCTTTGAATGAGTCGCTTCATATCTTCCTCCATAACTTAACATTCTATTACACTCATCCACCTAAATAAGAGAAATAAGAAATCAAAATTTAGCAATCCATCGGTGGCATTCCTTTTCACAGTACGTATGTCAATGGCTGAACTTGAAATACTGGATGAGATTAAAAGATAAGTGCATATGCATCAACTTATCCAGTAATCAATTAAGAGCACCTATATTTGCTTAAGACAAAATTGCAATGGCCTCTGGAGTGCACTGTGGAAGTGTGGTCTTAGAAGTTTAGATAAGCGTGGCAAAATACGGAGATGGGTAGAAAATATGTGGGGGTATCATTTTATGTAATTATTAACTAGAAATAACAGAGAAATCTGTATACAAGTTATTTTACTAATTAATTGATCGCTATGTACATAATGTTGTAAATTTCAGCTATTAATGTTGATTTGTTTTACTTGAGGAAGACATAGATTGAAGTAACTTGCAGTACGGAGAAGAGAGAGGTGTTCAGTGTGATTAAATTTCTTCATTTTAAAGATTAAAATGCCCGTAAAAATCTACGACTAAATAATGGCTTATAATGCAACCATTTCAGAGAGTAAAAATCATTCGCCTTGACCGGGATTCGAACCCGGATCCCTCGATATCCGGCCGAGTGCTTTAACCACTTAAGCTACCGAGACGTCCTCTTACACTCTGAAATTTTGGGGCTTTAAGTTTTGGGCCTTACAGTTTCTTGAAATTTAAATAATGGCTGTTTATGGAAATATTAGTACATCATATGATACAGTTGTGAGGTTGAAAAGGAATTTTCAAACTGGTCACATATCCCTGAAAGCAATCCAAGAAGTGAAAGACCATCACTCATAGATGACTCTGCCACAGTGAAGAAGGTGGAGTGCTTTATCCTTTTAGACAGAAGAGCAACCATCCAAATGATAATGAATGTTACTCATCTTAATTATGGCAGTGTGTGGAAAAGCTATTCACAAAGAACTACACATGTCAAAGGTGTCAGCATGTTGGGTTCCATGACTATACAGACTCCTTTTCAGAAGCAAACATAGCAAGACTTGCAATTGCAACCATGGCATGGTAATCAAAGTGATGTGGCCACAATTCAATTTTGCAACATCCACCCTATTCTCCTGACCTAGCCTAAGTGCCTTTTTCTTATTTCCAGAACTCAAGAAACCATTGTGCTATTTTAGATGTCCCATTGATTCCCACAATTCTGATTGGAACAACTTTTCTGTGCTCACGCTTCACCAGAATTTTTCAAATTTTCTCATTCAGTCAAAAGAGAATTCCTGCCTACAAAATTTATATTTTGCAAGCCACCATAAAATACATAAACATACAAGAAGGTATTGATATACCAGGGAGTGTGAGACTTAAGATAAACACATATTTATTACCTAATGCAATTAGCTATTTTATGAACAGATTCATCAGTAATATATTTACACATTGATTACTTAAATAATATATATATATATATATATATTATTTATTTTATATATATATTATTATATTTATATATATATTATTATCCCGGATAAGGAAATATTTTTACTTTCGTGATCTGCTCAAAAACCGCCTTCCCCACATGTCCTGTGTTCGCCTTTTATGTGTTTTCCTATCCCCTTTCCTAATACCTATTTCTGTTTGAATGAATATTTGTGCGCCGTATGGCGGGATTTTCAAGTTTGAATATATATATATATATGCATAATAATACATATGAATATTATGCAAAATACATAATATATATGAATACTTAATACATATCATGCATATGCATAAACCAAAGTCAATGCAATAGCAATGAAATTCATGAAAAGGGCTCATTACTGGTACCAATGTACTATTAGCACAGCTAAATAAAACCTTGTGTGTAATGTACCTGATGATGACGCCGAAGTGTTGAAACTGGTAGTACGAATAAAAATCGTGTGGAAGTTACAAAGTGTATTCATTTTAAACGGAAATAAAACCTTGTTTGCAATGAAAAAAAATATCATTATTACTCAAAAAGGGTATGATTAATAAAATCTATCAACAACAACAATAATATGTTGATTTTTTATATTAATCAATATTCAAATATTTCACTCTTTAGGCGACTATTTCCTTCTGAATGGAGAACATTCATTAAGAAACGTGTTACTTCCAGTAACTTTTCAAGCATTCGGGTAACCAGCTGTTGAGTAGTGCGTATAGCACATGGGCAGTGTTTTCATTTACTAATAAAAGAGGTATAGTATTTCTATATCTGATTTTTTCAGGCTTAACTATGTGGAAATCGGTCATCAATGCAGTAAAAAATACCGAACTATCTTTGGCATTTTTTACTGCAGGCCACTTACTTTACTCTAATACGCTTCGGCATCATCCTTAGGTACAAAGTGACACATACAAGTTGGTTATATACAATAAAAATGTATATATAGATATGGTGACAGTGAAGAGGGGAAAGAGGTGGTATACATTGGTATAAGTTGGTGGGGTGGTTGGTGGGGTGGTATACATTGGTATAAGTTGGTGGGGTGGTTGGTGGGGTGGTTGGTGGGGTGGTATACATTGGTATAAGTTGGTGGGGTGGTTGAGGGGTGGGGGGGATAAGAAGACTAGTGGAAAAAGGGCTTATCCTAAATGATATTGTTGTTCAAAGATATTCCCCACTAATGGCAACCTCTCTCTCTCATTTAACAAAATGCCTTCTGACCCCCAACCATGAACCTTCCTGACCATTATATATATATATATATAAACACACAAACACTAGGTTAATAAATATTATTAGATATAGAAAATCATCAAATTAAAGGTCAGCTTAAATGGTGAGAGTGGAATTAATCCAATACTACATCCCAACTGCGTGTGAAATCCACATCAGAGTATGGGGACCATTTCCTTTTCCTGTACTGCCTATGGTTTATTAGTAAGACCTGATACCTGAAAAATCACCAAGTTTGGGTAACATGAGGGTGCCCTGAGGCATTACGCAGAATTTGAACTGGGACCTCTGTTCAGTAGCCCTCTACTCTAAAATACCCCATAGTTACATTAATTAATAAAAATGTATAACCAAAAAGCTTACCTTCAATATTAATGCCTTTTTCTCTTCCTTTTCCTTCTTTAAATCTCTCTCGAACTGAAGGCAATTACACTTGGCTGGAGAAGATGAGGATAAAATTTAGTTTATTAAAAAAATTAGTTTTTTAATCATCAACTATATATATTTATTCAATTGTAAAGAGGATTAAAAAGCATTTGGACATGAAAACTGCGCAAAAGAAAATATATCTACTTCAATGGCAAAGTGGTAAGTAACCTTTTCTCAATTTTTTACAAAGGCTAAGTATGAAATGCTAACTCCTTGCAGATGACAGCTTTGGTTCTATCAATGATATCAACTGTCTCTTGTAGTTGTCACATTTTCACTTTAGCCGTCCGGTCCATAACCGGGTACCCAGGTATCCATTTCAGCTTCGCCAAATTAATTAATTGACTTTCCCTTAAAAAAATTATATGAACGCCCGGATCCCGAAAATTGAAGAAGTTTCACACCAATTTTTCATAAAAATTATGTTCGATCAATGATTCAATAACAGTTATTCACTGTCAAACTTAATACCCCCTCCTACCGGGTACCCCCTAAGGTTTTGGGTCACAATCCCTACCTGTGTCCTTGGGGAGGAGAGTGTTTTATGTTGTATGTTCTAGTGGTGGTGGAATTTCACCTTCTTACTTTTTATATTCTGGCTTGCTCGTTGTTGCATGATAGTGTTTATATTTGCATGCGTGTGGGATGAAGGAATTTTAGCATGAATGTATACACCACTGTAGGTATAGTTTTGCATGCATGTGTTGATTTTTCATGTGGTTTTGTTCCTTTCTACAGGTGGTGACCTTGAGCCGTTTCCACGGCTTCTCCCCCTAACCGATTCCCCCGGTTGAGAAGGCCAATTGAAGAGGGCCCCAATCGACAAATCAAAAAGGCCCCCGGGTATATATATCGGGGAAAAACCCGAAGAGCGGGCTGTTTGCGAGAGGGAAGCCGAAGGACTCCACGCCTCCGTCTCCAGTCGCCGCCGGTAGCACGGTATCTTCCCCCCCTCCTTTACCTTACCTTCTCCCGGAACAGTCCAGCGCCCTCAACTGGTAGCAGAGCGTGGTTTATATTTTTTTTTTGGGCAGCATGGAACCGGTAGGATTACCGCGGGGGACCGCTTGGATAAATGAGTTATCCAAAAAAGAGGCAACCGATACGTGCCTTAGATTTGGTATTAGTGGGGAAGGCACTCCAGACGATATTCGCGCCAGACTCCGCGAATACGTTCGGGGTTTGCACAGCGAGGAAGTGGACACCCCGACGTCACTAAGTACCAGGGAGCATACTGACTGCTCTCTAGGCGATATAGAGAGGGTAATCGCGGCAGCGACCAGGTGGGAGCTAAAATTCAGCGGAGAACGAACGGAAAGTGCGATGGGGTTCATGGAGACGCTTAACCGATTCAGGGGCCACCTTGAGCTCTCCGAGTGCCTAAGCATGAAAATACTTCCCGAAATATTAAAAGGAAAGGCGCGCGAATGGGTTTGGGGAAATAATTTCACTAGATTTAAGGACTTCGAGAGAGAGTTTAAGCGAACCTATTGCGCTCCGAGTTACGAGGTCCGCATGAAGCGGGACGTGTTCAACAGGAAGCAAGGACCCCGTGAAAGCGTCGCGGAGTACGTCTCTCTGATGATGAGGATGAATGGAAGGCTCAGAAACGCATTGGGAGAGGACGAATTGCGCGATGTAGTGTGTGCGAATCTCCACCCCGATTGGGGCTAACGGACACTCCGCGGAGTTTAACCGAATTGGTCGAGTGGGGGCGAGGCCACGAAGGTAGGCGGGAACTTGCGGAGTCATATGAAGTACCCGTCGTAGAAATGGTAGATGTAGACTTCCGCTACAGAGGCGAAGATCGTACCTCTAATATTAGGTTCAATGGAGACCCGGGTTATCGGCTTCCAAACCAAGGATTCCAGAGGTCAGGAGCAGCCAAATGTTGGCGCTGCGGTCGAATAGGTCACCTAGCAGTCCAGCGCCCTCAACTGGAACACTCCCGCGAAGGCATCATTTATTTTATTTTTTTATTTATTATCGACTTAATTGGGCGAGGTTGAGACTAAATAGTCCCTTCTTCCACCTAACCCTTACATTACATTGAAGACAATTACATACATCCAAGCCCTGGATGGAGAAAAATCCACCCAGACGGGAATCGAACCCGTGACCTCTCAGTTGGTAGACGAGGACGTTACCCCGCCGCCACCGGGGCCGGCGCAGCAGAGTGGCGCAGTGGAAGCGTGCTGGGCCCATAACCCAGAGGTCCGTGGATCGAAACCACGCTCTGCTACCAGTTGAGGGCGCTGGACTGTTCCGGGAGAAGGTAAGGTAAAGGAGGGGGGGAAGATACCGTGCTACCGGCGGCGACTGGAGACGGAGGCGTGGAGTCCGTCGGCTTCCCTCTCGCAAACAGCCCGCTCTTCGGGTTTTTCCCCGATATATATATCCGGGGGCCTTTTTGATTTGTCGATTGGGGCCCTCTTCAATTGGCCTTCTCAACCGGGGGAATCGGTTAGGGGGAGAAGCCGTGGAAACGGCTCAACCTAACACCCCTGCTACACGCTCTTGCGATGGCTTGCGGGGCATTATGTAGATGTATGTTTTATATTGTATGTCCATGTAGTGGAATTTTACCTTCTTATTTTTTACATTCTAACTTGCACGTTATTGGATAATTTTTTTTACTCCATCCTAAGGTGCAATTGTTTTAATTTAAATATACAAGGAACGTAGCTACGGTCGTGAATCAATGTAAACAAAAAATACCGAGACCGTAAACTTGAAATTTAAGGTTTACTTCAAGTTTACGGTCCCGGTATTTTTTGTTTACGTGCAATTGTTTGTTAGTTGATAGTACTATATGTATTTGCATGCATGTGGAATGAAAGTATTTTTGCATAAATGTATACGCCATTGTGGGTATATGTTGGCATGCATGTATTGATTTTGCATGTGGTTTTGTTCCCTTTGACTGGTGGTGACCTGAACACCCTATGCCATCTGCCCTTGGGGTGGCTTGCGGGGTTTTATGTAGATATACCCCCTCCATCATGACCGGGCACTCGCTAAAGTCTTTGCGTATAAAAGCCAGGTTTATACACACTAAAGGGACCGTTTATCAAAGTGTTCATGTAACTTGACTTTTGAATAAATAATAAAAAATATCGGTTGTAATTTCCTTCAGTTTAACAATTTTTACTATAAACAGTAGCAAAGATAGTGTGTAAAAAACATCATTGTGGGAAGAAGGAGTCCTTTGAGTCTGTTAGTTCTGGTATCTATTTCCAGAATTTTATATATATGATTCAAGCGACCAATGTATGTTAGAGTGCAAATTATTTACGAGACCTTGGTGATGAAATATGCGGATCTGAATTTATTTAGTAAGTTCAACCTAGCATTGTATCGTCTTACTTCCAATGATTCCCATCCAAACTCTATAAGCATTTCAATGATGCTTTTTGTTTTATCAAAACAGTTTTTCACGAAACGGGCTACCCGGCATTGGACCATCTAAATTTCCGGAATGAAGCCTTCTTCCCTTGGATCCCATACGCTACATGCATATTCTTAATGAGGTCTTACAAGAGCGTGGTAACAACGTTCCTTGACCTTGGAGCCAATTCTACAGACAATAAATCTAAAAAATCCCAGTTGTTTATATTCTTGACACAGACTTTACATATGTGGGTCCCCCAAGTTAAATCTTTAGCGAATGCAACACCTAGGTATTTTACTGCATCAACTATTTCTAGTTCAACTCCAGTTAATTTGTAAAAAAAATCCCGTGGATTTTAAAAAAAAATTTACCACCGAACATTGCCTATTAGCCTAATCGCTTACTGTGTGACTTGCATGGAGGAATAAGTGACGCACAGTAGGTGGGTACCCGGTTATAGAACAAATGGTGAAAGTTTGGCTGTAGACCAGATGGTTAAGTGAACGTGCAGGAGAGAAAGCAGGAGAAAATTGTGACATCAGTGATTAACATATTTTAGGTTAAGGTTGAAATTTAATGAGTTATGACTATCTCCTGTAAACCATAGTTATACATTTGGAAATGTCAAAATTTTCACACTTCCCTAATATTATGCCGGTGATCACATAATATTTCCAGGAATTGACCATAGGAAGTGAAAGCTAAGTGCTATTGAGATATCTTAATTGTTTCAATTACACAATAGGGGCTACATCACATCTAGCTCTTATGTCAGGGGGAATGTCATTTCAACCAGCAGCTCCTATTTTTATAGAAAAAATTTTCCACCCAGCAAGCCAAATTTAATCCTTTTATATAATCTACCAAACTAGAATGAGAAGGCCAGCAATTGAGAAAAGATCTATCTTTAATATTATACCCTTCAATCCTTTGAGATATATCCCAAGGAGCTCTTGGCTTAATAAAATCTCTTGCTCCTGCAGATTGACTTGAAATAATTGCTGCACTCATGATATTCTACTAAGTACAATAAAATTTGGCCCTTTAAGAATAATTCTATAAGGTATGGTAGCAACAACAGCAGTAGGTCTAGACAATTTTCCAAGCAAATGATGCAAAAATTCAGCAACAAAAACAGCATATATTGGGGAAAAAATCAGTAGGCCCTTTGGAGGTACTGTTTACAGATATGATGAGTGTATAAAAGTAACTTATGGTGCAATGTTAATTTCTGGTCTAAATTGAAATTCAGCCATTTCATCTGCTTCCAATAAAATGAAATAAGTGATGTGATATTGCTCATTGACAATAATATATTATACAATGTAAAAACTATTATGGCATTATGTAATTTCCTCTAGATGGTACATTTACTGATTGCCAATAATATTAAGAAATCACAAAATGTAGAATTTAGCATTAATAATCTGGGTTAAGATACATATGAGGTGTATTACCTGGTTCTGGTTTCATTGCCTGATATTCCAATCCTTTCCTCTCAGCCTTTAATTCATTTATTTTGAGTTCCAGTTCAGCCTCTGTGGCTTTGGCTTTTTCCATGACTTCTAGTCTATAATCCTCTGCACTTTTCAGCCTCTTCTCCATTTTGACAGCCCATTGATCCATCCTCTTTGAATACTCAACCGTTTCATTATATTTTTCTTTAAATTCATTTAACTGTAACAGAAGTGAGGCACTTATATTACACACCCAAGGTAAGAGAGATCACAGATGATTTTCATACATATGGAAGGCTTTTATAAGCCTTCCATATGTAGCCTTTTATAAGACTAAACCGACCTTCGGGTTGATTACTGTGTTTATGGAAGGCTTTTATATCCAAGCAGGTATTTTTGGGTAAAATCAAAAGAATGCAAATATCTCTATGGTGATCTCCAGGAATACTGCTAATTACCAATACATGTGATTATGATGAGAGTCAAACCAATTCATTAATGGTTTATTAGAACAAAACTCAGTATGATCACTGATTCAGTTGCCTTCTGGAGTCCTTAGTAATTTATAATAATTGGTAAAATAAACCACAAAACATCCTTCACAGAGCTTAAATAATCACCAAATTCAGGATTTAATGGAAAATATTACCGAAAATCACAAGATTTTGCAAGTATTTACAAAAATCAATAATTAATTAAAAATAATTATATTTAATATTAAAATCATTTTTGTAATCTGCTTCACAATAAAGAGTGTGGCCCAAACATTTTCCATTATCTCTCTTGTTAGAACAATTGAACCTGTATAGGTTTATATATAATGGAGAATAGGAATATGAATTAGGTTAATTAGTTAGGTGGGGAAGTGACCAAGCCTTAATTTGCCAGTCAGTCAATGGATTGTAATTTCTACTCAATGCATCAGAGAACCAGTGTGGTAATTTGAGAATGACAATTGATGATAAGAAAATGAAGGTGATGAAGTTCAAGAAACAGGAAAGCTAAGTTAACATTAACATTATGTATAATATAGAGTAGGTAGATCAGTCCACTAATATAAGTAGTATTTTGGATGAGGGTGGTCTGGATAGTAAGTCTTCACAAGAAACATCTACTTAATACCCTGCAAGCTGCCGCAATGGCATGTGGTGGGGGGTGCTAGGGCACCACCCATCATTAAGGGGTGGAAAAAAAAACCACATGCAAAAGTCACAAATTTATAAAAGTCACAAACAAAACATTGCGTACACTCATGCAAAAACCCTTTAAACCCACACACATACAAACTACCAACAAACATACATGTGCACCAACATTTAAACCTAATATCTTAGCGATTTTTAATTTTGTTCCCACATGCAACTTAAATGTTTTTAATATTTCTAGAGGGACTTCGGTTTCTTACTTTTATGATTTCTGATTGTTCTGGGAAAGAATGAGTATTTGAATCTATCTCCCTTATTTTATCTTTGTGATCACATTTACCTAAGTAGTGTGGGGCCATTATAATTCCTTTAGTGTCATCGTTAAACTCGCTGGTTCTGAATCTTTCTAAAAGTCTAGTCTTGCTTGTTCTCTTTGCATTTGAAGTGGCTTCCAGCCTAAATCCCCTAAGCGACCTGTCAACTTGTGTTCTTGTTATAACAATTTTTAACGGATCTGGCAGATTTTCTCTGTACTTGATCCAATTCTTTTTGCCAGATTTTCTCCCAAGGATCCCAAATACTTGTGGCATAAACCAAATGAGGTCTAACTAGAGCAAAATAACATCTTTATTTAACTTTCTCATTACATTTCCCCACCACCCATTTAATGAAGCACAGTTTATCTAAAGTGGATCCACATATTATCCTGATATGTGGTCCTCATGAAAGGCATGGTGTTAGAGCTACCCCCAAATATTTAACTTAAACATGGGCCAAGTTGAATGGGTGTTGAAGAATTGTGTTGAGTAATGAAACTTATTTAAGGAGTGCTTTGATTACCTGCAAGTTAATTAAAGATGTAATGAAATGATATGTGAAAATGTTGATAAGGAATGTAGTTTTGTATGCCTCTGCAATTTGGTCATTGAAGCAAAAGGATAAATGCAGATTGAAAGATTTAGAGATATCGACATGGAGTTATAGTGAGGGGGATGTTGAGTAAGATGGAAAAAGAAAATATGAGGCATGCTAGACAATGTTTATCATAGTACAAGGTGCTAGGGTTTATATTTATTGCAATGTTAGGTGAGAGTAAGAAGTGTCACAGTGTTTATTTCCTGGGTCCATCAAAAATAACCTTGAATGGTAGAATATTGTCTAACTCAACTAGCTAGTGATGACTTACTGTAACGAGTATTAAATTAAACTGAAATAATAAACATTTAAAATAATGTAAAACACTTACCTCTTCCTGATTTTTACTGATTGTACCATTTAAAACAATCAACTGCTCTTTCATATAACTCAAATTAGCTTCCAGAGTTTGGCATTCTTCATGACTTCTAGCAAGTTCCATTACCAGATTTTCCCTTTCTTTCACTGCTTCAGTCATCTTCTGTTCCAACTCTTTCAGCTGCAAATGAATTGAATATTTGTAAAAGACGGAAATGGACAAGCATTTCTTTATGTAACCATATAGGAGACATTAAGTATACAAAACTATCCTTTTTACACTTCAAGTATCCTTTCTTGCTACACATGTCCTAATAATGTCATCAGGAAATAATTTTTGGTAGAAACTGGTTAACATTCCCTGGCTTTTTCTTGATACCAGGACAAAAATTATAATTTTCCCGAAATACTTATTACACTGAAAAACTCATATACCACGTTTTTCAATCAAAAACTATTATTCACTTATCTTCTATAAATTTCTAGTATATCTACTCTACAAGCAAATCCAAAGAACTGCATTTACTATACATTTTGCCTGAAAAATATTATCATATGTAAGCATGTAATGGTTAAACAATATGGCTAGGTTGGTGGTTCTGCATTTATTGAATTACTAAAGTCAAAGTCTAAAAATTTGTCATCACTTAACCATTCTGAATCTTTTAAAGCCTGAGAGAAACAATAGAACACAGTAACACACTGATGATTTTCCAAATGAAAAATACCAACATGCACCAAATTACTTGAATACCAATTATACACACACCAATTTACATGAATTTAAAAGTAGTAAACTTTAAAAAACCACGACTGAAACAAACCTTTTTTGTTTGCCTTAAATGAATCAGGTATCAGTTTTTAATGGGTGTGCATAGTCAACAGCATGATTTCATAAACAAAAGTGAATATAAATAAAAAAAATCTCACCTGTTCATCTTTAGCATGCAGTGCATTCAAATATTCATTAGGTTTCTCTGAATGATCTGCATGAAAGCCTTCCAGTTTCTCCATCAAGTTTTTATTTTCTTGCTTAAGCTGGGATAACTCAGCACGGGCAGCTGATTCTATATCAATTAACTTTGATTCAAGGTTTTGGCACTTGAACCTTAAATCACTGCAATTTTCACTCTCTAATTTCAGCTTCTGTTTCAAATCAGACATGGTATTTTCACAAACAGAAATAATCTTATCCTGTGAAGCAATGACACCTAAAATCTTTTCTTCAGCTGCACGCGCTGCTAAATGTCCTTCTTGTTCAATATTCAGCTGTACACTTAGCTGCTGATTATTAGTGGCTTCTTCATGAAGTTTACATTTTAGAACATTGATTTCAGACTGCAACTTAGTACAATCAGACTGAGCTGAAGAGAGATCTGTTTTAGCTAACTTATAGGCATTATCAAGTTCACAATTATGTTTTCTGATTTTCTCCAAATCAGATTGTAGATCATGTTCAGTGCACTTCAATCGGTTCAATTCATCAATACTGGCAGTATAAGTAACCTGCAATTCATCCAAACTTTTTTGCAGCATTTCTATTCTGATTTCCTCGGTAACTAATTTCCGTTCTGTGGCCAAATATTTTTGTTCTTGCTGTGAAAAATGTTCAATTTGATCTTCAAATTCTTTTTTTAGACACTGTAGATGTGTACACTCCTTTATTTTATCATTATATTTCATAATTTCAGAATTAATATTGCTTTCCAGACTAGCTATTATTTTATCCTTTTGATTCAAACTCAATTTGAATTCTTCCTGAACATCCTGCAGCTGTTTCTGCATATTGGCAATGTCTTTTTTATAATTTTCCATTTCATTTCCAAGTTCTGTAACAATTTGATTTCTCAGATTCTGAATTTTCTCTTCAGCTAATTCAAGTTCTTCTTGTAACTTCATCTTCTCGGCTGAAACCTCTTCCAACCTGGCTTCCACATCACTTTTGGTTGATGTCAATGATTCTGTCTCTTGAACCTTGTGATTAAACTTCTCCATTTCTTGCTGAAGTTCATGTTCCAGGCCACTTATTTTCTCCTCTTTTTGTTTCAGAATCAATTCGAACTCATCAGTGGTGTCCTGCAGTTGTTTCTGCAAACTTGCAATGTTCTCTTCATAGCTACTCTTTTCAATTCCAAGTTCTGCTGTCACATCATTTCTCAGATTCTGAATTTTCTCTTCAGCCAATTCTAGTTCTTCTTGCAATTTCATCTTCTCAGCTGAAACCTCTTCCAACCTGGCTTCCACATCACTTTTGGTTGATGTCAATGATTCTGTCTCTTGAACCTTGTGATTAAACTTCTCAATTTCTTGCTGAAGTTCATGTTCCAGGCCACTTATTTTCTCCTCTTTTTGTTTCAGAATCAATTCGAACTCATCAGTGGTATCCTGCAGTTGTTTCTGCAAACTTGCAATGTTCTCTTCATAGCTACTCTTTTCAATTCCAAGTTCTGCTGTCACATCATTTCTCAGATTCTGAATTTTCTCTTCAGCCAATTCTAGTTCTTCTTGCAATTTCATCTTCTCGGCTGAAACCTCTTCCAACCTGGCTTCCATATCACTTTTGGTTGATATCAATGATTCTGTCTCTTGAACCTTGTGATTAAACTTCTCAGTTTCTTGCTGAAGTTCATGTTCCAGGCCACTTATTTTCTCCTCTTTTTGTTTCAGAATCAATTCGAACTCATCAGTGGTATCCTGCAGTTGTTTCTGCAAACTTGCAATGTTCTCTTCATAGCTACTCTTTTCAATTCCAAGTTCTGCTGTCACATCATTTCTCAGATTCTGAATTTTCGCTTCAGCCAATTCTAGTTCTTCTTGTAATTTCACCTTCTCGGCTGAAACCTCTTCCAACCTGGCTTCCACATCACTTTTGGTTGATATCAATGATTCTGTCTCTTGAACCTTGTGATTAAACTTCTCAGTTTCTTGCTGAAGTTCATGTTCCAGGCCACTTATTTTCTCCTCTTTTTGTTTCAGAATCAATTCGAACTCATCAGTGGTATCCTGCAGTTGTTTCTGCAAACTTGCAATGTTCTCTTCATAGCTACTCTTTTCAATTCCAAGTTCTGCTGTCACATCATTTCTCAGATTCTGAATTTTCTCTTCAGCCAATTCTAGTTCTTCTTGCAATTTCATCTTCTCGGCTGAAACCTCTTCCAACCTGGCTTCCATATCACTTTTGGTTGATATCAATGATTCTGTCTCTTGAACCTTGTGATTAAACTTCTCAGTTTCTTGCTGAAGTTCATGTTCCAGGCCACTTATTTTCTCCTCTTTTTGTTTCAGAATCAATTCGAACTCATCAGTGGTATCCTGCAGTTGTTTCTGCAAACTTGCAATGTTCTCTTCATAGCTACTCTTTTCAATTCCAAGTTCTGCTGTCACATCATTTCTCAGATTCTGAATTTTCGCTTCAGCCAATTCTAGTTCTTCTTGTAATTTCACCTTCTCGGCTGAAACCTCTTCCAACCTGGCTTCCACATCACTTTTGGTTGATATCAATGATTCTGTCTCTTGAACCTTGTGATTAAACTTCTCAGTTTCTTGCTGAAGTTCATGTTCCAGGCCACTTATTTTCTCCTCTTTTTGTTTCAGAATCAATTCGAACTCATCAGTGGTATCCTGCAGTTGTTTCTGCAAACTTGCAATGTTCTCTTCATAGCTACTCTTTTCAATTCCAAGTTCTGCTGTCACATCATTTCTCAGATTCTGAATTTTCTCTTCAGCCAATTCTAGTTCTTCTTGTAATTTCACCTTCTCGGCTGAAACCTCTTCCAACCTGGCTTCCATATCACTTTTGGTTGATATCAATGATTCTGTCTCTTGAACCTTGTGATTAAACTTCTCAGTTTCTTGCTGAAGTTCATGTTCCAGGCCACTTATTTTCTCCTCTTTTTGTTTCAGAATCAATTCGAACTCATCAGTGGTATCCTGCAGTTGTTTCTGCAAACTTGCAATGTTCTCTTCATAGCTACTCTTTTCAATTCCAAGTTCTGCTGTCACATCATTTCTCAGATTCTGAATTTTCTCTTCAGCCAATTCTAGTTCTTCTTGCAATTTCATCTTCTCAGCTGAAACCTCTTCCAACCTGGTTTCCATATCACTTTTGGTTGATATCAATGATTCTGTCTCTTGAACCTTGTGATTAAACTTCTCAGTTTCTTGCTGAAGTTCATGTTCCAGGCCACTTATTTTCTCCTCTTTTTGTTTCAGAATCAATTCGAACTCATCAGTGGTATCCTGCAGTTGTTTCTGCAAACTTGCAATGTTCTCTTCATAGCTACTCTTTTCAATTCCAAGTTCTGCTGTCACATCATTTCTCAGATTCTGAATTTTCTCTTCAGCCAATTCTAGTTCTTCTTGTAATTTCACCTTCTCGGCTGAAACCTCTTCCAACCTGGCTTCCACATCACTTTTGGTTGATGTCAATGATTCTGTCTCTTGAACCTTGTGATTAAACTTCTCAATTTCTTGCTGAAGTTCATGCTCCAGGCCACTTATTTTCTCCTCTTTTTGTTTCAGAATCAATTCATATTTTTCACATGCTTCCTCTAATTGGCTCCTTAAGTTAGACACGATTTCCTCATGATTTTCTTTCTCTGCAGTAGCTTCTTCATAATGGACTTTTAGTTTCTCCTGTGTTGCTTCCAAGGCCAATGACATTTCCTTTTGTTTTTCCTTCATCAGTTCTTCTGATATTTTTCTTAAATGGGCAGTTTCTGAAATTAGTTTATCTTGAGCTGCAGTTAGATCACCCTGCAATTCTATAATTTTCACTTTACCTGCATTGATTTCATTAATATACGCATCCATTTTTTCATTTAGCATTGTTACATGAGACTCAAGTTCAATTATTGTTTCACCTTTTGAATCAAGCATTACACAAAGTTCAGAATTTTTAGAACTTAAATTCTCGATTTCATTAACTTTCTTTTGAAGTTCAATTTCCATTTCCTCCATTTGGCATTTGAAATGATTTTCCTTTGAAGCATAAAAATGCTCTTGATCACTACACTTGACTTCCAATGAATGCATTTTTTCTGTTAGTTTTTCATTTGAAGATCTTAACTCAGATAAATTATTTTCTAATTCTGCATTTTCTTCTTCACCCATCCTCTGTATGTTTTTGAGCTCATCAATCAAATTCTGTAACTGATCACATTTTAACATCATTTCCTCTTTTTGTGCATCAACTTTATTCAATTGATGATTAAGTGAGTTAGTTTTCTCTTTCTCTAAGGCAAGTAAGTTATCTAATTCTTTTTCACTTTCCGTACACACCGAGATTGAGAATTTGGTTTGGTCAAGTTCCTTTTGGAGGGAAGAAATAACTTCCAGATGGTCATTTTTGCTGTCCCAAGCCTGTCTTAGTCCTTCTAACTCTTTTAAAAGTGATTCATTTTCACCTGCCACTTTGTCCATATTATTCCGCATATGCTCATTTTTATCCTTCTCAGTGGTTAAATCCAGGGCAAGAATTTCCTTCTCCTTCCCCAGGCTTAAGAGTTCACATTCTGCTTTTTGTAGAGCATCTCTCAACTCATTGGACCATCTTGAATTGGCAATCTTCATCTGCTCAAACTCAGCTAACACTATATCCTTTTCCTTCATTAACAGACTCTTTTCCTCCAAAATTTGACAGTTCTTTTCCTCAAGCTCTACATATGCTCCCTTCATCTCACTCAATTGCACTTTATAGCTCTCACATTCTGATGACAATTGCAGACAATCTGACTTCAGTACACCCAAGGACTCCAAAGGAATATAATTTTCACTCATATTCTTAACTTCTGCCAATAAAGACTTCACATTTTCATAGGCTTCAACAAGCTGGTCTTTCAATTTAACTTTTTCCTTTGCCAATTCTTGTAGTTCTACTAAATTGTCCTCATCACTTTCAGCCAAGTTTGCAATCACAACCTCGCTTGCTTGCAATTCTTCTTCCAATTCATTAATTCGTGATGAATAGGTCAGCAGATCCGTTTCTGCTTCCAAATTACTCTTTGTCAAGAAAGATAAGTGTGTCTCAGTTTTTTTCAGAGTCTCAAGCAATTCATTAACTTGTTGTGAAAGAGATATTCCATTCTCATATGAAGATTGAAGTTGAGTCTGAAGGTTGTTTATGTTTTCCTTCTCTATATTGAGGAGGGATTCAAACTCATTTTTTTCTGCCTTGAGCTCATTTGATTCCACGACAAGTTTTCCAAAGTGTATTTTCAGAGTTGAAATTTCCTCACCCATTCTCATAGACATTACTGACAGGCCTTCAGCTTGCTTGATTAATTCTAATATTTCTTTAATGTAAAATGATTTCAACTCTTCTATTACTTGATTCAAATTCATTATAACAACTTTGGAACGATTGATACAACTCTTTCCCTCGATAGATTTGGCCTCATCATTTACCACCACTTCCACATCATCTGATTTTCCAGTAACTATTGCAAGTTCTCTAGTAAGACTGGACATGCATTCTAGCACATTTTTAAGCTCTTTATTTGCCTTATTACAGCAAAGTTTTTCAAATTTCAGAGCTGATTTTAACTCATCTTGTTTTGAAGTAAGGGAGTGAATCACTGCATCGTTCTCATGTAGTTTGATTTTCAAATTATTTGTAATTTCCTGGTAATACTTAACTTTACTAAGCAAGTTGATTTCATGAGCATTGTCTTTTTTATCTCCATCTAACATAGTCTCAAATGCATTCAGTAAAGCAATCTTTTCACTAAGTGCATTTGCCTCTATTTCTTCAATTTTTGAAATGAGTTCTTTCTCCTTAAAAACCAATTGTTCCACTTCAATTGCTTGTTTCTTCAGAGCAGATTCAAGTGATTCAACTTTAAATTTTTCTTTCTCAAGTGATTCTTCCAGGGATTCACCTTTAAGCTTTTCTTTCTCAAGAGAACCTTCCAGGCATTCAATTTTTAATTTCTCTGTCCTAAGTGACTCTTCCAGCGATTCAACTTTTAATTTTTCTTTCTCCAAAGATGCTTCAAGTGACTGAATGTTGCACTTCACAGTAATTTCTGCATTTTCTACAGAACTATGCAGCATGTTGGACATTTCATTTTGCAAATTACTGCATGTATTGGTATCTCCCAAGGGAATTTCTGAATCACATTTCATTTTCTTTTCCTTAGTAGCAGCATCTAGTTTCAATTTTAATTCTCCAACCAACAATTCCAAATTCTTTATTTTATGATCTTTTTCCATCAATTGAAATGTTAAATCATCTGCAGTAAGAATATCTCCCAATGTACTTTTCCTCTTTTTCCCACCACCATGGCTCCCTCTCCTAAAATTCACAGAAAATAGCCATTATTGAATTATCATAGAATCCAAAAATTATTTTCAAAATCTAAGGTTTAAGTTAACGAGTACACGAGGAGAGAGAAAAAAATACTCCTCCACATTTTGCATTTTCTAATAAAAAAACTGCTTCTAAAAAACAAGTAAAACCTCTTCTAATTCATATGCATATCTTGGCATAGATGGAAGCACACACCCAATAAGAAGGATGATAACTACAGGAATTTATTAATATGTTCATTCTATAGACCCCTTTACTGCAACATTGATTTTCTCTCACAGCTCATGATCAAATATCCACACACAGCACTAAACATGGAAAAGTTTATTTTATGTGTAGTTGCCCACAATTTATTTGTCTATAATTAATTGAGACACTTATTGCAAAGGAAAACTAGCAAAATTCATGATGCATGTCAAAAATTCACAATATACCAGGGTGGTCTGAAAAGTTTCCGACCTAACAAAGATACAAGACATTTTTTATGAAATTTTCTGAGCCGGAAACTTTTCAGACCACCCAAGTAGAAACCATATTCTTGATTGAAGTTGTAATAAAGGTGTCAAAATGAGGTAATAGTATAGTTTACATATTTAAAACTAATATGGTTGATTTTCACAAACATGGACATAATTTAAGAAGGCATTTACCAACCATAAACCTATACTTGCAAGAAACAAAGTTTAAAAAAGTGATTAAGGATACGCATAAAGCATGTTATCTAATATAGATAACTTTAATGAGCTTTAGAGGAAATTAAAATGGAGTGCAAGCATTCAGTTTGGAAACTCACTGCACTAACACAAAACACACTGGGAAAATGTCTTCATACATTATACTTGATGGGGTAGATGTTTATTCCTTAAAAATGCAAACACAATAATAAGGAACCAAAATGGTACAACAGAGAAGTCAGACAAAACACAACACTCAAATTTTTTAAATACGCGAGTCTTTCCACAAAAATCAAGAAAATCCAAGAGATGGTGCTGATAAAGTCAGAAAAGGTTTGCTTTTCGTAAGCCTCATCTTCCACTAGACTGCTGTTAAGGATTCAGCTACATTTATCACGTGGCTTTATTTTCACAATGAAACAACAATCGTTTGTTTATCTAGAAAATCGGGAAAATAATTTTTGAGCTGTGATTAAACAACTCTGTTGTGTAGCAGTGTATTCATGTTTCATCCACATAACTATGGATGAAACATGAATACACTGCTACACAACAGAGATAAAGAAACAGCCAAAACAATAGGTTTCTAAAGGAGATCTGGCTCGGAAGGAGACGGTGAAATTGGCATATACATCAATTACTTGCAAAAAGGACAAATGATACATGGGGAGTATGATGCATTGTTATTGCACCGGATGAGCTAAGAAATCAAGAAAAAGTCATCATTTGTCAAAGAAAAAATTCTTTTCCATAAAGACAAATCATGGGTGCACACCTACAGTTTAGATGAACATTTGGAATGAGGGTTCAAATCAATACAAAAATCTACCAAATGCACCAGATTTGCCCCTCCATCTTCCATTTTGATATTTTGTGGTCATTTAAAGATTTTAAGTGCTTCGCAGATTTGCTGGGGGAAATAGCGTTTGTCCTTTGCTATTACTTTCCCTCATTCGAAATCAATGACGTATCCTGGCTGCCTCCAAGGATGCTTGGCGATGGCTGATAAGATGAAATGTTTCTTGTCCGTCACCCTGCGATATTCTTTAATCCTTGTTATGAGTGATCAGTAGGTTTTCCCAATGTAAGATCTGCTGCAGGTGCGTGGCACTGTGTACATGGTCTAACCAATAAATATGCAAACTGGTACAATCTGGCAGCAATGACAAGGACTATAGCCCCACCCACTAGGGGCACTAGTTGTCTGAGACCCAATGAGCCATCAGTGCTTGGAAGATTGTCGAGTTGTGCGTGTGGTGCCAGTTATGTTAGTTTCTGTTGTCCCTGTTTTTACTGTTTGTCGAAAATGGAAATTGATGAAATCACAGAGCAATGAATCAACATCAAGTTTTTCGATGAAGTGTAGTAAAAGTAATCAAGAAATTACTGAAATGTTGACAGCTGTTTACAGTGATAATGCACTGAAGAAAACATCCATGTTCAAGTGATTAAGGATTTCAAAGATGGCCGACAAGACGCCACGGATGATGCAACGCTAGGATGACCTTCACACCACCTGTGTTGACAACAACATTGATCACGTGTGGTCCTTACTGATCGTCAAAAAACTATAAAAAGAGATGTTTCAGACGTGATATGGTGGAATATCATGGTTAATTAAAATTGACAATTTCCCACAATATAAAATTTTTTAATACAACTGTTTCGATGTAACTACATCATCTTCTGGTGGATGATGTAGTTACATCAAAACTGGTCATCTTAAAAAAATTTATTTTGTGGAAAATTGCCAATTTTAATTAAACGTCAAAAAACCACCGGGGCTCTCGAAACAAGCAACCTCGATCCTCCTAGCGCCATCCTGCATATCCTGGAACGTGCTCTCTCCGTGGGTGAGAGCGCCTTTATCCGCTGGGCGGATTCCGCCGAGCCCAAGGACACGGTGCCCCTCCCTGCAGAGGACAGTGATCCAGGATCGGACAACAACGACCACCCAGGGGACTACACGGCAGAGACCAGCAGCCAAAGCGAAGCCAATGATGACCAGGACCATGACTCAGAGGCATAGCGATGGAGAGTTACGACGATCCCCCCGCCGGTGGACAATCTCCAAATCCCGGACAGCCCGAACGCAGCCCTACCAGAGGACCTTGAACACCTATTCCCGGAAATAGTGGTACTCCCGGAAGAAATACCGGCAGTAAAACCCATTACCCCAAAGGATTACCATCTCAAGGTAAATTCACCTATAGCAAGAATAGGTGCTTCCCTCCCAAAGCCCCGCAGTGCTCCATATGTCATGATACCCACACCAGAGAGTGAAAACATGGACACATACTTACAGGGTCTACTAAAGGCAGGCATCATTGTGAAATGGATCATAAAATGTGCATTTAAGTGTTTTCTTATTCCAAAATCGGGGGGCGGAGCTCGTTTGATATATGACTTGTCCCCTTTGATTAAAATTTATAATACTCCCAGATTTTCACTACTAGGCCCAGGACGGGCAATAGCGGACATCCCCAGAGGTGCATATTCAGCCAAACTAGACTTATCAAGTGTGTTCTACCAGCTCCAAATCAGCGTCCATCATTGGAGGTTTTACAGGATAAAATATGGCAAACAGAAATATGCGTTCACTAGACTACCGATGGGACACGCGTTATCCCCAGGGATATTACAGCGATGGGCTGAGGATGTGACTCAATTTGCGCAAGACAAGTTCAAAGTGAAAATCATGTGTTACCTAGACGACTGGCTAATCTACTCCACTAAGATTTTGTGTATGGACAATTATTAATTACTTTGAAAAGGAATTCGGAATAGAAATCAATAAGAGAAAGTCTGTCACAAGCATCACGAACACACTTAAGTATCTAGGAGTACATATAGACACAAATGATCAATCCATTCAATTAACCGATAACACACAAAAGAATATATAATGTTATTCCACTCCTACCAAAACTCCGCGCGGTAGACATCCCAAAGGCGGCAGGTTTCCTATCATGGGTGTGCTGGATTTTAAGATTACCAACCTTCCTAATTAATCACATATTACAAAGGGATAATCAGTGGTGGATGTTATTACAAGAGAGTGGAATATTCAACAGGAAAGTGTCCCTTCCCAGAGCAACGCAAACCATCGAAGTATATACAGATGCAACACCCAGGCAAGGAGGTGTAGTGATCCCAACATGGGATATCTCCCAGAGCTTCCCTATACCAACGCTATCATCAATTAACGCAAGTGAATGCTACGCAGCACTGAAGGGCCTAGAATTGACTTTTGATCTGTTTAACCTTTTTAAATTGTATAATGTATGTCTTGACATGAAGGAGGACAACTCCACTACTGTATATTCCCTAAAGAAAGGGAGAGGTATTATATTTCGATTAAACCCAGTGTTGGTAAATATGTATATGGATTTGTTAATAAAAGAAGTTCAGTCGCATACAGTGACCTGGCAATTATTCCAACCGCTGTCAATCTGGCTGATGAGCTCTCCCGGGCTTTGCCTCCTGTGCTCTAATATGCCATACAGCAGCCATATTGCCACAATTGGTATAGAGAGAGCGGGAGGTCCGAGACTCGGGAGTCTGTTCAGAAGCGAAAAGATAGAATAGCGGGTGGAATAGGTGGCTAGCAGCAGGCTGATGCAATGCTGGGACAATCTTCAAGCACCTTTGTTAACAACAAAATTGATCGTGTACGGTCCCTGTCCTTACTGATCATCAAAAAACTATCTGAATGATATCTAATTAACTGAACTTAGGAAAATCAACAGTGCACGCTATTTTAACCAAACATTTGGGTTTAAAAAAAATGTATGCAAAAATCATACCCAAGCTGCATTGATTGTTGGCCAGTTTTAGGCAAAAAATTCAATCACCATCCTTGATCATCCTACTCATTAGCCAGATCTCACCCCCTGCAACATTTTCCTATTCCCAAAATGCAAAAATGTGATGAGGGGACTCACTGGGAAGATGTGAACATAATAAAGCAAGAAACAATGGGAAAACTAAAAATCCTGACTGCAGAGGAGCTCCAAGGGTGCTTTAAATGGTGGAAAAAAGACGTAATAAGTGCATAACAACGAATGGAGAGTACTTTGAAGGGGACACTATCGATGTAGACTAAATTTTGCAAAATAAAGATTTTGTGGCCTAAGTTCGCATATTTATTGGACAGTGTAGTTTATGACTTCTGATAACTCTTAAGGGACATTGTCTTTTGGTCCATGTAAGAGATTGTTTATTTTGGTCACGGTGTTGAACCTTGTCATGTTTGTTGAGGTCCCCGTGACACATGGAATGGAGTCTCACTCCCTTGGCTGTGATAGTTCTTCCTCTCCTTTGTCATTGGTGGTCAGCTGACGTAATTTATTTCGGTCACTTTTAAGATCGTGTTGGTCATGTATCTATTCCTGCATAATGCAGTCATCAGGTGTTTTAATTCTGTCTCCAGTCGGATAAAGTGTCTGCCCTGTGCATGAGAGTGGACATCAAAGTGGCCATCTGAGATGAAAGGTGATGGGGATTGGCATTGAGGTATCATTCCATATGGGTTGACTTCCTGTTGATGGCGTGTTCCATGTTTCTGTTACTTTTTCTCTTTACGATGTCAAGAAATGGTAATTGTCCTCCTTCCATCTCCATCTTGAACTGGATGCTACTGTGTTGTGCATTTAGGTGTTCCAGGAACCCATGTAATTCTTCATCACCATGAAGCCAAATGACGAAGGTGACATTTACAGGTTCATAGTAATCACCATTCCATAGGAAGAAAGTATTCCTTAGACAATGTTCCACCAATTCCAGAAAGTCTCCAGGTACGCCCGATGTGGTGAGTCCTCAGACGATATCCACAGTTTATTAATTAAAATTGGAAATTTTCCACAAAATAATTTTTTTTATTAATACGACTGGAATACATCATTTTCTGGTCATATTAATAAAAAATTTTATTTTGTGGAAAATTGCCAATTTTAATTAATCATGATGTTCCACCATATCACGCTTGAAACATCTCCTTTTATTTGATTTCCACAGTCTTGAATAGGCATGTTGTTGAATAGTGATGCAATGTCAAAACTGACCATGATATCTTCTTTTTTCACTTGGATCTCCTTCAGGATTTTGACAAAGTGGGCAGAGTTCTTTACATACAAGGATGTTTTTCCGATTTAGAATTTTAGTGATTGGGCCAGATGCTTGGCTAGGTGATAGGTCGGTGATTTGATCTGGCTTACTATGTGCCTCAATAGTATACCTTCCTAATGAACTTTGGGTAGGCCATAGAGTCCTGGAGTTTTGGGTGCTGAGGAAATTAGACCTCTTTGTTCTTCCCAAATCTCTAGAGAGGATCCTCTCTAGAGGGATAGCTTTGGGACAATTGCAAAATTCTGACCCTTGGCTAGCACCGAAGTAGTGACATCATTAAGGTGCATGTCTGTCCACTTTTGCGATCCTAAAAAGGACTGCAAAAATGGAAAAGAATTACCAGTCAGCTGACCATCCATGACAAAGGAGAGGAAAAGGTCACAAGTCAAAATTCCATCGCAGAGAACCAGAAAATGCAAAACATGCATAGAATATTTTGTACTCGTGATGACATCTCAAAAACTCTTTGAGAAGACAAAATTGTGACTAGGTTACATTAATATTTCCAACGCCTGGATGATGGGGGAGAAGAACTTTTGCATACAACTAAATATCATTCAATCATAAAATTTGTTATTATTTTGGCTAACCATACTCTTGGGCACACACAAAAATCAAATCCTAATAAAACCAACACTAGATGAGAATCTTACAAAAAAGAAATTTTAAAGATAAATTTCAAAATTTAAAGGGATAATTGACAAATTTGTGCAAGATTCAGGTTTACTATGCAATTATTTTGAAGTATTTCTCTTCATGCATTGAATGGTTGAGGCCTTAACTTTGTAGAAATCCATGTTTAACTTAAGAAATTAATATTATCTTTGCTTTCTACAAAAATAAAACTTTTAATTAAACTTAAATTTAAATTAAATTTTAAATTAAATTTAAATAAAACTTTTAATAAAAGTTTTATTTCTGTAGAAAGCAAAGATAATATTAATTTCTTAAGTTATTTCTCTTCAAATTGCATGTTGCTACCATTTCAGGCATTTGTCAAGAATTAATTAACAAAGTAACAAAAAAATGTAATGAAATAATGTCCTTGTTATTAAAAAAGAAAAACTATTGATAATAATTAACATTATTGGAAATATTGCACTTACTTTAGTTCTTTTCCATTGCCTTCAAATAACTGGGATTGCAAGGAAAGACGAACTTCCTGTAAAGGGTGGTTTTCTTTATTCCAAAGTCCAGAGCAACTTCGTCCTCTTCGTCCAAACTCAGATGTTTTCTCATTTTCAAATGAAGGTGAATCCACCAGCATAGAAACTAAAAATCAACCAAGAACCATATATGTACTTAATTGTTTTTCAATTCGAGAATTATACATAACCAAAACCCTAGGGCATTTTTATTCCTTAAAACTGTCATACATATCTAATGCATTAATCACTAGCATTTGGCAAATTTCCTTGTCTTCAAATATTAATTATAATGATAAAATGAAAGTCTCCTATCAGAGGTCTTAATTCCATAATGATAATACTTCACTGCTCAAAATGTTCCAAAGAAAGAGGAAAATTAACATTCAAGGAGACAAACAATATTACACATACTGATATCTGAAGGTAGACATTTTGAGTTTGTCATCAAAGATCTCGCCCACACTGTAATATAACTTGTTTTGTTACAATTTACATACTTTCATTGTAAAATAAGTGGGGGAAATAATATATTTAATTGATTTTTGAGGTTTAATGCAAATTTTGGAAGCAGAATAGTGAGCACCTTGAATAGATTCTCTCTGCCTTGGGACATGTATTTATTTCAGTAGCTTTTATGAGGAACAGAAATTTTTTTAATAAAAACAGAGCAATGGAAGATATTTAGTTATTATTTGGTAAGCAATCTATCGGTTAATGTAGGTTTTGGATGGACACACTACCAAATAAATATTTTGTGACTCTTAACAAAACACAATTCAGCAACCTACTCTTCATCTCTGTGCACTTCCTCCCTTAACCCCTCCAACATCCCTATCCTCTTCCTGCCCTTTCCTTGTTTGCGTTACATTCTCCCCTCTATTACCTTCTTCAACATTCCACTGCCGACCAATATGCTTTTTTCATCCATTTTTTTCTTCCTCCTTACGATTTCTCCCAACAATCCCCTCTCCTCGCCCAACATACTCATTTGTTTTCCTGATGGTCCATGTCACCTTCTCCATTCTTCTCCACACCCACATTTCATAAGCCTCCAAACTACTTTATGATCGTACTTTAGTGACCACGTTTCAGTGCTGTACATAACTATGCTCCATATCAAAGTTTTAATGAGTCTTTTTCTAAACATCCTCAACTCAACGTCCCTGTCATCAACTCCCTCCTTGTGAAAACCTCTCATCCTAGTGCAATTCTTCTCCTTTTGTTCATTTGTTCTGCAGGGTTTTTATTCCTCCATTCCAGTGCGGCTGTTTCTGCAATGATTTTCATTAAGGATAAGAGTCCCAATTCTTCCCACAAATCTTACATTTTCCCAGAAATTCATATTTTTCCTCCAAGTGCATATATCTTTTCACACTTTACCCAATTATTTTCCATGTTTCTACACACTATTGTAATGATTATTCACATATTTATATAATGCAAATGATGAGGTTAGGTGGAAGAAGAGACTATTTAGTCTCCATATTGGCCTAATAAAGATGTTATACTATACTACTGCTAATATTGCATCAGACAGTTTTTATCAAACACTGTGCTTCTTTTTTTATTACACATTATTTTCCCAATATTCCTTAACATGACATAAGTCTCTTTGTAATGCTTAGATAGGTTATGAGCTGGCTAACAGCCAAGTTTCCAGCCAACTTATCCTTAATCATGTATCTATAGTCAACTTTTTTCCTTTGCTTGTCATGATTCACACCAAATAAGGCTGAATGCAACCTTGGGTATGCCATTCTTGGTGTAGCTATTTGGATTTCTGAGTACTTATAAATGAAAATTATACATGAGTATTGTATGACATGTGTTTAAAAGAAGTAAAAATGAGTTAAAAATAGCATAACGCATTAAAGAATTGTAAAAATTATGTTTTAACATTGGAATCACAAAACAAACCAAATAAATTATTTCTTACTTCAAATATAATTTTGCTTTGGAGTAAAATAAAAACACTACAGGCTGATTCTAGATATATCGTTTTCAAATACATCGACTGAGTTGGATTCAAGTCAAGCACAAAACAATGACAATATTTAAATGTAAAAGAATCATTTGATCGCATATATGATTTATCCATTGCTAGTTTTGATTTTTAGCATTAAATAATTACCAGAGCCAAATTCTTCCTCATTCAATGGATTCAGGTCTTGGTTTGACTTCACTCTCTGTAGAGAAGCTGCAAGGTCACTGGCGGCCCATGTTTTTCTCCTGTCAGACCGAGGAATCTGTAGAAATGTAAAGTGTAAAAAAGGATTTGTGACCTTAATCATTATACTTTTGAAGTATCATGAGACAAAAAAAACCATTGTTCATCAACCATTTGGAATTATCAAACATATACTTAGCTTAAAATCATATCATTTAGCTCATCATTTCTTCAATAATTTAAAAAAATATGAATTAGCACACAGAAAAAGAATCTAGCCCAGTTTTTTAAGTTATTTTTTTAAATGTAAAAATTAGATCCATTAGATGAGATTAGGATTAGATCCATTTTAAATGTAAAAATTAAAAAGTTTATGCGGAAAAGTAAAGTGGTTTGATTATTAAAAGTTAGATCCATTCATAAAAACTCAAGTAGGAAAAAATATTTCACGCAATGGAAACAATAAAATAGTGACCTAGTAAACAGAAAAAATATGTGGTTTATTACTCGCCCTTCCACTTATGATCTTAATTCTAATTTTCAAGTTTTTAACTGGGTCTAAGTTCAAAAAAGTCAAACAAACTTAATGCTTAGGTATGGAGATATAATGAGTTATTCTGTGGAACCTTGTCCAACAAGCTTAATTTGTTCTGAGATCTTTCTCATAAAGTGAAACAAGTTTTTGCATATAAATTAATGCAAGGTATGATAATGCATGCACACTATACCTAAAAAAAAATAAATTATGCAAAAGGTTTTTCAAGGAAAATTATAGCTATCATTATGATTGTGGATCATGTTCCTCTTTTCTTCAACTAGGAATGAAGCAACTGATAATGCAAACTCTATTTGTATAAGCAAAAGAAAATCGAAATAAATATTGTTTATGCTACGTACTTAATTCTTTTTTAACAGACAGCTCTCTAGAGACGTTTTTACTGATGCTTCCTTTCTAACCTTCCAATGTTCGAACTGCAAACGGTCCCCCTTAAATACTTCTTACACAATGATGATCCTAACATAATCCAAACTAGGTCAGCAGAAATCACCATTCCCTTATCACAAATGAAATTCTCATTAACAGTGTCACATTGCGATTGATTTTCATTAATCCATATGAAAAGCAACCTGTCAACATTGTAGAGAATACATAACCATTGCTTAGATATTCCTTGAAACATCTGTCTCATTAGTCTTGTCTTTCAAGACATTACAATTTGTCAATGTCAAATGATTTTTGATGTGTGTGCTGGATCAGCTACGCTCACACCTTGTTCCAGCTTTTAAGTGATTTTACTTTTCGTTCCTATGGTTACTTTTATTTTCTCATGACTGCCTTCTTGTGGATTTTTCTTCGTAGACATTTGTCAAACTTTTCTCAAAACATTATTAAACTTTGCACAAAAATCACAAATGATATGTCTGAACACAAGTTCAGAAAAATATGTGATCCCCATGGACACAAAGATGCTAGGGGGACAAGTAATAAACGGAAACTGAAATAGCAGGGTCGTAATCATTCCTGGGAAACCACCTCAATTATTATTCCCAAGAAAATAATGATGCACAACATAGAAAAATTGAGTCTTGGCAACTGCAGGACTCGGCCCAAGCGGCCATGTATCATGCCTGGCATCGGGGGAGGCAAGGCTTCCGCGGTCGTCATCCCACGAAACACTTGCGGGGGAGAAATAACAGCAGCAGGACAGAAGACGCAGAAGAAGACGAAAGTAGTTAGAATAGGAACATGGAACGCTTTTGAAATGTGGGTGTGGAGAAGAATGGAGAAGGTGAAATGGATCGAAAGGAAAACAAATTAGGAAGTACTAGAGATGGTGGGTGAGGAGAGGGATTCGTTCAGAGAAATCCTATGGAGGCAGGAAAAATGGATGAAAAGCGTATTGAGTGGTAGTGGAATGTTGAAGAAGGTAACAGAGGAGAGGATGTTGGGCAGACGAGGAAGGGGCAGGAACAGGATAGGGATGTTGGATGGGATGAAGGGAGGAAGGAAGTACACAGAGATGAAGAGGGACCTGATGTAGATTAGGTTGCTGGATTGGGTTTTGTTTGGAATTACAAAATGTTTATTCGATAGTTGTGTCATCCAAAAACCTTCTTTAACCGGTAGATTACCTAATAATAATAAATCTTTCCTGGAATTCCTCACACCTTGTCACTAGTTTTGTCAAGTCATTTGTTAAGCTAGTCATTTTCAGGACCAATATTTTTGATCATTTATTACTCATTAAGCATGGCGATTGTTAAGAGGTTCCACTGTGGTTCATACACAAGCATGTGTCATGTATTAATTTTGTATATTTCTCAAAATCAATGTGATGTAAAAAACTGCATTTTAAATTTTAATAGGCAATTCTATGAATCATTTTTTTGTAGTAAACAATTGACATCGCAAGAGATACACCAAAAATCCTTTACAATGGTAAAACTATTAAATCATTTCCAATCTTGATATTTATACATAAAAAAACCATAAACACAGTAATCAACCCGAAAGTTGGTTTAGTAGGTGATGGTAGAGGCCACCCATGTACTAAGCCCGACGGCATGTGAATATTCACACATCAGGGTAGGGGGGCCAGTTCCTTTCCCTGTGCCGGTCATGGTTTCCCAGGAAGATCTGATACCCAAAAAATCAACTAGCTTGGGTGGAGCTGCAGGCGCTCAGAGTGCCTTGCCCGGAAATCTAACCTGGGACCCTCCAGTCTGTAGTCCAACGCTCTACCCACAGGACCACCGCAACCCACTATTTATATATATTACAATGTATATTTGCTCATTTCCACTTAAGATCACCTCAATTTCATTCCAACTTCAATTATCAAGCATTTATCACTGTCACATCAGCTATAAACATTTTAAACGCCCATAATTTCCTTCTTCCTCATTTTTAACCATAGATTTGCATGGGAGATTTTCATTTTTTAAGCTTCAATCGTTAAACTAGTTATGTGGGATCTTAAATTCTTCCAATTTCATGTCATTTTTTTATTAAGTTCTGTAGATGTCAATTTCTTCATTAACAACATTCCATTTCCCCCAGGAGGCTAGTTTTTTAAAAGCAGTTTCTTCTCTCTTTATTCCTCACGTTGACTATGTGGACATAACTAATCAAGACCTTTCAAACGAGCTGTCAATAAAACTACAAAGAGCATGTAACTCAAGCATACACTTCATTTAAAATATTTTAACAAGTTAAACTGATCATTTCTGGAATCTCAGAGGTAACTCCATGTGCTGTCCTTTCTACATCAAATACTAAAATATCAAACCCTGTAGAATTTTGTCTATAGCCTTGATAGAGCACATAAAATAAATACCAGAGGTAATCATGAACTCATTATACTTTATCACAGAACAGCTAAATACAATCAGTCATTTGCAGTAAAAGCATGTCATCAGTGGAATTAGCCATCAACTATAATAATAAATGCACCTTCTCTCCTTTCATTCAAGCATGCACTTAATTAACCACTAATTTCCCAGCAAACCAGATAAAATAATTATCCAGCTGTAAATAGAATTTGAGAACCCCCCTTTTTCTTTCGAAGGAGCATCATACTTTGTGACCCCTCCCCTGGTAGATCAGATAATACGATGTCTGCCACTAGGAACATTCCAAGGGTTGCAGCAGCTATGCTGGGAAGCTGCTGTCACTATTTCAGCAGGATAGGTGAGTAGTGTAATCCCCGATGCCCTCTTCCGAACCCTTAGTGGTTAATTTACTTCTACACGATATAGAGCTTGACGCAGTACCAAGCGAGGTCTTGTTGAACATCATTTGAACCCATGCCAGGGGTACTTATTCATAAAAATGTATGCTTTTAACTGCAGCCAGGAATTGTCAAATCTTACATAACATATAAGGAAAGATCTTAAAAGAAAGAAATGAACTATCACAAAATCCTGGGCAGACTAATTTTCTGGTGTTTCACAAATAGATGGACACTCAGTTTATTTCGGGCACAAAAGACAGAGATAAATGTCAATTCTCATGTAGTATTTTGTTCCTACTGCAATTGAATAATTTGACTTCTCGTTGAGTAGCTTTTTTTGATACATATTGGTGCCATTTAGGAGGATACATATCACTATTAATGTATGACTTCATGTACCATTTTCAAACAAACAGTACTTCAAGATTTCATCAATGTACAATGTAGTGAAATATATATCCAGTCTGACATAAAGAATCCTACATAAACTCCACATAATAGGTCAATTAGTCTCCATGATTGATGAATCCATTGTGTAGACGATACATAAATCAGTGCAAACAACTGATGTTGTAATTCAAATTAATTACTAACAATCACCTCTATACCTAATTTCCTCCATATTAGGTGTTCCCATCGTGGTTGCCATCAATGCTGACTATCAACTACTCTGCTGTTCTGTCTCGAGTCTTTTTATCAATAAAGTGGTTCATAGCTTCTCTTTTAGTCTTAAAAAGACAGGTCTTTAAAATGAACTGGTCACTATTGATCTGTTAACCATGCCTTTTAATAATACTATTGCCATTTAAATGAGGTCAAAATGTTTTGGTACTAATTTAATTTTTTGGGAATTCCAAAGATTAACAAAATTTACCTTGACTTACCCAACATTCACAAAATTTTCTAGCCCAGTGGCCACTCTGTACAATGCTTCAGAGCCTTACATTTTTATAGGCATGCAAGGGAGTTATTTGCTTTACCACATTAATTTTATCATAAAAAATAGAGGAAAACGTTACTTACAAAACGAGGACTAAGGGCTTGCAGTTCATCTCTCTTAATCCAATCCTTCAACCGACATATAATCTTTTCTTTTTGCTCAAGCTCCTTCTTCATACTTTCACAATCATTGTCTTGCTTTGCTTTCTGTAAATATGAAACAACCCTGTAATGTAATCATACTACTGTGGCTCTATGAACATACAGAATAACTGAAGTCAGGGATGCAGACTTTGGCAATTAACAATTTCACCTATTGAGATAATGTACTTGATGAAAATAGATGCATATTAACTATAAATTGTAATCAATGTGAAAGATGGTTTCACACTGATTGAACCACTTCCTTTCATGGAATGGAAGAAGTTCTATACGAGTTGAGGCGTTCAAAATGAAATGATAAACATTAAAGTGATTAATTTATGAAATGATAGAAGGAATTCATCAATTAGAGTATGTATTACAGCATCATATATAATGAGAAAGATTTTTAGAGAAAAGAAAAATCATATTATTTATACCCATGACACCATGAGCCTTCAAGTAAATATTTTAAGAGTATATTTTTGTTTGTCATTGATTTGATTTTTGAATTCAATAAGTTTCTCAAGGCTAAAATACTTCTTGACACTCATTGATTTTATTTCCAAATCTGCACCCAGAATGGCATCGAACCAATTAACTGTACTGGCATTTCTAGCGGGAATATTTTTAACATACATTTTAATGAAGACTGCAAATATTGCCAATATTGGCACTGGTACAGCAATTGCATGTAAAACCAGGCAAAATGCAATAAACAGTCAACAATTCAACTTATCATTACCAAAAAGTCAGGAATGAAAAAACATGAGACTATAATAAAATTAGGATAATTCTTTCTTTGTTAGTTGTTTTTACCCGATTTAAGGTCCTCATGTCACAGAATTAACAAATTCCTACAATACCCATGCAGACATACTAATATAACTGATTGTTTTATATATTCTCCATGAAAAACCCAAATATAAGGTAAAATACTATAAATATGATAAATTTCCAACCAATCTGCATTAAACATGTGATTTCGATTCAATCTGCATTATACAATCTTCCCAATTCATCTAACTGAAGGTACTTACTACCACAATAAGGAAATTAGTACCCAAATTAAAATACTATGCAATGACTTACCTCCAATTCCATTTCTAGTTTTTTGACCAAGGCAGCATGCCTTCTGATGAGGCATTCATCTGACACAATCTCATTCAAATGTGGTGCGTTGGTAACACGAATGGCACGAGAGGCAAAAGAGAAAGTTGAAGCAGTTTCTTCTATACTAGCTGGGGTGACTGTGCATATAATTGCAGTGTGAGCATTACCACCCAAAGATGATTCTAAAATTCTTGTTAGTTTACTATCTCTAAAATTAACATATTGCCTGAAAAAAAAACACAAAACAATGAAAATCTAACACTGGTGTATCTAATAGGTTCTTATGACAAAAGCAGTGATCCACAAACTGAAGCCATTTTCCAGTAGATATTTACAGTTAATTTCTCAGTGCCTATGATGAAAAATGACCAAACAAACTGCTATAATATTCTGAAAAGTCAGGAATTAGCTAATATGAGATTATTAATTCACCATCAGCGAGAATGAGAGCTTGACATACCATGAGCTATTGTTATACAAGGCTTCCACTGTACCATTACCAGGGTGTCCACTCAAAGAAAATCCCAGGGTTTTTTTCAAGATGCTAATAGATTTTCCCAGATACGAGGAATGTAATAAAATGTGAGCAGGGTTGTTCAAAACTTACCACATATACAGAAGAGAGAATAAACAATATGAGAGACCAATCATTCGCCACATGGTTGGTTAGTGAGTAATAGAGATCTAAAACTGAAAACGTGACAAGCATTTACCTATTTCTCTGACACCTACATGACATCTTATAAGGAATTTGTGGTGTTAGTTTCCTAAATTAGAAGATCAGTATGGAATCGGAAATATTTTTCTCTTTGAATGGTGCAATGGGATGATGATTAATCACATCATCTGCTGATTTCAGCTTAATTAATGTTCTCTGATTAACATTCCTGGATCAGTTTATCAGACAATGGGACAAAGGGATTGAGAATAAGATGACACAATCACTTATACGAGGGTCATCCGGAAAGTAGTACCCGTTCGTGAAATAAAGACACAAAAGTAAATATTAACAAACATAAAAAATTTTATTTGAAAGAGGATACTTTAAACTACTTCTCAACATAATCTCCAAGCAAATTAAGGCATTTGTCATAACGTGTGACAAGTTTCTGTATTCCTGCTGCATAGTCCTTCGCCGCCAGCTCATTGAGATACAGGGTCACTCCTTCTTTAAGTTCTTCATCGCTGTCAAATCTTTTTCCTGCCAAAAAGTCTTTAAACTTTGTAAAGAGATGAAAATCTGAAGGGGCCAAGTCCGGGCTATACGGTGGATGGTCGAAAGTTTCCCATTTGAATTGCTGCAAAAGTTTGTGTGTTATCCCAGCTGCATGAGGCCTGGCATTGTCATGAACGAGAATGACACCAGTAGACAATAGACCTCGCCGCCGATTTTGTATTGCCCGCCGTAATTTCTTTAATGTTTCACAATACGCATTGGCATTAATAGTGTCTCCACGGGCCATAAAATCAATAAGCAATACACCTCGTCGATCCCAGAAAATGGTTGCCATGAGTTTCCTGGTGGACAGAACTGTCTTGAATTTTTTTGGTTTGTTTGGTGAATGAGCATGATGCCACTCCATTGACTGTCGTTTACTCTCAGGTGATGCATAACAAACCCATGTTTCGTCACCAGTAATTATGCGAGTCAAGAAAGAGTCTCCTTCATCAGAATAACGTCCCAAAAACGTCAGTGCTGCAGCCATACGCTTGGTTTTGTGCTCATCTGTAAGCATGCGAGGGACCCATCTTGCACAAATTTTTGCATAATGCAGATGGTGTTTAACAATTTCATGAACAATTGTTCGAGAAACATTGGGAAAATGCTCACAGATGTCATCAATTGTGACGCGCCGATCGTTCCTCACGAATTCGTCAACTGAGCTCACCAGTTGGTCTGTAATGACAGACGGTCTCCCCGAACGCTCATCGTCGTGTGTGTTCCCCTCCCCATGTTGAAGTTGCGACACCACCACCGAACAGACGACTCGTCCATTACATTGTCTCCATACACCTCCTTTAATTGGCGATGAATATCACATGGGCGAACGTTTCTTGCATTGAGGAATTTAATCACTGCCCTCACTTCACAACTGGCGGCGTTCTCAATTTTTTTAAACATTGTAAACAATCACAGAAACAACACAGGCAATGCTAGCGTCACGCAACTTGGCTCAGAGAAGGCAGACAAGCCACTGAAGCTATCTGACCTCGTCCAGCGGCTACTCGCGTCGTCAGCACTTCATGCGGCACGAACGGGTACTACTTTCCGGATGACCCTCGTAGATTCTCATTCCTCAATTGCTGTTGATGAACATGCTGTCATTTTCCATAAATATCTTTCTCTATGGGGCAAAAAGATAATTAGGTATTTTTTTATGGATGATCCCTTTGTGTGTCACTGGTACCACAGAGACCAGTCCAAAATTAGTTTCAACTTTTGTCCCCAAATTATGAGAGCTTGCACCAAACTTTAATTGGCCTCACAACTTAAGGTTAACTCAATCTTATTTGGAATTCTTAATTCACATATCACATTTTTAATTTGCAAATAAAACGTCCAATTTTTTAAAAATGTTGACTCTTCTGGAATTTTACCAAAAGTCAGAAGTATCTTAATTTAATAATTTTTTTTCCATTTCCCAAATCAGTGGAAATCTTGAAGAAGAATGTGCCCTGTGGCATTTATGGGGGAAAATACTCTAGGATGACTAGGATAGTGTGTGGCTACCTGGAAGCAAACAGTCATCCAGCCATGGATGACTAGGATTCCTCTGAGATGAACATGAGAAGCAATATTATTGTGGTGTCCAAAAAACGCTAACACCAGGCTAAGGAGGGAGGAGTTTCCAACAAGTTAATTAAAGTGTACACAGTTTTTGGATATCAGATTTGAAAGCTTCAAAATGATTAATTAATTAATCTTCTCCGAGGGACATTGATTGTCAGCAGGGCACAACCTTACCCCAATGTTTCCACATAGATTTTATTCCATAGATTTAATGGACAAGTACAAGAATCAGAACATGACTCATGTAATAAACAATATAAACCAATACATGATGGAAGCTAACTTACGCGTGTGCTTGACTTACCCTGAGCCTTCACTGAGCTGTGAAATAACTTTTCCCAGGTGAAATAGTGACTTGTTTATGGCACATCCTTCTTTGAATCGGTCGCCAGTGGCTTTTGTTTGAAAAACACGCTCCGAACCAGCTAAATCTATTAAATTCAAGTGAGAGACAATAACAGCATCATCCCAGTAATGTTCACTGGTGCTTAAATCAGTGTGCTGCTTGCGGCTTTCAATAGTCTGAAATGAAAATATTTAGAATATTTAAATGCCATGATTTACAATAAGCCTGTAAAATATTTGGCCTACATAAGGTGGGGACAAAAGGAAAATTTACTTCTCCATTCTTAAATGACCTATGTTGATGTGCCAAAATTTCTAAATAATTATCAGGCATTTGAGGGTGTTTAAATTTATGTAATTGATTTTTTAATAACTGAAATTTTGTACTTCCCTGGTTCAAGCGCCCCTTATCAGTTTACTGACATTACCCATTTCTGTTAATTGACAATTTTGTTTTTCTAGCAGATCTATAGCCTGTGTATTAGTCCTTACTTCATGGCATTTTCTCTATATCATTCTTTCAATTGATACCATAGGTAAGATCCTTAATTCTCATACATTTTTTCCTTCGTTTTCCACACACATTTAATTACCATAACCATCTCTGATCTTGTCACAAATAAGTCAAATAAAAGTATGATATTGGTTACGCCCCTGAATTGCGTGTCCAGTGATCCATTACTTGGAGGCTGCCAAGTCCCCGGTCATCTATCTAAATCTGAATTTATTAAGTTCAGGTGTTGCCTTTAGTCACTAATTGTCTAGCAAAGAAATGCATCTATAAACTATAAGTTATTGCTAGGATGGCTATATTAGAGAGGAAGGTGCCCATCAAATGAATAGTCTTCAATCAATGTAATCAAAAGTAGTCACTTCCTAGAAAAAAATACATATCCCTTGCAGAAGGCAGGTTTTTTTCTTTCAATTTCATAATGTAAGTATGATAGTAAAATGTTGTGAATTAGGGTGTTTAAGGTAGGATTTTTCCATCTTTACATACATCCAGAAGTTACTCAATAGGCTACAGGATGTCAAGAGAGCAAAAAAATGTTTACTCTAGTAACATGAGTATATTTTTGCATCCTAATTCAAACACTTTATGTTAATGGCGGCAAGTGGCATAAAACTATGTTTGACTACTCACCAAAGAGTCTCTGATTCAAACTTGTGTCACACTCCTGGAAACCCACAAATAAACAAGCTTTGCTAAATTATGGATACCAATTTTACAGGAGGCCATAAGCAACACAGGGAACGAAAATGTCCCCATACAGAGAATTTGACAACTACACTACAGGAATTCACTTCAGATAAGATCAATCCTCATGCTTTACATGATATAGAAGAGTGTGGAAGAGTGAAGAGGAGAGCAAAGAATGGGAATAACTGGAGGAAAGACAACTAGGACCTACATAAGCAAATTATTCACGAGGATAGCAATAGGTTGGTTAATACTAACATTGATAAGCTAGGCAGGGGTTGGAGAAGTAGTAGTTCATAATCTTTAAAAGTAGATCTTGGCAAGTAGGCTTCGTCTAATAATGATAATATTAAAAAAAATATAGTTCTACCAATCATCGAAAATGTATGCATCTAAACAATAACAAGAGAAATGTTACCTGATTAAATGAGAAACACACATTGATTTCATGCACATTAGTCATTTAATTTAACATAAAAAAGAGAACCAATGGGGATGACCCCCATTAGCAAACATTTTTATGAACCACTTTCAATCAACCACTAATCAAAAACTTTCCAAAACCATCAAATCGCCATATTATTATTATAATGCATGCAAAAAATAAATGGGCCCTAATCTACACAGTTTCACAAAAGATCTCATAATGGAAAATTTGCATTCTCCTATCTCTTGAAATCTCACTCTACCCCCTGGACAATTCTTTATTTTCTCACCAGATCATATTTTACATTAAAACCCTGCATGTTTAATAATAATGAGAAGTAGTGATATTTACTTACAATTCTGAAGATAGTGTGAGAACGAGAGCTCCTCTCATTGATGTCAGTAACCCCAAACCTCCTCGTTTTTTCACCCTTTTTCATAGCAGCCAGAACCTTGTAAAATAAAGAATCAAAATTAAGGCAAATATGGAATTCGGGGACGCACAGAAGAGTGAATGCTGATGATAAAAGCAATCTACCTTTTCTGGGCAATCTACTACTTCTTCTTTCAACAATACATAAGCTGTTCCAGATGAATCTTCATGGATTTTCAAGTTATTTTGGAGCTCTAGCAGATCATGAATTTTTTCATTGTATATTTCCATGTATGATACTCTGGAAAAAAATAAAATAACAGAATAATTCTTTTCAGGACAGCAAAATATTTTAGTAAAATTAGTTTTACCTTATTAAGTATTCTCTATCTGAATATTTTTCAGCTGTGGTGAACACATGGTTGACAGATAAGGGAATTATTCCCTCTTCTGATTTTTCACCGAGCATGGTATATGTTTTCCCTGAAATCATTAAAAAGAAAAATGAGCATGAAAACATACTACATTTCAGTTAATTACAAAATAAATGATTTACATCACTGCATTGTTGTATCATATATAATTGTGTTGTTAGATAAATCAACACAGACTGGCTTTTCTGATAATATGCTGCTGTTATTTATGAAATCTTACGTACAAAATTGAAAAAATTACTTCCACTATTCAAAATTGCAAAGCAATGATTACATTATATAACGTTTTAAACAAGAAAACTTGGATATAGTGCTATTTTATGTGAACCATATAAAGTTAAATATGCAAATTGCTGCATTGTACAAAGAAACATTTCTTTGAATTATTTCCTGCAGAGACTATAACGTATATCGAATGAACAATATTCACGTATCACGTAAGAGCCCGTTAAACTTTATGGACTTGCAGCACTGTAGGTAAAAAAAGTACGATTATAAGTTCTTGTAGTTCTTACATAGGTTACAAGTTCAAAAGAAAATTATGGAAAAAAGTGCAATTTTACATAAATTAAAGTTTTCGCGATAAAAGGTGAAACGTGCGATACATTTAAAACTGTATTTGCTTATTTCATTGTAAAAGATTAAATTAAATTGATAAATACATCACCTGATGAAGTTTGTCCATATGCAAATATGGTTCCATTAAAACCTTTAACTGAAGATTCAACGATTGGTTTAACCAGATCGTCAAATATATTTTGCGTCGAAGAATCCATTCCAAAAACGTAATCTGTAATATCAAGGTCCAGATTTAAAGTCAATCCAAAGAATTACAGAATTGTTTAGAAAAAGGTAATGCATACCATGGGTTATGCAACATACAAAGGGTTGTACATTCATTTTATGAATAATTGTTTCCTATAAAATTGAAGCAATTCATGGAACCACATACAGCAATAACTTAACTCGCCAATTTAAAGTGAAGCATGTAATAACATATGAATAAGGATGAATGCGTACAAAATCAACAAATATTTACTACAGAAATAAAAAAGAGGTCATTATATTCTCTATTTATAGAGAGATGGAAAGACATAGGCCAGTTAATGTGTAGCAGGAAAGCAAAAAGGGATCAAAATAATAGAGCGTGATATTACTAAGGAAGAGAAGGGAAAGAAAAGAGAGCGTTTAATTCAGAAGTTTAAAACAAAACAATTGTGATGTAAAATCAATCAAAAGATCAAAATAAAGACATACCGAAGGTGTACGGATTTCCCGCTTTCTTTCCTGTTTGTGGATCTATTTGCCATACTTGGTTGTCTGAATATTTCCACTGTAACTGCTTGTTTTTGTCTTTTTCCTTACGTGTCAGTTTCCTCACTCTAATGCCAACTTTAATCCTTTGATCTGTGCCCGATGCCATTCTAATGCACTGCAACGGAACACTCAAAAGAATACTGATCACTGACACTCCGTAAAGTAACAACGACGAAGCAGCCAACTTTATTTGACCGTTAACTACTTTCAAATCCAAACTAAAAACTCTTGGCGGTGATTGGCTCCTGCTGTAGGACATTTAAAGCCTCGTGAGTCATCTATGGGGTAATGGCTGAACTAGCTGATGCTTCATCGCTCCGAGTCCCGGGAAATGGAAAACAATCAGTGCTTTACAACAACAATTCGAATATAAATTTCAGTGAAAAGTATCTTGGAAGTAGAATATAAGCAATGATATTTTATTATAAACGTATAATAATATTCTATCACAACATTACCTATTGCTACTTCAGAGTGGCTTAATAATAATACTCATTTAAATTATCACTCAATTGCAATATCAATTTTTGATTAAGAATCATACGAGCACAAAAATTTTATGATCGGGTATAAATATCGAGAGTCACTTTCAGGCCTCTCTAGTTACAATCTTTTGAAATCGATTTGGATATGAAACTATTTCAGTTTTTGATGGGATCTAACTACTTTTTGTGAAGAGGCTCGGAGTACATAACCCTTGCTTATTTAACTATATGCACGTCACCACCCACTAAGAATTCTGATCATTCAAACAGATTCAGAAAAGCTTGGCTGCTTAAGAAGAAGATTCACCGTTGCTAATTAAAATTTCAGTTCATCTTTAAAGTGTATTAGGTAAAAAGTTCGACCGGAGTTGCAATTTTCAAAGTCAATCATGTCACAATTGATGACATTGTTCAGATTCAAACGTAAGCGATATGTTGCCATGGAAGAAATGAAGCAAAAATGCATATTCCATTTCTGAAATATTGTATTAGTCCTAGAATACTGGATTATACTCAAAGAATGACCATGTTTGTTGGCAGATGCATGTAAATCTTGTAAGACGAATAGTAAGAAATTGATTATCTTCAAGTGAATTCCAAAAAGCGGTAAGATTTTTAAAGCGATTAGTAATATTTCAGGTACGTTAATGTTATTTTTTATTTCCACAGAATGGTGGATTGTAAAATTCCTTGAAATCATCAATGAGGAGGAGGACTGAAATGCTCAAATAGATGAAAGGGACACATATGGATATCCAAGAACAATTGACCTGAGTAAGAAACTCATTACAAAGGACTATTTATTCCCTATATATTCCCCCTCCTAGACATGCTGCAGTTACTCATGAAAAAACAGAAGAAAAACCACTCAAAACATCCCTCCCTCTGACCATTGCACCTGATCTCTCATTCTTATCTCTTCCTCTTACCCTTCACATCACCACTCCTTGTTCTTTTTCCCCCTCCTAGCCAGCACCTCTGGATAAATTATAAAAATATGTGTATCTGTGTTATGTACATTTAGCCCTGACGATGCTTCAGCATAGTAAAATTATATGACCAAAACATTATATTTTCTGTAGAATATGACATGTATTATTTTCCTGTTACCATTTCAATTCAAGTTTAGCAATAGGTATTTCGTAGTAAACTCTTAGTTTAACAAAAGAACAAAAGATTCATTAGAGTGAATTTGTTGTTATATTGAAATTATAATTTGTGCTATCCTTCTAGATCTCCTGGAAATTCATATAATGTGTATCCATCAGAACCATGGCTAATTGTGTAGCTGCACCAACAAGAAAATCTCTCCTCTGGGAATTCATTCAAATGCGGAGAGAAAAATTCCAAAGCCTTCTGAAACAAACTCTTAAATGAAATCCCCCCTCTCAAAACACCTTAGTATCATTTGATACCACTAATCTCTTTCCCAGTGTGTGTGCTTTTGAAACAGTGAAAATGGTCCAAAAAAGTGCTAGGATTTTGGGAGCTCAACCCCAATTCTGTAATGAATTTGCAACCTTACTCACCTAAACTTATGTTGAACAGAACTATTTTGAATTTAATGGAGAACACCATCCGCACAGGGAATGGTTGCCAATGGGTTCACCCCTATTGTGTGTTTCTGTGAATGGTTTCTAGTGTAGCTGCATCAAAATAACATAACTTAAACATAATTACTCTGTTGGTTGAGAAATATTACAGTAAATAAAAAAACAACCCTTTCTTTCGCAATTACTTCAGTCACTTTGTGAACCATTCTACTCAATTCAACTAAGTATTCAGGTAGTAGTACATTTACTGATAATAGTAAAACATCGATGATTTAGACAATAGTTTGTATTTCACTGTCACATAATAATTTAGTACATACAGATAACATTTAACATATATTCCACAAAATGGAACCCATATATTAACATTATAATAACAAACACTTAAAAAATCAATTGCAGTCGGTGCATTTGTGAACAGGATATTAGAATGAAGGGTTATACCTTTTCATTTCAACCAATATTTGATGACTGTTGGTAAGATGGTCACGAGCAACAGAGGGAAAGAGCCGCTGGAAACGAAAATGATATTCAATTATACGAGAAAGGGCAAGCTGATGTATCACCGATTCTCTTTCAAGAGAGGGAAATATTCCTTGTACTTTCTTTTTCAAAGCCTCTAATGCTGGTTTCCAATTCTTTGAGAAATAGTCTGCTAATGCCACAGCTTTACCTGTAAAATGACAAAGAATGAGGAATTAAATTACACTTCATCAAAATAGATGGAAATAATTCAAATGGAATTTGGAGTGTACATCGGCAACAATGTCATTTATTTGTAACTTTGTAAATGTGGTTTAATCATCCCTAGCAATAAATTTTTCACACTGATTTTTCATGAAATTAATTGATTACCAAATGACATGCATTGTTATAAAATAACTTTGGTTTTTCACATTTTTATTGGTATGTGACATAATGCCTTTCACTTAACTATAGCATATTCACGAAGCACATGTTACAGTGTAGCCAAATGGGTGTTTCTATATTCAAATAAAAGTGTGGAAAATATAAATTGTTGATTTTAATTTAAATTACTATGTCCACAATTAAGTTACTGATATCCACAATGTCAACAAAGTCATGCCTGATGCTATTAAATTAATTTAAATAATGATGTAGATGAAATTATAATTTTTTAAAAAGAGTAAATTTGGAGAATTTTCTATTGTGGGAATGACAAGAAACTTACTGAAGTTTACTAAAACGAATTAGTAATGTAAATGAACAAAGAATGAAATACGAGGTCTGTTCAATAAATGCACGAACTGGTGCAATCTGGTGGCCATGACGTGGACTAAAGTCCCGCCCAATAGCGGGTCTAGTTGCCTGAGACCCAATGAGCCATCTGTGCTTGGCAGATTGTCGAGCTGTGCGTATGGTGCCAGCTATGTTAGTTTCTGTTGTCGTTGTTTTTACTGTTTGTTGAAAATGGAAATTGACAAAATCACAGAGCAACAAATAAACATCAAGTTTTTCGGTAAAGTGGGGTAAGAGTCGACAAGAAATTACTGAAATGTTCACAACTGTTTATGGTGATAATCCTCCAAAGAAAACATCTAATTTCAAGTGGATTAGGGGTTTTAAAGATGGGTGACAAGATGCCAGGCAGGAACAACCTTTAACCACCTGTACTGACGAAAACATTGATCGTGTGCAGTCCCTTGTCCTTACCGATCATCGAGAAACTGTTTGAATAAAGCTGATGAACTGAATTCATGCTAGTTAACGTTTAGTAGGCAGAGAGATCATTAAAAGAATCCATATCAAGGAAAACATATTTAAGCATTAAAAAGCAAAAATAAAGAAATTTAATGAAGGAAAAATGATTAGAAAGAGGAAAAAGGAAAATTTCATATGATGATACATCTCATATTGCCTGTTACATTTATAAGAGACTAAAATAACTCCAAAGCAAAAGGGATGGAGAGCTGTGAAATTAAGACAATTCTCATTATAAGTTTTACTATACACAAAACATCTTACTTATGCCAAAAATGAAAACCTTTCATGAGTTGAACATTGGCCACTTGGATTGTTTTCAAGTTTAACATTTGAATGACAACTTTCCTTGAAAATTACATAAAGTTTAATAATTGTTCAATGGGAGCCTTAAGTACATTAGAAAACAAGTGATTGTCTCTATATTAATAGGCATGTAGATATATTTATAATCTTAATATCATGTATGTTCTTTGGAAAAATTTTTTACATGAATACAATGAATGATATGGTCCGAGGGATTACAAAATGATACTCTTTCCCCTTAAGAAAATTTTAACAAATTTTTAATTGAATTTTCTCTGCATGTAATATGAATTATTGAATATCTTGGTTGAACTTGCCTTCTTGGAGCCTAAGCTGATCAACTTTGCCTTTTGTCTGGAGCTCCTCGGCATTGAGGACAAACTGCATGAACTCTCCAAAATAAGGGTCCAAAATATCTTTCACATATTCATAACTTTGTTGATTCAACAATCTTTGAAATGACTCAACTTCTGGAGAATCCTCACGAGTCCATTCCTATAAACACATTAATAAATTTCATCTATCATGCAATTACAAACAAAAAAGGAACCAGTTACCTGAATAATCAGATTAAAGTAAGTTCTCAAAGCAATGTTTATGCAATTAGCCTAACTTAATATGTGTATGTAATTTTTAATCTATTTTAATTACCATTAAGACACCCAATACCATATCATAGTTATTAATGAGGAATATGTTTTGCTCTTCCCTCTTTGAAAACACAGATGCCATTTTAAGCATGAAGCACTGGACCTCATCTCTTAGTTCACGTACATCCACCAACATGCTCTTGGTTAGCTCACTTGGAAATGTTTCACTGAGCCCAATGAGAGCAGAACTGAACTCAGCATACCGCCTCGTGATCTAAAATCATAAAAGTTCAACAGAGAAAATAAGAAAGAGAAGTCTGATATTTAATTTCTTAATCAAATATCTATAATTAAGCTCTGATAGAAAAATAAATTGTAGCAAATAATAATAGAATTTAAATTTTCTTCCATTTGGTCAAAAATGACATAAAAGAATTAAAACCAGAATGGGTAACTTCAAAAGATAGGAACTAAAATATATCCTCATTAATATGTATGTACATGCCTAAGACAATTTTTGGAACAGTACAAATTCAAATTATGAACAAATTAGAAATATAACCTTTGTTTAATGCAAATTTTGGCTTGTGCAAACTCCCAACAAACTTCTTGATCTCATGGTTGTTTTCTCACTAAATGCAAACAATTTTTACCTGCTCCCTACAAGTGAGGATAGGCAAGGCTTGACTATGACAAAAGCAATGTTTGAAATTTGGAAGAAGAGCAGGGATATTTCAGTCCAAGGATTTACATAATTTTGCCCCTATTTCCATATTCCAACCTCTTATGCTTGGAACTTGTTTTTTCCTTGTGCTCAGCATTACTCTACTTCCTCTTTCTTAAACACCATTTGGTAAATCTTCTGCCGGGAGGAAAATCATTTATAGTGAGTAAAGGGGCCGGCTCATTTAAAAAGCATTTTGGAATCCAACTCATTATTTTATCCTTTGATTGTTTTGAAAGTGTGAAATTATACATTTTAAGAAAGAAACAGGTCATCAGAGTTCAAGAAGTGAGTTAGGTCATACACCAATAAAAACATATGTTACTTTGGTGAGTTTGTGCATGTTCTTGAGAGTCAGTGTAAGAGCTAAGGTCTAATTGTCGCTTGGGATAAATATATATGCACTGCATCAGATTTTCATTCAGGCATTTCTTAAGCTATTTAAATAGTAACCTCCCAATAGTTGATAGTATTATTGAATATCCAGTAAAAATAACTTACATAATGTGGCCTCATCACCCTGTTGAATTTCTCTGTTCCAAAATTCCTGACACTCTTAATATGGAGCTCCAGGACGTATTTAAACCTGAAAAACCATTGTAATATTCTTTACATAGATTCTACTGAATGTATCAACATCTTAGAAGTTCCAAAATGAGGAACTGTGATCTCTGATAAAATCACTGATAGAAATTTTATACAATATATGTCAGTAAATCGTCCAGTATTTTTTCACAAAGCATTGCTAATACAACACTAATTATATTTAGCAAGTATAACTTATCGTGCATTACCTGGGTTGTAGAACGTTGATCAAATCATCTGAATATTTAGCTAGAGCAGGTACCCCCCTCTTCTGGCTTAATATCAAATACCTCAGGACGAGTTGAGCACAAAGAAATAAGGCAATAGCATCATAACACTCTGCTACATAACCCTCCAAGTTCCTCTGTTTGATTAAAATGAGACATTAAAATCATTAATGCATTTTTTAATTATAATTACATTAATCTCTTTTATATTTACTTCAAAAGAGTTGAGTGCTGTTGTAATTTCCATTTTCTTTACAAATATTGTAGATATGTATACTATACATATTTTTTGTCATTCAATTTGAAAATATAGAATTTTTCAAAGCTCAATTGCAGCATTGTGCATTGATAAGATACCAACCTCTAAATTAAATCATTTGCAACTTCATTGAAATCATTGAAAACTTAAATGTAATGATTTCAAAGTGTACGTTTTATCTTGCTAAATCACTTGGGCCGACATCGAGGGATTTGGTTTCAAGTCCTGGTCAAGGTGAATGCTTTTAACACTTTTTAATTGTTGCATTTTAATACACATTAGTGGATGGCTCCGTTAAAAGTTACTATTGCAGCAGCTACTTCAGATTCTTAGCATTTGAAATTTTTAAAATGAAAGGATAAAAAAATAAAGTTACTGCTTTGATCTAAATTATTTAATCAAAAATAAGGACCACCTAAAAATTTTTCAAAGCCATGAGAATTGATTGGTGCGAGATACCATGAAACTGAGAGGACCTGTAAGTAATTAGGAGGAAACCTGTACGTAAGAAACCTGTAACATGTGTTAAGTACATTCAGAAAATGATTTTTCATCAACACAATTGGAATCTATGAACCATGGGAGAAAATTTTCCACACCTGGCAGGAGATTCCTAGATAGTATCCAATGAGGTCAGTAGACTATTTGTATTTTGTCTGGAATCCTATTTATTGATTTTTCTACAGAATAGTATACATGCCTTACTCCAAACTAGTCACCAGCATTGCCATTTATTGGCGAATGCAATTTTTGTTTTGAAATTTCCAAATGAACATGCTTTCATGTCTCTGTATAGCTACTTGTCATTGTGGTAGGCATCAATTATAATTTAAATTCTGTGTTAACATAAGGATGAAACCTCAAGCTGTGTGCAGTGTAGTTATTGTTATTTCTAGGTCAAAACTAACCCTTTGTGAGGAGTCACAATTGTGCATCAGATCAGAGTGAGTATTATATAATTGGAATAAATGAATTGAGTTAAAAGCCATGTCATTAAACATCAGCAATAGTGTACTGTTGTCTGCGCCTCCACCAATGTCTGTAAGCTACTCTAACCTCAAGACTATGGATATCTCTGTAGACATCAGCATCAGCAAATAAGTATATCTTACTATTAACTAAGGAGTTTATGCCATTAATATACATCAAAAATAAAAAGACGTCCGATGGCACTTCCCTGGAGAATACCAGATGTGACTACAACTACATTAGAGTTAACATCATCTATGACTACACTTTGTACACAACCATTCAATAAGTATTTAAGCCTAAGAATAACAGGTGTAACCCTTATATCAGAGGGATGTAGGTCATGACTCTGTCTAAGGAAAGAAGAAGCACAGAGCATAGAACTGAGAGTCAAATTATTCCAAAATTAAAATGGATTGAAGATACTTTGATCAATAAAGGAGATAATATCCGCACTTCCAAATTGACTTGCTGGTTACCCGGAGCATTATATACAGAGGCATATTACAAACAATGAATTTGTTTAGAATAAATATATTTCTGTCACATTTAAATGTTCTGTACTGAAATGTATTCAGATGTATGCTACTAATTTTCCGCAATAGAATGACTGTTTCATGCTCTGTTAACAAACAAAACTACTTCTTTCAAAGGGTGAAACAATATCTGTACTTCCATTCTTACATTTGATGATATTCTGAGGCATCAATATTCAGGTCTGTGCATACTAATGAACACTTTATTTTTTACTCTTAAGGTGGAATCGATGTAAATTCTACGAGTAATAATGTAAAGGGTAATGATACAAAAACTATAAATACCAATTTTAAAAGTTACTCTAAATAATTCACAATTAAAACCTCAACATTGGTTCAACTACAACTAATATCTTTATGATAACATAGGAGCAGTAAGGAAATTTTCCATTCCATTACTTTCGAATGCAATTGTGTTAATTACAATTCAATCCAGACAATGGTGTTTCTAATTTCTTCAGAGTAAGCATCAAACTTAATGTATTTTTACTGTCATACACAACAGCATTTTTTCATTTCACTTTCTCACTTCATGTATGGTTAATGAATACTTACTTTAAGCAATGCTAAACATCGGCCCATAATTTGATGGAAAAGGTCCTGGGCAGAAGACTCGGTCACAAGAAAAAACTCCTTAATAAACAAGTACTCCCTACATGAGTTGTCCACCAATGCATAGTGCTCACTCCGAAACAAAGCTTCGAATGGGTACTGTAAAAAGAATATTTCAGCATCTTAAAACACAAACTTTCGGAGTCTTTAAGAAGTACAGAAGGTTATTGAATATACCATAGAACCTGTGTACTAAGTTTTTTCAAAAATTCAACTATGGATTACAATGCAAAACATTATGGATGCCATCCTAATATTTAACTTATTTGCTCATGACTGGATATTATTTCAAAGAAGAAAAAATAACCTTTTGAGAAGCCACAGCATGAGGTACAATCGCAGGATCTTCAAGCTGGGAGGTTAAAACATCGCCTCTCTTCCCCATGGAGAATAGAGTACCCTGAGTGCGCAGAGGGGCACGGTGACCAAATAGGCTGACCCCCCCACGGCTATTTCCTTCCTCGACACCCATTAAATCTTCTTTGGAGGCTACTTCTTCATACTATGCAAATGAAAGAAGAGGTAATGCAACAAAATTAATATAAAAATTTTATTGTAAAATCTTATATGCAATATTTTTTTAATATCACTCGGAAACAGAACCTATGATTAATTCAAATATTTATATGTTTCCCAATAATAAATTTATCGACAAAAGATGAGTGAACTTTGAGGTGGAAATTGCTTCCTTCCTTTCTTCATGCTTTTTATAATGCTCTAATCATGAAGATCTTTTTTCAATATCAACACAAAGTACATATTTTTGCCACATTAACCAAAATATCTCTTAGGTGAAAAATAACCACACCACAAAGCAGTAATTTAGGCTTTTAAATAGAGGTTCAAGTTGTTTTAGCACAACAAGAAACTCCAAATGTATAAATGAGTGAATGGTTAGTAAATAACTCCGTAAGAAGTACAGAAAGTACATATTTATAAAAAATATACAGATTATTTGTTTCTCTTCACTGTATCTTTAACTAACCTGCAGTTTCATCAACCGAGATGAATAAGATTTGAAGTATGAATAGTAAATTTTGCTCATTGTATCTACATATTCACATAAAACTTCCTCAGCAACATGACGCTCATTAGACATTAGGAACTGGTAGAAAAATCTAAAAATAAAAAAAATATGTAGCAATGAATATTAACAACATAGTCATGAAGATTAACTACACAACTACGTTAATGTGACATTGTTATTATTATGCTAAATTATAATTGAAAACATGGATTTTATCAGAAATAAATAGCTATTTGAGAACTTACTTGTATTTCAGCAGTGTATTTTGAGTGACCTGATAATTGGCCATTGGTTTACGAAATTTATAGATTTGCTCAAGTAAATAAACCCGTACTTTGGAAATAGCTTTCAACTGAAGATTTTCTAAAACACCCCTTACATCCTGGCATGAACGAGCATCTGAAAAAAAAGAAGCACATCATGAGTGATATTACATACCTAAATTTGAAGAATTATGAATGAATGAAGAGACAAATTCTTAAAAATTTTCGATTCTGTGAGGTTATTAGCCTGTAATACACAGGTAGGAAGTGATTCTTCTAATTTGACCTTACCATGGGATGAAAGATGCTTGTATGAATTAGAGTGATATTTCACAAGATGCATTGAAGTGGAGGTGGAAATGCTGTCTTATTATTGCAACACCCCAGAGAATGCTCTGATGTACCGTTTTGCCTCTTTACATGCCTACTGAATGACCCTGATACCTTTCAGAGATAAAGAGATTCCAAATTCATGGACACCACACCCAAGGACCCATTGTATTAAAAATTTAGCAGGATCTTCTTTTACCAACTAATTAAAATTTATAATGAGCTTCAGATCTTTAAGATGTAAAATGCTGGCTGATTGGTGCATGAATGCCTCTTCCACAAATTTTTTTCCCCTTTTTTAACTTAGCACCACTGCTGTTTGATTCATCTTTAATCTTTTTTTTTTATTAGGAAAATGTATCATCAACTAAAATTATGGACTTTGAACACATTTTCATACAACATGTAAAGTTTTACAATGTTTTTTACTTTAGCACAGCCATAGCATACCCATCACATTAAATCCTATATTTTTGCTGCCAAGTGGAAACAATTAAATAACAGATTGAAATTTACATTTCATCCAAAAGTGATCCCTTTAAGGCTATAGTGAGATAAGATGGTAAAATCTGCACTCGGTTGGATTCTTATTTGGGATTGGGCACTCAAAAGTAAACATTTAGAAACCCCTTTAGCCAAGTTTTTAGCTCCCTAGGTGTCCCCATGGGTCTCCTATCGCAAAAAATTTGAATTAAAAAAAAACTTCCTGCGCAATCCTTTACTTTAAAAAAATCTGAAAAAATTCATGAACATACATTTTTATGCCCAAAAACATTCTGATTTTTAAAATCAAAATTGAGCTTAGGAAAAATATTTGAATTTTTCAACGAATTTTTAGGTTATGTAGGTAATTTTTGGCAAACTTCTAAATTATTATTTTTCGTGTATTTTTTCCATTCTTTTGAATGGCGGGGTTAGATTTGCCATTTTCTCTCCGGAACATCCTCAAAATTCGAAAAACCCAATTTTTAATTGTTGCCTCCTATATGTGCAGAGACAAGCATTACAATAGACAATAGAACTTTAATTACACAATTTAATTTAATTTATTGAATTAATTCAAAATGCTTACTTTTGAGTGCCCAATCCCAAATAAGAATCTGGCCCAGTGCAGATTTTACCATTTTATCCTGCTATAGCCTTTGTCCAGATAATTACATTTAGAATAAAACTGTTACCTCGAAAGCTTTGTGTTTTCACGAAGTTAATTTTCTCACTTAGTAGCTGAAGTTGGACCATGAAGTCTTTCTCAGTCACAGGAGTATCAAGAATGTGCCTATGAGAAAAAAAGCATTATATATAAAATATCCACATATACGACATTAAATATTACAAAGCCCTTGTTTAACTAAGAGAAATATTTCTTTATTTTTTCTCCCATGTCCTAGTTTTCAATTTGGGGTGATGTCTGTACTGCAAAATGTGTATTGTACAAATGCAGATTGAATGGCTGTCTGGGGGCAAAATTTTGCCAATAACACAAAAGTCAAAAAACTTTCTTTAACATACAAATTGCAAACATTTATTGACTTAACAGTTCTAAGAAATTTAAAATCATAACTAGTCTTGGAGTGAGACTAGTTATAATTTTAAATTACTTAAAATGTTCACTAATTTCCCAATGTTCACAGATATCAGTCCACTATGCTGAGTTGATCCTAATGCCTACAACTCCCTTCCAGTACTGTTAAAATGAAAAGAAAAAAAAAAGAACTTTGTTCACTGCAATACTTTAAAATACTATTTTTTGTTAAGTTAAAAAATAATTACAATTATAAACTACATATTAACTTTATTCCCACAGGTTGATCTGTTTGATGGTCGCTTGTTGACCAAATGTGTTCAGCTGTACCACTTCCCTTGTGGTTTTTGTCATTCTTTTCATTTAGTGTTCCCCCAATTCTAACTGAAGACCATATGATCCAGATTTTAAACACATTGACTTTTTCCATCTCAAGCATTTTCAATTTTTATAAGCTAAGATTCTCGCCTGTTGAATAGATCAAGTGTTTTATTCCAGGGGTAGACTGAATACCTTGAATTGATCAATAGCATTTGGAAGTCATTAGTGAGCCTGTCCAGAATTAAATAAAACAGTTTCTGGCGTAACTTGGTGGAAAATCTTCATACTGACTTTTAATAATCAAACCACTTTACTTTTCCACATAAACTTTTTAATTTTTACAACCCAGGTTTCTTTATAGCATAACATCATCAGACTGACTGACTGATGCTTCAGCACTGCGCCGTTAGGCGCATTTTACACCGATACCCAGCTATGCTGATAAACGGTTGTGTGATATAAGTGGCTTAAGGGCGAAATTAAGCTAACAAGTATACTATTTGGTGATTATTAGGATTCATTTAGACTTGTTTTTGCACGTTTGTATTTAAAATGGGGATTATCAGAATAGTCCCATAAAGGTTCTATGAGAGGGTTACCAGTATTTCCTATTGCTTGCTGAAATGACAGGGCTAGGTCTCTTAGATAGGTTGGTAGGTTTGGTATTTTGAGGTCCTTGTGAATGTCTGAGTTTCGGACGAACCAAGGGGCATTAGTAAGAGTACGCAAGATTTTATTTTGAAAGCGTGTCAGTTTGTTCAGGTTTTTTGCAGCTACTGATCCCCAGGCTGGATAACCATAGGTTAAGATAGGTCGTATCATGGATTTGAACAGAAGTACCTTAGTAAGAAGACGGAGGGGACTCATGCGCTTTATGAGGGGATAGATCGAGAAAAAGGCCGCGTTGGCCTTGTTAAGTGCATATTGGGTGTGTGCTTGCCAAGTGAGTTTCTGGTCCAGTTGTACACCAAGAAATTTGGCAGATGATGCCTGGGGGATCTTTTCCTTGCCGTAGTAAATGGGGGTGTTGTTAGGTTTCTTCCATTTTCTAGTGTAATTGACGTTGATGCATTTTGTTGGGTTTAAGGTAAGTTTCCACTCGCTCATCCAGTTTTCTATGCTGTCTAAGTGTTCTTGGATATTTTCTGCAGCATGATTTGGGTCAAAGGAAGTTGATGCTATAGCAGTGTCATCCGCATAGAGGTAGCTTTCAGTTTTTGGGTGTGAGGGGAGATCGTTAATGAAAAAGTTAAAAAGAACGGGTGATAGAATGGCTCCTTGAGGGACGCCTGCTGTGATGGATCGGGTAGTTGATCTGGCATTGTTAACAGCTACAAAGAACATGCGGTTAGTAAGAAAAGAGTGGATGATCTTAGTTAGATACATTGATATATCAGTTTTGAGCAGTTTATGTATCAGGCCAGCGTGCCAGACCTTGTCAAAGGCTCTTTGGAGATCAAGGAAGGCTACTTGGGTGTGCTTGTGAATGTTGAAGCCGAAAGTGATCTGTTCAACCAATCTTGTAATTTGCTGGGTCGTGGAATGGTGACGATGGAAACCAGTTTGCTCAGGTCTAAGGCCAAGATTTCTTCTTGCAGCCTGTTTAAAATACATTTTTCTAGGAGTTTTCCCATGCAGGGGAGCAGGCTAATGGGTCTGTAGTTAAGGATATCAGAAGGGTTTTTATCAGGTTTTGGAAAGAGGATAATTTTGGCCGTTTTCCACGCCTTTGGGAAGTACGATTGGGTAAGGCAGGCATTAAGGATGGAAAGTAGGTGTTGGATGAAAGATTTAGGAAGCTTTTTGAGGTGATTGTAGGAGATTTGATCGGGGCCCGGTGATGACTTGGTTTTGGAGTGGGAGATTATAGAAAAAAGTTCTTGAGGTGTGATTTCCGGGAATGGGGGAAGGGGACAAAGGGAAAGGTTAGAAACGCTGTTCGAGGCTTCTGAGTCCAACAATGACGTTTTATCATTTTTAAAAATGCATTCAAGGGAGTCGACAAAGGCATTTGCTTTGTCGCTGTCATCGTATAGTGCTCTCCCATTATGTAGTATTGGCGGGGTGGGTAGCTTTCTCCTGCGTAAGCTGCGGGCTAGGATCCATACCGAGTGGTCCTCATGTGAGAGTGAGCTTATTTTGTCATGCCAAGTTTTTTCTCTATGTGTTCTAATTTGGGATGTTACCAGGTTTCGGAGTGCACAGAAGTGGTTTTTATCTTGGCGGAGATGAGTGCGTTGCCATAGGGTTCTGGCCTTGTTTCTGAGCGAAATTAGGCGCAGAATATTCTGAGGTAGCGTGGGACCTGCGATGGAGACCGGAGAAGGAGGGTAGCAGGAACGATGGATGACGTTGGTTAGGGTACTTGTGAAATCTTGAGATGCTTTTTCTATGTTGTCTGGAGTATTAGTGATAGGAGCAACGAGATTGATGGCCAAGCAGTTTTCTTTAAAATGTTTCCAGTTAATTCTTCTTATGGGTTCTGGTTGTAGGTAGGAAAGGGTAGGAACACAGTAAAATATGGGGCAGTGGTCGGAGGCAGAGTTGTCAAGGTTAATGATTTGAAATGATATATTTGCGGATGAAAGAACTACATCCAGGATATCGGAGGAATGGGGGTGGTGATGAAAGTGGGTGGGGAAAGGTGGTGAGTGAATAGCAAGATTTTTGGTGAATAGAAGCTTACGAAGGGCACGCCCTCGTGTGGTGGTGGTTTTGCAACCCCAGGCAGCATGCTTGGCATTCAAGTCGCCACCTATTATAAGCTTTTGGTGCAGTAGGGATGAGAGTGCTGATAAGTCGGGAGAGTCTGACTTTGGGGTTGAAGGTGGGAAGTAGGCTGACCAGATATGTAGGGTCCCAGTAACTCCTTTTATTGCTATTCCAGCAAGTTCCAGTTTTTGGGTGGATGGGGGTTGTAGTTCCGTGGAGAGCAGGCTAGTTTTGGATAGGACCATAACCCCTCCTCCAGCACCATTTGCCCTATCTTTTCTGATCACACGGTAATTTGGACAGTTGAAAGTTCGGTTGTTCTTGAGTCTGGTTTCTTGAAGGAGGATGATGTCTGGATTATGATTGGTTATTAGGAGGTTTAGCTCATGTTTTTTATTATTAATGTCGTTTATGTTCCATTGTAGAACTTTAAGCACATGGGTGGTTATTTGTGAATTAGGCGCCATTAATGAGCTGCAGAAGGGCTGGTATAAGGTCATTGGTGATGATGCTAATAAGGGTTTTATTGTCTGAAGGAGAGAGAAGCTTCATGATTATGCTCAATAGAGCAGTTCTTATATTTGTGGTTGATGATTGGTCGTTTATTGGCAGAAGATGTTGCTCGGAGGCTGGCGGATGGTGTTGATCGGAGGCTGGGGGAAGGTTGAACAATGACTGAGGGGTCTCAACGGTTTCGGTTAGATGGTTGTGCCAAGGGTTTTGGAGAGGGGGAAACGATTGCGAATTAATATTTAAGTCCGGTTGTTGCAGGGGTTTGCTAGTGGGCTGTAGCTGCAAGGCTTCTCTTTTGTTGCGTAATTTGAGGAGAAGTTCACGGTGAACAATACATCCTCGATAGTTTGCGGCGTGTGGTCCACCACAGTTGACGCATTTGGCTGGAGAGGTTTTGGGTTTCTGGAATTCTCTGTAATGGTGGTTGCCAGCGCATTTAACACACCGAGGAGGGAGGCCGCACGTTTTGTAGGTGTGTCCATAGTGTTGGCAACTCAGACACTGTGGGGGTCCAGGTGGAGGTCTGTATGGTTCTACGGAGGTCTTGAGGTGAAGTACAGATTTTAGTTCTAAAAAGTCTTTAGAACGGGAGGAGTCCTGGAGTCGCACTTGGTAGAGCGGTAGTGGGTGGGGATCAATACGTGGGAGCTCCGCATTAGGGTTGGCACTCCGGATTGCTTCCCTTTCTGCTCTCTGATAATTGTTTGGCCTGGTGGAGCGCAGCTGAGAGATATTCTCCGCAGGAAAACCGATATCCGCCAGAGCTTCTTCTATGGCTTCTTTAGGTGTGTTTGCAGGTATTCCTCGTAGAACAAAATGAGGCTTTTTATCGGCTTGGAGTTGGTACGTGTAATAGGCATAGTTTTTGGAGGTGAGCCTTTTTGTGACAGCTCTAAAGTCGGCAATGGTTTGGCATTGAACTCTAATCTCATTACGGATGAGGTTGGCCACAGGAGGGATCGTGCAGACTTGCCGGATTTCATTGTATTTCATTTGCCAGTTGGTGATGTCGCGGAGAAAAATAGGAGGGATACGGGTTTTAGGTGGTGGAGTGGGCTTAGCTTCAATGCAAGTATGTGTTCTTGAATAGTTGTGATGTGTTTGTAGCCTATATGAATTACTTCCCTCACAAACTGGGATAAGAATAAGGTGAACACGCATTTACTAAGTTACTTGAATACATGCTTGTACTTTGAATAACAAAAAAATTATGTCTTCATGACTGGTTTCAAGCATTTACTTCCAAAAGTCTCCCGTTGTAATGTTAACATTGACCTGGCAACTCACCTGTGCAAACTAAAATGTTATTTCCACTAAAATATTATTGGAACAACAAACAACAAAACTGGTGGTATTTTATTCCATTGCTTAGTCATTTTGTATTGCACCATGGGGAGGGAGAAGAGAATCCATAAAGAGTCAAATTAATTTAATTCATAGAGATTGTTCATGGCTAAAATTATAGCTATTCTGAAGTGAGTGGCCGGAGGCATCACTTTGTGGAAACAATTCCTACTGAGAAAGAAATTATTTGGTTCTTCCACACATTTTATTAAATATCACCTAGGCTTTGATTTACTAAGTCACTTTTTGAAGTGATCATCAGGTGAATATGCATTTAGCTTCACTCCCAAGATGACAATACCAAATTGAAAATAATTCTTTTTACAGATAATTTGCCTTGTAAAGATAACAAAACTTTTAAAAATAACAGTATAACACCAGCATTTTATAATAAAGGCAACTTAGGTAATCCAACAGCAAGGACTAAATTCCAAATATGGAAAAGAGTGGAGTTTATAAACTGCACTGTGAGTGTTCTGTCATTTACATTGGACCAACAAGGAGGAAATTTCAAGAATGAGTGAAAGAACATTATGCCTGTTTCATAAACAAAAATCCTTCCTCCCATTCTGCCAGATAATACCAATTACCATCAAATTACAGATTTGGGGAGGAAGGGATTACAGTTAGTGACTTGATGTATTCTTCCTACGCCCCTCTCCTAGACCTCCTGCTGTTCCACAGACCCTCTCCTACCTGACGGTATGTCCATAACCACTCTGTATATTACCTATGCAATGTATGCCTTCTGTTTTTCACCTGATAATAATTTAGTAAGTTGAAACCAAGAAACAAGGCTGTGTGTAGTATAATTTACGGATAGAAAAAAGCATTTTCTTCCTCAGTATAGCAATTCTGCTGAACTCAAAGCTAGTGCTCACCTTGTTCTTGGATCTATACTGAGGCCTTTTAATTCTACTATTACAATTTCTCAAGTATTTCCAGGTCTGAGATAAATACAAGATAAATTTATTCCTCACTCCAATTACAGGTCATCATTGTTTTGGTAAAAATGATTGACAGGAAGAAGTTGGACTGAAATTTTGGTGTTTTTATTATATGTTTTAATAATATTGATGGTAGATCATTGCTTCACTTAACTCAGCAGGGGATATTTAAGATGTAACTATTTTTATATCAACAAAATTAAAGATGAAAATCAAGAAATTTCATTAGGTTAAATAAAAATGGTGCAAACTTACGACATAAGAGATTCTGACACAGCCATTTCATCTATGAATTGAGACAGCTGTCCCCTTATTCCTTGGCGGTTGTGAAGTCGTTGACTCATTGCTACAGATTTCTGTTGCAAGGACATTATTTCACAGCTGATACTTCCAAGATCCGATTGGAAATTTAACAGCATTGACTCCATTCGCTGCAGTTAAATATAAATAAATGTCAATATCGTCAACTTGGTTCCAACTGACTAAAACACAATCACTATAGATAGAGTTGAGTGGTGACGATTGAGCTTTGCAGAATCGCGTATTTTGGTTAGGATAGTTAATTTGTCTCTCCAGGCGGAGAAGAATATCACAGGCACAACCTGGATTTAACCAAGGCTATCCAGAAGAAGCACCAGTATTTGAAACTTCCATGATCAGCAACCAGACACACTTAATACACCACACACAATGAATTACACAAAGGTTGAAAACACACACAAGATAAGATTATATAAAATAACTGGGGCTATTAATACTGTAATGAAATAAGTAACTTAAGAATTTAACATCATGGATTGGCACGGCCAAGAAATAAACTCTATGCTAAACAGGAATACAAGAAAGTTGCTTCTTTTTACAATATAATATCTGATGATAAAGGGCAATTAAACCCTGGTCATTGAATCCAATTTCGGCTGTAGCTCAATTGCGTACACGTTTGAATTATTCTTTGCACTGACATATACCATATTCCTTGGTCCACGTCAATAATCTATTAATGTTATAACTGAGATATATCACTAACCTCCAGAATGTTGTCACAGGCTGCTATTTGGTTATGAAGACTTGCAATGTTTTGGCTCTCCTTTACGTAGTCCTTGATCGATTTATTTTCCACCTATGAACATTGAAAGTCGTAACGGCCAATAATGAATAAAACAACGCCTTCATTAATGTGCGTAACTTCATTTACTCACCTGCTTTAATTCCTTTTCTATCTGCTTCGAATACTGTCTCAAATCGGTGCCAGTTTTTACAATTTCTTGAACAACTTCATCCTCTAAATTCTGTTGAAGCTGGCAATCAATTTCGTCCAATAAATCACTTTCTTCTTCCATATTACAGGCTGTCGATGCACACTTGGATGTTAACCCACATCGACAGACTAGAATGACAGATTACATTGCGGAACGCGTAAGGTTGATGTTTGGCACGATTGAAAGAATTGCAATTGGCTACTGCCTGCGAGCCAAATTCGATTGTTGAGAGCTTAGAACACAGAGTATTTTCCAAAAATTCTCATTATATTTAATTTTATATAATTATTCAGTATTGTTTATTCCAAATTAAGCCTTGAAGCGCCAAACTTTAAAGCATAATCGCGGACATGGTGGTCGTTATGGCCACGAACTTAAATTTTGCATTCCATATACACACGATTTCATCATCTTTGGTTGGGTGTTTCTGATGAGAGCTTAAAGTATTCAGTTGCGTTGGAAACACACCTCAATAATACCTTCGGATAGTGGACATTTTACTTTCTTACAATGGTACTGCCATTCGCGAATGATGCGTCTTAGATACTCTTTAGGGAAATTGCATAAAAACAACTATTAAAAAATTCTCTGATTATGAGAAAACAAAATTAATAATTTCAGAACGATGTGAAAATACTTGAAAGTGATTCTAATAAATGTAACACACAATATCAAATCTTTATTCATCAACCATTTCTTGAATATCAGATAGAAAAAAACATAAACAAACAAATGCCGACAAACGCAGTCACGAATTTTTAAAGTTCGTTACGAGCAGTGAGAAAAATATATTTTAGGGATTTCTTGCTTCCAAGCTATAAGATTAAATTCATTATTTAACTAAACGACGACATATAGACTAAATTTATTCGGTTATAGGAGTGTTTTATTGAATTGACTCCCATGGAGAGGATAAAAGAGGAAATAAATCGAATTTTATTATTTGCTCCCGTTCCTGGCCAAGAGGACTTACAATGTGTACTGGGAAACATAGTACCATCTGACCTGGGCCAACATAATTCTATTAACTCCTACAAATTAAAGATACTGAAGTGCAGGTTGTAAATAAACAGCCGTTATATATTTCTTATTGAATGAATATACTTGATTCAGACAACTGATAACCATACATTTTTTTCATCAATACATAGGATGCTAATATTTTCTGAACCAAGAATTATTGCATCTCCAGTTCATGGAATGGGCTGTCAAGTGTATGTAATCATGTCAAAAGATTTTTACAGAAGTGGAAAAGTGCAGCATCATTTAGAAAAATTTGGAATTTGTGTAAGTGCAGGAGTTTTTAAAGAGTTAAATACAAATACTTACCATATCTCACAGTAAATTTATTATTATGTCAGGGCATATGAGCCTTGCCCCTATTTCTATTTACGACAACAACCTTAGGATTAGTTTTCTTTTATTAATTATTGTGCTGGCCCAATTCTCATGCTTTGCCGAGGATTTACATATTTTAAAAATATATTTTATAATTCCGTGTCCCATGATTTTGTTTCAGTAATTTAAATAGTAGATTATTCGCCTTACCGCTATTAGTCAATCTTTACTAATCTTGAAGATGTAATTTATTACTGGGAGACTGATATAACTTTAGAATAATTAAGTGGTACATTTCATGAAGCTCATCAAAATATTGACTCATTTTTGGCACAGCTTTGTGGTTAGTAATGAGAAAATATTTAATAACCCTTTGTAAATAACTGTGATAAATTAGAAATTACGGAAAATTAGCAATGTTTGTCACCCCTCAATTTAGAATATAAAAGAAAAAGATAGAAGGGGTACTTATTACTTTGTACAGCTGTGTACACTGTGTACAAGAGAAGTGGGAATTGAGTAATGTAACTTAGGGAAGTGGTGAGAGATATGGTATGTCATGTAGGTGATGTAGCTATTGTCTGTGGCATTAAAGAGAGTCAGAGGATAAAGAGCTTTCAAGGTCAATTCGACTGAGAGTGAGGTGAAAGAGTGGGGAAATATTTGTTTGCTGCACAGGTCTAATTTCTAAAAAATTGTGGAAAAGGGTGGTGCTTCTTCCTATACTATGGATATACAACCTCCCATCTCATGAAGCATGAAACCGAAAAGTTTATTTCACAAATTTGTCTTTTTAAAGACATTCACTCACCTGAACATTATCCAATGCATTAATTATATAATTACTTCTTCCTCACATAGAAGTAGTAGTCATTAGGAGAGGCTAACAACAGCTGAGGCCATTTGTGTCATTAAACAATAGGAGGGTCATTTGGTGTGAGTAGGATATTCAGGGAATGGAGGAAGGGTGGATAGAGAAACTTGGGATTGGCCCAGCCTAAGCCACAGTTTAACATCCCTTCCGATGGATAATGTACTCATTTAAAGTGACATAACTCTTCAAATAGGGATGTGGATAAGACTGAAAAATTCTGCCACCAGTGAGTTTTGAATATAGGACCTTTGGGTGGAAAGTCAGTACATAAGCTACTGCACCATCTCGATCCTCCTTCCTGCATCCCAAACAAATCTTGCTCTTTCCCTCTTCATTGTAGCCTGCCCCTCCTTTTCCCCCTGCACCATTTTCCTCTTGTGTCCTAACCTATACTTTTTCCTCCATGTCCTATCAACAGAAGCACAGTGCACTAACATTGCATTTACATGTTATCATGTTGGCAGTAGATTGAAATGTATGAATACTTCAGCTTAAAATATGATTATGTTGTTCAAAATAATGATTTATCTTTAAAATTTTTAGGGTGGAAGAAATGTACAGGCTACCAATTCAGTTTATGAAGCCTGTTTACGATATACAATTCTAGCACGTATTGCCCCTCTGTGGAATCAGGTTGGATCTTATCTTGTTAAAGGAAGAGACTTTTTATTGCTAAGGGAACCACTACATGCTATTACATTTGATGTTATAATGACAGGTACATACTTTCAGTACTGAATCATTTAAATAATTGATTCCTTATAAAACTAATTTAAATGTTAAAAACATACTGAAGAAAGATGATATGTAATGATGAGGTGGCACCTGTGTGAGGTGTTCCACCCACTTGAGTGTCATTCAGCTTGGTGCATTTCTCACTTGCCATCTGGAGCAAGATAACTAGGATGGCATGCAATGTGTTATTGTTTGGGGGCCGAGAATACCTAAGAAGGAAAGGAAATGAATTATACATACACAATGCTGATTCATTCATATCAATTGCTGTGTCATTTCATAATTCCTTTCCATCAATAGCCACTACTGAAACTCATGTCCACTTAGATGCAACTTATTTGCCCCCCACCCCAAACCACCTCACACCTGTTATGCAACTTGGGTGTTATCTGAATACACTCCAAAGAAGACCACAGACTTTTGTTTTTTTTACTTACTTATATGTATTATAATGCAACAATTTCAGAGAGTAAAAATCATTCGCCTTGACCGGGATTCAAACCCGGATCCCTCGATATACGGCCGAGTGCTTTAACCAATTAAGCTACCGAGACGTCCTCTTACACTCTGAATCCCGGTCAAGGCGAATGATTTTTACTCTCTGAAATTGTTGCATTATAATGCATACATAGCGGGTGACTCCGTTAAAGTTACTGTTACAGTTTATTGAAACTTACTTATATGGTTAAATCATTTTCTTGAATATCATGGCAACAGTATTCCAGCAAGTGAAGAATTAGACTTATGACTAGAGGGTCCAGGTTTGATTCTAGATGCCCCTTCTTAGCATGGCCATCTGCCAAACTATGTGATTTTGGGATGCCATATTTTCTTGGGAGACCCTAGATGGCACAAGGTGAGGAATTTCATCCTCAGCCATGATGGGTGAATATGGTATACTGTATGGATAAGTGTGAGGCGAGGTAACACCATTATCCATCAAACTGGCCCTTGAGTTGATTACTATCATATTGCATATTTAATTGATTTTGGACAACTTTTTCATTTAAAGTTAATCTTTTTCTTTTCCTGACAAAGTTTTCACCAATAGGTATTCCAAAAGAAACTGTCTACCCTGACATTTCTAACCAACATATGAGTCAATTACCTTGTTCTAGAGGACCAGTTGAAATTCTCAGGTTACCAACTCTGCATACTTTATTCCCTCAAGAAAGATCTTTAGCAGCAGTCACTCCATTGGCTGTAACTACATTTGTTTTAGAAGTTGCATAACCAATGGAATCATCTTCTTTGACTCTTCTAAGGCGGTTCAAAGGCATTACACCTCTCATAGTGTGGAATGAAAATTGAATGGGGCATGAGGATATTATGGAAGGAGGATACATGGAAGGCAATGAAATTGTTCACTTCTGCATAACAGATTAGCAAAGATTTACATAGAAACTTATTTTTGGTAATTTGTGTACTGATTGTAATATTTTCATATATCTGAAGCCCTTTCAAATCCTTTTAGTTTCATAATTATTTCTTTAAATGTGTGATATCTAGAGTGGGATTTTGGAGTACTCTGGTTCGAGAGGCTAGGCGTGATACTGTCATGTTAAAATTCCATGAATCCAAAGTTATTTCAGTTCAAGCAACAAAGTTCTGCCAACTTACTACTCTGTGATATTTTTACCTTCAACATTTTTAAGCCTCTCTCTTATCCAGTGTTGTAATCCATCGAATGAAGTGAGGTTTCTTTTTAGAAATGTTATTCCTATAATGGAAGATAGGGCAAATGTTGAAAACTGATTCCAAGGCAATGGATTTCCATCATCGTAATAAGGAAATAATTTTAAGGTGGAGACAGCAGAGAACCTAAGGAAAAAGATATGAGAGTTGATTTTGTCTGACTCACTCCACTATATATATTTCATTGCAGCAACTATCACAAGGTCTTCTGAAGATTCTTAAAGTAACAGCTTCTATTCCAGGTATGATTGTGTTGGTTGATGACAGTTAACCTATTCCTATAGTAAATGAGGCAGAGGCAGCTTAAAGTCACCTTTACCTGAAGGTCCAAGTGGATAGAACAAAGGAGAAACAATTGTTAACCAAAGCATACTAAAACAGTCATGCCCAGAATCAAAGCTATATTACAAGATATGAAAAATTGATATATTAGATGCTATTCATTTTAAAGAAGACTCAGGTACAGATGGGAATATATAGAATTATTGTATGTACACACTAGTAATCAATCAAAAATGATCAGAAGTGAAAAAATTGAACCATTTGGATCCTGGGCTGAGCAACAGAGAGAAATTCAAAGGTCATTCTGTTAGTTTCCTTAATCTACATCTATCTACATTTACATAATATCCTGCAAGGGCATGTGGCAGGGAGTGTTAGGTCATTCATTATGTTCCCCTGATTACAGAAAATTTTTAAAACATTTTTTTGGAAAATGTCTTGTTTCTTAATGTTTTTTTTATATAATCCTTTAATATATAACAGTTTTTAGAGTGATGGATAATAATCTATATTATTAGAGCTTTCTAATGCATAGTATATTTGTTTAGGAAAAGAGCTGAGCATGATTATATGGCCATATCGCTTGATGATGTTCAGAGTTACCCTGGAAGATCTGATAGAAGCAAATAAAGAAAATTTTGAAGGAAATTCAGAGGTTGAGATTAATCAAGGGAAGTGGGTATATGTGCTTCCTAGGTAAAGTATACAGAGTTTATATTTTGCACTAATCATATATGTTTGACTAAGATTAGATGTTAAAAACGAAAGTACCTACTTACAGAAAAGTGTTGAACCTTGATGTTTTTTTATATTAGTTTATATTTTATGATTGAGAGACTTATTCTCCTAATCAATTCTTCCTGTACATCTACAGGATGAAGAGCTTGTATACACACATGTTTAAAAAAAGTTTAGGAGCCTATTCATTATTATTTCATATCGTTCTTTTACAATAGTAAACTAAAAGACATGTCTTATAAAATACAAAAAAAATGTTTGCATACATTTTGAGAAGTCGTTATAATAAAAATAAAATGGTAACAGCTTGTCATACCTTAATGGAAAATTCTCATTTAGATCACAAAAACAGCTCTTGCTTAAAAAACATTCTAACCTAGGTTTAAACATAAAGGCGCCTGACAGCTGCAGGGCACTTGCAGGCCCGGGAATCGAACCCGAGACCCTCCGATCAGTAGTCTAACGCTCTACCCACTAGACCACCGCGACCATAATCATATATATACACAAAAATGGTTTGAACAGAGAAGTAACTGCCAACACCATGGCCACCTCTGTCTAAAAATGATAGCAAATCTATGGGAAACTCTGTCAGAGATTGTATTATTTATGTACTACCTAATTTGCAAACAGGTTTATTCTCTAGCATTTACACACTATGTCTATTCACGACATTTAATCCTCATCATGACTTGACAGCAATAAAAATGCAATCCTTTCTTTAATCAGGGTATGAATATGTGTGCGTGGAAAAATTTAGACAATTTAGTTGCTTGTAAAGTTTATCAGTGAATACAAATTTGAAAAAAATATTTATTTCAGTTTGAATAAAGCCCAAGTTGTGAGTGTTTCCAAAGAGCTTCCAAAATCAAGCACTTTTAGCACATATAAGCAGCTCAAGAGACATTGGAAAAACAATGTATGTACTGTATTTATCAACTAAAAATTTTTGTAGTAGTCTCACTCAAAATAGGAAGTTTTCATTAAAGTTGCATTGTTCTGTTGATGCTTCATTTGTAAATGAATCATTGTATATTTTTATTCACATAAAGTATGGCTATCGCATACCAGAAGAAGTAGCGTGCCCATTTTATGTGACTGTGACCTTTGGAAAAGTGAGACCAAAATTGGGGCCAGAAGGATGGTCAGGTGATGTGTATGTATATCCAGGAATGTGCGTTTGCCAATGCCCACCAGTTATTCTGAGATGCAGAGACCAAACAGTGCCCCTTCAGAGTTTCCTCAAAGAACTTTCAGCGCGAGTTCCACAAATCTGTGATCACCCTTTTGCAGGTGATCAAGTGGAGTTAGGCTACACTATGCCTAAACTTCATAGTTGCAGCAATGAAAATGTGCGTATTTACAATTTGGATTTGGTTCAATTTTATGTATCATTACCTTTAGTCATTAAACAAACTTTGTCATTGCCAGGAAATGGTGGGAATATCATCATATAAAGTCCTAATGATACATAGATGAGGGTAAACTAGATATATTATACCTCAGGCGACATTTTATCAATGTAAAATTAAAAATCCATTTATATGACACTGTTGTAGGCATTAGCTTGGTTACAATGTATAATCATTATTTAAGGTTTAACTTTTTTTAGTGAGTAGTTTTTGTGTGATGGCCATGACTTACTTAAATAATTAAAACTGTTTACAAGTACCTAGTTATTTATATTACCTTGCTAGGTTTGAAAACCAGAAATATGTTAATTTATCACAACAATATGTCATCACACAACAACAACTTAAAAAAGTGTAAAAATGTTGTATCCCACTTAGCATATATGACTCCCGATAATGAGGACTCGGGTTTATTTGTAACTAGGCAGGTAGAATTATTTTGATTTTATTATTACTTTTTCAAAAAATTAACCAACTAGAAATAATTATGTTGCTGTTTTCAATTATACATATGGAATTATTGAAGACAGTCTGCTGTTTTTCAGTTTAGCCTTTCATTACTCAGTTTGAAAACCAAAACTTAGTTCAGTTAGTATACGTAAGCTTAGATGATGATCCACATAGTGGTATGCCAAAATGTGCCACTACCTCAGAAATTATTTCAAAAGTGCATCAAGTGATCATGAAGGATCGCCAACTGAGAGTGCAAGTATTTACTGAAGCTGTGGGGATGTCATATTCAACTGTTTCCACATGGACAAATGAGTTAAAGTGTGATCGGAACAGCTTAGAGGATGATCCATGTAGTGGTACTACCCCAGAAATTATTTCAAAAGTGCATAAAATGGTCATGAAGGATCGCCGACTGAAAGTGCAAGAAATCACTGAAGCTGTAGGGGTGTCATATGAACAGGCATATCACATTAACAGTGGAATTGGATATGAGAAAATTATCTGCTAAATGGGTGCTGAGACTCTTGACGTAAGATCACAAGTGCATCAGAACGGTAATTTCTGAACAATATTTGACCCATTTTAAGAAAAAATAACAAGATTTTCTGAATCAGTTTGTGACCACAGATGAAATTGGTCCACTGCTATACCCCAAAGATGAAACAGCAGTCAAAGCAGAGGAAATATGTTGATTCACCACCACCAAAGAAAACAAAGGCAATATGGCCAGCCAGAAAGGTGATGACTTCAGTTTTCTAGGATGCAAAAGAGATTCTGCTGCTAGATTATCTTCCCACTGGTCAAACTATTACTGGACAATACTATGCTAACCTCCTGGACCAACTACAGCAAAAGATACACCGAAAAAGACCATGTTTGGCAAGGAAGAAAGTCATCTTTCAACAACACAATGCACACCCCTCACATAAGGCATGGCATGGTACACATGGCAAAAATATGTGAACTTAAATGCGAATTGTTGCCAAACCCATCTTATTTGCCTGATTTGGCTCCATCAGATCTCCATCTCTTTCCCAACCTTAAAATTTTCCTTTGTGGACCGAGATTTTCTTCAAACAAAGAACCGACTGCCGAAGTAGATGGGTATTTTGCAGGCCTGAAAGAATCTAATTTTCGAGATGGGATCCAAGCATTGGAATATCTCTACACCAAGTGTATTAGTGTACAGGGGAACTACAGTGATAAATAAAAAAGTTTCACTGATGTAAGTTATTTATTTCTATTCCATTCCAAGAACTTTTTAATTAGCCTAGTATTTCCAATTATAATTCATTACACAAATTCAGATTCCTCCCTTGCACATTCATTAATAGTCTTCTCCTTTTCATCAGATAACATCAAAATGTTATGAATCAATGCAAACATTTTGTGTTAACTAAATTTCTAGCGAAATGGATTTCACTCTATTGTTTTTCTGAGACTTTGAATTACATATGTAGGTGTGTAAATGTCCTCATACCTTGAAAAACAACTTTTAATATAAAATTTTTTAATTTATCAAACAAGTGAACCCATATAATTTTCCCACCACATAATTTTGATAATTGAAAAATATCATTAAAATATGTGCATATTCACACATGGTTGATATAAAAGGTATCAGGAAAAGGTTGGGAAAAATAGATGTATTTCAGATATTGCTACAATGCCTCAAAATTCTTTAAAGTATTCATCCCTTGAGTGATGACACACTTTTTCCAGTGCCTTTTCCACTAGTTGAAGGCTCCCTGGTTGGCTGATTCTGGAAGGTCCTTAAGGGTATGTGTGCCAACTTATTAGATGGCACCTAGGGGTCATCCCATGGTGGTTTTCTATGAGAGAGACTTCACTTTTAGGAATAGGAAATAGTCTATTGGAGCCAAGCCGGGACTGTAAGGGGATTGTGGAATCGTTGCGATACCACTGCAGGTTTGCAAGCAAACACTCGACTCTACTCTTGGTCATTCATCAAGACCTTAAGGACAAGAAGTGCAAATCTTTTGCAACACCAAATTTTCAGTGATGTTGGTGTACTCTGTCGTCTTATCAATTCCAATACAATCTGCGATCATGCATTCACTTAACCAATGGTCGGAATTCAGCACTTCATACCAGGAATAAATTGTTACCGAAAATTTTTATACAAACCTTGTACACATATACCATCTATATTTACCAAAAAATGTTTTCATGATTTCCGTTATTTTTAAATGAATAACTTTGCATGAAAACTATAGAAACAGGGATGGTGCCTTTATTTCATGATAAGTATTATTTAGTAATATCAATTTTCATGTTAAATGAGTTCCACTATATCTGCAAGTTGCTTATTCCTAAATTTTTCATGAATATTGATCTAAGTTTTAATAATAAAACCACTTTACTTTTCCACATAAATTTTTTAATTTTTACTACCTAGGTTTCGTTATAACATAACATCATCTGATGATGATCTGATGATTTCGTTATAACATAACATCATCACCCGATGATGTTATGTTATAACGAAACCTAGGTAGTAAAAATTAAAAAATTTATGTGGAAAAGTAAAGTGGTTTTATTATTAAAAGTCAGTATGAAGATTTTCCACCAAGTTACGCCAGAAACTGTTTTATTGATCTAAGTATCCTTGTTTCTCTCATATAATTTTTTTCATACTTTGATTTATCTTCTATGTTTCTGTAATTGATGTTTTAATTAATTAATTTAAAATTACACCTAAGCTAATGTCTAATTAGCCAATAAAATGTATTTCTGAAACCAAGTGAAGTTACTTTTTTAAAATTTACAGAGCATTAATTTTAACCTGGCTCTCTTTTCAATGCTTAGTTTAATTCTCATTATTTCATCTCTTATTTTTCCAGAATCCATCACCCAAGCAGAAATTCAACTCAAAGGAATTCATGGAAATCTTTAAAAGTTTAAATGGAATTTGCCATGTTCCAATTGAAAATCCAACATTTTTAGTTCACTCTACTTATCCTTCTGCTGAATTGTTCTCTACAAAGATTGCTGTAAGGTTCATAGATTTTTTGCACAGCCTCATTCATTAACCATTTAATATTCCTTCGATTACCTTGCTACTCACTTAAAGGCCAGTATGAGAGAAGAGGAAGGCCAGTTTGGCACTGGGGCCTCTGTTTTTTTTACTGCAGGGATTCCTTTAGTCAGTACAACACAGCATTCTAGCAGCAATTTAGACACACTCAAAAGTCTTGGTTAATTCTTGCTAACACGTATGAACTCCCTATTTCCTGTATATCCCCAACAAGACCTATATTTTGACATAATCCAGTTAAGACTTGTTTTCTAACCATAGGAAGATAGGTAGGAGTCTATGGGAAATTTCTTATGAAAAAATTTACACTTCTTTGAGAGACCTTACTCATTTTATAGGTGAGCTTTGATTTTTTCCTTCTCTCCTCACAAATAAACTCCACTTTCCCCAAAATATTTAACACCTTTTTGATACATCAATAGTTGACATGAAAAAGGTTGCAGCATTTAACCATGAATCAGTACAATGAATACCAGTTACCCAAAGCCGTACTCTTGGGGGCACTAGTTAGGGGACACGGGGGAGGGTGCAAAGAATAAGGATAACAAAACTGCACACACTCTCTCACTCCGGTATTTGCAGTGCAAATTGACCGTTGCAAGTCACAGACACACACGCACTCAGGGTTTACGGGGGAAAAAACCCCTCGCCAGGGACCACACACTCAGACAAGGCAAACCAAACCACACGCACTCCTTCACTCCGGTATATGCAGTACAAATTGACCGTCGCAAGTCGCAGACACACACGCACTCAGGGTTTACGGGGGAAAACCCCTCGCCAGGGACCACACACTCAGACAAGGCAAACAAAACCACACGCACTCCTTCACTCCGGTATATGCAGTACAAATTGACCGTCGCAAGTCGCAAACACACACGCACTCAGGGTTTACGGGGGAAAAAACCCCTCGCCAGGGACCACACACTCAGACAAGGCAAACAAAACCACACGCACTCCTTCACTCCGATATATGCAGTACAAATTGACCGTCGCAAGTCGCAGACACACACGCACTCAGGGTTTACGGGGGAAAACCCCTCGCCAGGGACCACACACTCAGACAAGGCAAACAAAACCACACGCACTCCTTCACTCCGGTATATGCAGTACAAATTGACCGTCGCAAGTCGCAGACACACACGCACTCAGGGTTTACGGGGGAAAACCCCTCGCCAGGGACCACACACTCAGACAAGGCAAACAAAACCACACGCACTCCTTCACTCCGGTATATGCAGTACAAATTGACCGTCGCAAGTCGCAAACACACACGCACTCAGGGTTTACGGGGAATTAAACCCAACGGCAGGGACCCTTCACTCAGACAGACGTAAAGATAGAAAAAGTAAAGGAACGGCACGCACTCCCTCACTCCGGTATTTGCAGAGCAAATTGACCGTTTGTGAGACGCAAACACACACGCACTCAGGGTTTACGGGGAATTTAACCCAACGGCAGTGACCCTTCACACAGACTAGGAATACGGAAAGGGGGGAAGTACACTGTGATGCAGTGTACGTGGGGAAAAAAAAATATAGTGCCGAAAAACTTGACACCAGGTGTTTCGCCTGCCAAGCAGGCCTCTTCAGAGAAGAATAATTATTATAATAAATATATATATATAATAATATATAAATAATAATAATTATTCTTCTCTGAAGAGGCCTGCTTGGCAGGCGAAACACCTGGTGTCAAGTTTTTCGGCACTATATTTTTTTTTCCCCACGTACACTGCATCACAGTGTACTTCCCCCCTTTCCGTATTCCTAGTCTGTGTGAAGGGTCACTGCCGTCGGGTTAAATTCCCCGTAAACCCTGAGTGCGTGTGTGTTTGCGTCTCACAAACGGTCAATTTGCTCTGCAAATACCGGAGTGAGGGAGTGCGTGCCGTTCCTTTACTTTTTCTATCTTTACGTCTGTCTGAGTGAAGGGTCCCTGCCGTTGGGTTTAATTCCCCGTAAACCCTGAGTGCGTGTGTGTTTGCGACTTGCGACGGTCAATTTGTACTGCATATACCGGAGTGAAGGAGTGCGTGTGGTTTTGTTTGCCTTGTCTGAGTGTGTGGTCCCTGGCGAGGGGTTTTTTCCCCCGTAAACCCTGAGTGCGTGTGTGTTTGCGACTTGCGACGGTCAATTTGTACTGCATATACTGGAGTGAAGGAGTGCGTGTGGTTTTGTTTGCCTTGTCTGAGTGTGTGGTCCCTGGCGAGGGGTTTTCCCCCGTAAACCCTGAGTGCGTGTGTGTCTGCGACTTGCGACGGTCAATTTGTACTGCATATACCGGAGTGAAGGAGTGCGTGTGGTTTGGTTTGCCTTGTCTGAGTGTGTGGTCCCTGGCGAGGGGTTTTTTTCCCCCGTAAACCCTGAGTGCGTGTGCGTCTGTGACTTGCAACGGTCAATTTGCACTGCAAATACCGGAGTGAGAGAGTGTGTGCAGTTTTGTTATCCTTATTCTTTGCACCCTCCCCCGTGTCCCCTAACTAGTGCCCCCAAGAGTACGGCTTTGGGTAACTTGTATTCATTGCATTCATTCGGCCGTAGTACGTTCCCTTTTGCTTTATGAATCAGTACACCCATAACAAAGTCTTGTGAATGCTTTCAGTGAGTAATGGCATTGGTTGACCACTTTAATGCAGAGATCCTCTCTCAAATGTAGAGAATAGGGCTCATAGCCAGTTACATGGTGATCATTTAACTTATTGTCTAAGTTTATTTATTCTCTCTAACTTTTTCACTTGAACTATTAATGAAATATATCTAAGTGAAGTCAAGGTCACTATGCTGTTAAAGCCCAGTCTTCAGAAATAGGGTGGGAGTAGAATTTGCAGGATACTTTTCCTGCTGTACCTTTGATAAGGTGTATGGATATTCCTTGCTTATTTCCAGACAGAGCTTAAACCTTCCTGTACAGTGCACTCACTTCACTCTTTCCCTGCAAACCCTTCATATAGTTGCACTCCCTCTTCCACCTTGTCTCTTTCATTTTATTAATTTCTTGTCTTAGTTTATTTTTTATCCCTTTTACTTTCTTCTACCAATTATTTCATTTATACTTCCATTTACTTCTCTCGTCTATCTTTCTAATCATCTCATCTGTAGTCCATGGTTTCCTTGTCCTTTCCTATTCAATGTTTTGTATAGCTTCATTTGCAGCTTTTGATATCCCTGTTTCGTGATGCTACCACTTTTCTTCTATTGTACCCATCTCCCTGACCTTAATTATAGAATTTTTGGCTGCAGGTACTCCTTCCTTTTCATCCAAGTTAAACTTCTATATTTCATTTCCTCATTCATCTTCCCTTTTTTACCCTCTTGAATTTGGCATTGCACTTCATGAGTATTAACTTAGGAACTGAATTCATATCAGCTCCTGTGATTTTGCATGAATTGATTACCCTATTCCTAAACCTTTGCTTTATGTATTTAAATACAAATAAGCTGAACCAAAATAATGAGGTTTGACTCTATAATGTGCACTTAAATGATTATTTTAATAACACTTAACATCACATTTATATTTGTTTTTTTGCACACTATTCCCAGATTAAGTATGAACAAAAGATTAGTTCCTCTTCAGCCTTGGTGAATAGATGAATACTTCTCTACTAGTTGAAAATTTTCTCCTTTTGAAAATAAAATATTTAATACACCAATGAACCATTTGGCTTATATATATTAGTTAAATGATAAAATAGAGACAAGTCACTGTATTTTTACCTGCAGGCAACATCTATATTTGAAGGAAAGCATATTTCCTCAAACCAAGGTAAATCCATGGAAGGAAACTCAGCAAATAATGGTGTGAATGAAAGGAAAGTGGCCATTGCAACTGAGAAGTTAGAAGTAAAAGATAAGATAAGGTATTTATACTAAAAGGCTAATTGATGAAAATAAAAAGTCCATCCATTTTGTCAATAAAAAGAAATATATATATTATATATATATATATATAAATATATATATATATATAAATATATATATATATATATTGTGGGTCGCAGTGGTCCAGTGGGTAGAGCGTTGGACTACTGACCGGAGGGTCACGGGTTCGATTCCCAGGCGAGGCACTCTGGGCACCTGCAGCTCCACCCAAGCTCGTTGATTTTTCGGGTACCAGATCTTCCTGGGAAACCATAACCGGCACAGGGAAAGGAACTGGCCCCCCTACCCTGATGTGTGAATATTCACACGCCGTCGGGCTTGGTACATGGGTGAGCTCTACCATCACCTACTAAACCGACCTTCGGGCTGATTACTGTGTTTATCGTTTATATATATATATATATATATATATATATAGATGTAGATGATTTAAGCTTAAATCATCTACAGTGTGAGTGTCCTTTTACGTGTTATCTGTTTTATTCTGTGTTATATTGTGCCGTCCAAAAGTTATATATACATATATATATACATATATATACATATATACATATATATATATATATATATATATATATATATATATATATATATATATATAGATATATATATAGATATAGACACACACATTCAAACACGAAATCCCACCATATGGTGAACAAATATTCATTCACATGGAAAATAGATGTTAGGAAAAAGGGATGAGAACTCATAAAGGATGAACACAGGAGAGGTGGGGAAGGCAGAATCAAGCAGATCACGAGTGAGCAGATCCATTGTTCAAGTCCCAGTCAAGGAAAATATTTTTATATTAGTGGTCTGCTTGATTCCGCCTATCCACCTCTCCTGTGTTCGTCCTTTATGTGTGTTCCTTTCCCCTTTCCTTATATCTATTTCTATGTGAATGAATATATATATACTATATATATATGTATATACATTCAAATACGAAGTCCCGCCATGCGGCGCACAAATATTCATTCAAACATAGAAATAGGTATAAGGAAAGGGGATAGGAAAACACATAAAAGGCGAACACAGGACATGTGGGGAAGGTGGTTTTTGAGCATATCACGAAAGTAAAAATATTTCCTTAACCGGGATTTGAACACCGGACCTTCCACTTGCCGGGCGGACGTGCTACCATCCGCCCGGCAAGTGGAAGGCATGCATATGCAATATATACACACATATATATATATATATATATATATATATATGTATATATGTATATATATGCATATATTGCGTAGGAAGAGGTATGCGTGATGCCATTGCAGTAATGAGATCACTAATCGAGAGGAATATAGAATACAATCAGGACGTTTTTGCCTGTTTTGTAGATTTCGAAAAAGCATTTGATAGTGAATTGGGAAAAATTAATGCGTGTATTGCAGAAAATAGGAATGGATTGGATAGACAAGACACTGATCCGCAACCTGTACATGTCTCAGACTGCTCAGGTGCGAGTGGGGAACGGAGAATCCGGATGGGAAGTGTTAGGAAGAAGTGTAAGCCAGGGTTGCCCATTGTCACCGGTGCTGTTCAACGTTATGTGGAGGAAATGATTAAAGAGGCATGGGAAGAACTGGAGGTAGGAATGAAAGTCGGAGGGGAATTCGTAAAATTGGTAAGGTTTGCTGATGACTAAGCATTAGTTGCTCAGTCAGCCAAGGGGTTGCAAGCATTGTTGAGTGAATTGGAGGTTCAGTGCGATAAATATGGGATGAGAATCAATATTAATAAAACAAAGGTTATGCGATTTTCCAGAAAGAAAATGGCTAAGCTAAACATTAAAATAGGCAGGGAAAAAATAGAGCAGGTAGAGCAGTTTATACATCTCGGAAGTGTTTAGGACCAATTCAGTCAAAGTGGTAGGGACGTAAGGAGAAGAATTGCGCTAGGCAAGGAGGCTTTCTCAAGGAGGAGGGAGTTGATGACGGGGACGTTGAGTAGGGATGTTAAGACAAGACTCGTAAAAATTCTGATATGGAGCGTAGCTATGTACGGCGCGGAAACGTGGTCACTGAAGCAGGAGGATAGACGTAGATTGGAGGCTTTTGAAATGTGGGTGTGGAGAAGTATGGAGAAGGTTAAATAGACCGAAAGGAAAACAAATGAGGAAGTACTGGAGATGGTGGGTGAGGAGAGGGGTTTTTTGAGAGAAATCCTATGGAGGCAGGAAAAATGGATGAAAGGCATATTGGACGGTAGTGGAATGTTGAAGAGGGTAATAGAGGGGAGAATGTTGGGCAAGCAAGGTAAGGGCAGGAACAGGATGGGGATATTGGACGGGATGAAGGGAGGAAAGAAGTACACCGAGATGAAGAGGGACCTGATATAGATTAGTTTGCTAGGTGGGGAGTTGCAAAATGTTTATTTGATAGTTGTGTCCATCCAAAAACCTACCTTAAACGGTAGTTTGCCTAATAATAATAATAAACTCCTTGACACATTGAAAAGGTTACTTTTGCACACACTATAACATGCTTAAATGTGTGGTACATGGAAAGTATTATCTCAGTTCAATCCATTTAACATTTTTAGGTTTTACATACATACTTTGCTAAGGACACCACATCTGCATTATTTATTTGTTTCTCCTAGGTGTCTAACATTATTTAATTATGTATCATTGTAACAGAAAATTTTAGTCTTCTTGCTAAAAAGCATATATTTTGTCCCTTTGAATCCAATTTTACTGCATGGTGAGGGGTTAGTTAGCTTCTATTAGCATTTTGTTAACAAACTTGCTACATGGAGGCTACTTTTAATCTGCATTTCATACCCATATTGCCATTTTTATTATAAAATATTTATTACATCTAAGGCTTACAACTGAAATGCGTAATTAACCATCATATTTTATCTGAAAAATCTGTGTTGATTCATTTTTTCAGGTAAAGTTAAGCTAAAATGCTCACAAAATTTTTCTTAGATTATCATCGACTTTCAACAGAAAGAGCTATTCAAAATCTCAAAAGTGTGTAATTTTATTTATATCCTTGTTATTAAAGGTCAACCCAATCTTTTCAATTTTAGATATGTGCCAGTGTTCAAGAGCAAAATGAAACCAATTAATCCTACATGTAAGCTGTCTAATGTGAATCCTAGTAAAATTAAAACCAGCACGACTCAAAAAATGTTGGGCAATTCCAATAATAATATCAATATTAGCAGGAAGGAGATAATGAAAGAAGTGGTTGATAGACAAGGAAATAACACAACTAACAATAAGTTGGATAAAATAATGAAAGTTAAAGTTTTAAAACAGAAAATGGATGGAAGTGGATTTAAGAGTCATATCATAGGAGAAATAAAAGGCAAAAGCCAGTTTATTCCAAAGGGATCTCAAAATATACTTCCAAAAATCATTGGTGCTGACAGCACATCCAAAAATAAATGTGCAACAGAAAAAATGCCCACAAACAACAAACATGAATCTACTTTAATATTAAAAGAACATAAACCCTCAAAGAATAGTGGTTTTGGTAGTACTACTGTCTTAAAGAGTGACAATTCTGATGGGAAGGCACAGAATGAAGAAAAATACTCAACAGCAACTAAAGACAAAGCACATTACTTTACAATGGAATTTGGTTTATGGGATGGTGAAGGAAGTGAGATTAGCACCAGCCAACAGAATGCATCTTTAATGGATTGGAAAAATATTTTTAATGATTCATCCAGCTTGTCTGCGGAAAAGAGCAAACTTTATCAAGGAACTTCAACCGATGGTGTAATTCCTCTGGATAAAAATGAATTATCTGTACACAAGGTACACCAATTTATGACTTTGTTTCTTCTTTGCTATGGTTTTTAATTTTTCTGAACACTGCCAGGGAAATTTTAACTTTTAACGTATTTTACATCAGTATGTATTGTATAGTTCATTTTAATATGTTTTGTAATCTTAATAATTGGAGCAATGGTTTGGTAGAGGATATGTGATACCTTTATGGCTGTGTTGGCAGAGTGGAAAATCATAGAAATTCCCTTCAATACATTTGGTATTTTGGTTTAAAGCTGTCATTCAGAACTACATCTACCAATGCAGATACTATACATAGAGTAAGAGCTAAAAGCCTGTAAATAGACTTATAGCTGACTGCCTATGACAGAAATATTTCTTGATTGAAACTGCTCTATTGTTAAAACTTTTTGCACACAGTCATCATGTTAACATACTCATAAATATCTTATAGTTCAATTCATGCACTACCCAATACATCGTGCATGCGATGCTCTTCTCCCTTGTCATAGGTGGGGGAAATGATGCAATATTTATGAATGTTTCACTCACCTTAGTCTATCCTGGCTAACAGTGTTGGATATCATTTTAAAGCTCTAAATGTACCTAAGCTATTCAAATTCTAAAGAGCATTTATCAGAAATTCAATTGAACATAATTTTTTTTGTACACCAGAGAGCATGAAAAATTTTGCTTTTTGATGCACATTGGTGTAATAATATACAGATGCAATAACAAACAACCATTATTAGAAATGTGTGAAGCAGGTGTAATGTCAGAAAATTTATGTGTGTAGCAGTTTTTCATGGTGCAAAGACTATACTCTTTAATGATTATATTTTTTCGCCAGTTTTCTTGGTTACAAAGTTGCATTAATGAGATGGATCATTTCCCCTCTTATGAGCACTTTGCAACCATACCATAGATCATTATAACTCTCCAATCATCAAGTCATAGTCCTATGCTCTAAACTGATGGCTGAACTAGAACTGAGCTAACCCCATATTTATTTTTGGAGATAGTGTGGGGAAGTTCTAAAAAAATTACAAAATTACATTTAAAATTAATAAGAAATAATAGAATTGAAAACTCAATTTGTGTACTATGGGCATGGCACACCTACAGTATGTAATAATAATCTAACAATGTCAGTTAAGTAAACGTCATGGATTCAGGTGGGTTACACAAGAATTTATTTTCAATGGGAAGAGATGTAATGAAAAATTCCAATAGGACTTGTAGTCAAAACTTAGGGTTAAAAATTTAAACATTACTTCAAATTTTACAGGCTGAGGAAGAAAAATATGTACGGAGTTTGCCTAAGAAGAATCCCATTTCAAGGGGTCGCCCAGCTATTCAGGTACAATAAAATTCACTGCATTTAGATGTAAACTAATAAGTATAAAATGTTTTCCATTGGAGATACTAAGTTATGTAAATGAAAATCTCTTGCAGAGTATTTTTAGTTATTATAAACTTGATGTAAACTGTATCAACTAATATCATTTTCAAATATCTTGGGTACTGAACCTTTTTGGGCAATCAGAACAAATCTGATTGACTCTGCTACTTCTAAGAGCAATAGCTAAACTCAGAATTGCCAAGTGTACTTTCTTTCAGATACATGTGGTGGCTGAGACTATCACTTGATTAGGCACAATTTAACATTCCATAGAAATCTCAATTGGAAGAAAGTCCTTGGCCCTTATGATGAGTTACCTGTGGCTGACAAACCAATACCATGGCTATGAAACAATTATTATTGAGGATTGCCCTTGGTTGCCATTATTTTTATGGTGGGGGCAGCAATGAACACAGACCTTTATATGGCAGGGGTTTCAGCACTTAACACGTATCTTCTTGAGCATGGGAAATATAATAAGTTTGAAAGCATAAAAATTGAAAATTTGTTGACTAGATGAAGGCAAAACTGCTGTAGTTGAGGTAGAAACTGGGGAAGAGGAGGACCAAGGCATCTGATGCTTAAGAGACCCTCTCTCCATTCTTCAAAATGAACAAAACAGTCTTGTCTCTCTCTTCATCCTTTTCCTTTGATTCCAACTCCCACTCCAAGTTCACCCAACATTATATTCTGTTTATTCATTCATCCCTGCTACTATCACTCTTAGGCAATTAAAAAACATTCTGGAAAACAAGAAGTTTTTAGATATTCTTGAAATCACACTCCATGAATTAACAAGTCATCAGAAAGAAATTAAATTGTCCTAAATCCTAAAGCAGAATACTTCAAAATACATCCAAAATTGTATCCCCAAATTTAATGCCTTTGTTTCATGAGTATACCATTGTATTAGGTTTTAGATTTCTGGTCAAGCAAATCCCTCAGCAACATAGTGGGTATACTGAAAATTCTTTGTCACGCACCTACATTTATAAGGACTAATGCCCAATAGACCTGTTGAAAACTTCAAGGATTTGAATGCAACAATTTCAGAGTGTAAAAATTATTCACCTTGACTGGGATTCGAACCCGGACATCAAGGGACCTGGGTTAGAATCCCGGTCAAGGCAAATGATTTTTACACTCTGAAATTGTTGCATTGAAATGCATGTTAGTGGATGACTCCGTTAAAAGTTACTGTTGTGGCAATTCCCACAGTTTCTTGAAATTCAAGGAATTATTTAAATTGGTGTTTTCATCAATAAACTGGTCAGTGTCAATTTTCTGCAATTTTGGACATCTTTCCTGCCATGACCAAGAGACTGGATTTCAGATCATTACTTTCTATATTGTACAAATATCAACCAAATCCATTTAATGTGGGTTAGTAATTTTCACCCTCCCATGGACTACAACCTTGTCTTGGTGGAAGGGCTTGTATGTTCCGATGACCCCTAGAGCTAAGCTGGCAGGAGTAATAATAATTGCTCCTGGTAGGGTCACCCATGCCAGATAGGTCAAAGGTTAGGAGCCAGACGAAAGGTAGTCCACGAAGCATCTGTTCCTCAGTGAGGTGGCTGCAAAGGCGTCTGACCCCAGTGGGGTGGCCATTAAGTGATTGTGTCACGTTAAAAACACTATTGAGGAAGGCAACAGGAAACCACCTCAATTATTATTCCCAAGAAAATAATGATCGACAACATAGAGAAATTGAGTCCTAGCAACTGCGGGACTTGGCCCAAGGGGCCATGTGCCGTGCCCGGCAGCAGGGGAGGCAAAGCTTCCATGGTCGTCATCCCACGAAATACTTGCAGGGGAGAAATAACAGCAGCAGGACAGAAGACGAAAGTAGTTCGAATAGGAACATGGAACGTCAGGACAATATTGAGGACAGGCAAATTAGAGAATATTAAGCGAGAGATGGAAAGAGGTAATATAGATGTTTTAGGTCTCTGCGAGGTGAGATGGAAGGATAGCGGGGATTACTGGAGTGACAATTATAGAGTGATATACAGCAGCGGGGACGAGAGCCAATGAGGGGTTGCCGTTATATTAAATAAAGGGGTAGGAAGACGCGTAATCAACATAGAGCAAGCAACTGATAGAATTTTACTCGTAGAGATTAAAGCAGAGCCGACGAACTTGGTCATTGTTCAGGAAAACATGCCACTGAGCAACCACAAGGAGGAAGAAGTCAATAGGATATACGATGAGTTAGAGGATATAATCGCGTGTGTTCCTGCAGGGAAACATGTGATAGTGATGGGGGATTGGAATGTGATGGTAGGCGAAGGAAGAGAGGGTGGTGAGGTGGGGGACTATGGGTTAGGCACGAGGAATGACCGCGGGGAGAAAGCAATTGAATTCTGCAGGAGACAGGGGTTAGTCATCACCAACACATGGTTTAAGACACCACAAAAGGTGTAGGTATACATGGAAAATGCCAGGTGACTCAGAAAGGTATCAGTTAGATTATATTATGGTTAGGCACAGGTTTAGGAATAGTGTGATAAATTTGCACAGTTTCCCAGGAGTGGATGCGGACTCAGACAAAAATTAAGTTGTAATGAAATGTAACGTCCGTTTCAAGAAGATAAGGCAAGGGCGGTGGGTTAGGAAATGGAATGTAGAAGCATTAAATGGATTAACGAGGAAGGAGTATCAGCAGGCTGTAGAGAAAATGATGGATGATGGTAAAGAACTGAGTACTATCAAAGAAAAATGGGAATCTATCAAGCAAGGGATATCAGAAGCTGCAAAAGACACTATAGGAATTGTTAATGGATAAAGGACAATGAAACCATGGATCACGGATGAGATGATTATAAAGATGGATGAGAGAAGATAAAGGAAGAATGTAAACAGAGAGTTAGGCAAAATGAAGTACGAAGAGTTAAACAAGAAATTGAGAAGTGCCACAAATAAAGCAAAAGAAGAATGGTGGAAAACGCAATGTGAGGATATGAAAAGTTTACAGAGGAAGGGTGAAATTGGTGTGCTACACAGCAAGGTTAAGTTATTATTGGGAAGTAAAAAGGGAAGATCTGTGCTAACAGTTAAAGATAAGTGGGGTAAGATAATAGTTGAACCAGGAAAAATCCAAGGGAGATGGAAGGAATATATAGAAACACTGTATGGTAGAGAACTTAGACCAACAAGTTTAGGCATAGAAAAGGAACATTACGTAGAAGGGGAGAGTTTAGGTCCAGGCATACTCGACGATGAAATAGAAAGGGCATTAAAGGAGATGAAAGAAAATAAGGCTGTGGGGGTGGACAACATTCCTGTGGAACTGTTGAAATGTTTAGGAAAATGTGGCAAGAAGGCCCTATATGGACTAATTTGTAGTACCTATGAGGAAGGAATCTGGCCGGAAGATTTTGTGAGATCAGTGTTAGTTCCTATTCCGATAAACGTAAAGGCTAAATCATGTGAGGATTACAGAACAATAAGTTTGATATCACACGCAGCTTAAGTTGTTCTCAGAATCATCAACAAAAGGATAGAGAGTAGGGCAAATGATTACTTAGGTGATGATCAGTTTGGGTTTAGGAAGGGGAGAGGTACGCGTGATGCCATTACAGTAATGAGATCACTAATCGATATCCCTGATGTAGATTAGGTTGCTAGATTGGGTTTTGTTTGGAGTTAAAAAATGTTTATTTGATAGTTGTGACCATCAAAAAACCTACCTTAACCGGTAGATTACCTAAAAAAAAATGTACTAGCCAGAATTTAGGTGGACTTATTTTCAAGAATTTAATGTTCACATCACAGTGACCAGTAGGTGGGCAGTAAAGAGACTGTGTAAAGGAAGGTTGGGGGTGGGACAATGTAACTCAGGGAAGCATGATAGGTAGCTAAGTCATGCAGGTAAAGTATTATACATTGTTCCTCCTAATATTACGGATAAAAATAACTTTCATGTAGTGAATCCTGAAACCATTAAGTTTAACCCCTCACACCTCTGTTCACTCTTTCTTAACAGAAATTATATTTTATTTATTTTGTCTAGATCCTTAGACTTTGTTTTTATGCATCCTCATTTTGACTCCATTCCTCTGATAATACGTTAAAACAAGGTGAGATTAAAATTTCAATTTATACCTGGGACCACACACTGAGCACACATTTTAAAGTGCAACTTATAAGAATTGAAAATATTGCAGATGACTTACTTTTTAAATCTATTATTTCTATAATGTCTTTACACTTAGGTTGGGATGGATGTTGAAGCTTTGGCAAAAGAAGGCATATTAAATAGAGCTAATACAACTACTCTTATTAGCTGGTTAAGATCAAGAGGAGTGACTTGCAGAGTAAAAGATAGGAAATCGGAGCTGGTTCACTCTGTTGAAGCAGTTTTGGGATTACCTCAGTTAAATCATGCTACACGACCTTGAAATATGCAAGAGTAATAGTGTTCCAAGCATTGAGGCCATATAAAACTTTTATAATCTGTTCTACAATCTACTTAATTTGGACAGATGTAAATTTTCAATTACATAGTTGTTAATATCACTTGATTGGTTCATCAATTGATAAAGACTGGTCTTTCAGTGCATACTTCTCTAATTTTAATCCTCATTAAATATCGTACAAATGTAATGGAAGAGAATAAAACATGTGTATTCTATAAGTAATTTATTTCAATTTTCTGGTGAATTGAATGCATTTCACTTTATTAATAAGCTTGCAAATGTGAGTCATTATGAGAAATATTTACTGTCTCATGATTCTATGAATAGACCAAAACTATTTCATGCATGTGATTACAGTTGATTTACTGACCTTTCATATTTATATTTGAAATGGCTATATAACCTGGTGTTGATCACAGCAGAGAGAGAGAGAGAGAGTATATTATAAATGGACGATGCACTCACACAGCCAAAGAGAATAACTTAACTACCAGGCATGCACAATTATTACCCAATAAAACCTTGCCCCACAACTTGTTTTGGCTCACAAGAGAACCTCTTCAAGACAGTCCAAACACCAATATTTGTTTTTGTTGTGTATATCTCCATTATATTTCTATTCTACCAGAACTGAATACTAAAAAAAAATTATAAATCCGGTTCCTTTAAATTTTTCTTTCTGCCTGGGAATTAAATGATTGATTAATGGGCTTAATTAATTAGTACTCTTGAAATGATTTTTGGAATAAGACATTATGAAACTCAATCATGCAAATTGCCTTGGGAACCCTAGTGACCACAAACTTATTTTACTGAATATTAAATGCTGCATGACCGTTTAGAAGCCACCATTAGAATTATATTTCAATGTGTACTTATACTACTCTATTTCCCCTTATGTATATCTACTGAGACTACCATTATGACAAAAGCTGGGCAAAGGAGAAGAAAAAGAATGCTGTTGCTGCAACATATGACCCTGAGATTTACAACTTAGTGCTTTTCTATGTTAACTAAAATTAACCACAAGAACAGGCAATATTACAGTGATCCATCACAATAGAAAAACTAAAGCCAAAAAATAATTTTTAATTGAGCATGCATGTGGTGATTATATATTATTATTAAGGTACACGGTATCAAATGTATCAATCTCCATATTTATGAGGTACCTACTGAATATACTTCATAAAAACAAATAAATAAAAGAATTAACACTTTTGCTTGATGGAAAAACATTACTAAATGTTAGCAGGATTGGCAATTATCATTATTTTAAAATGATTCCTCTTTGACACTCAAATTCTGAATTTTATACTGAGTGACTTTTGAACTAAAATGTAATAAAAACTTAGGATGTAATCTGGATATTTTTGCAAAATTTGGCAAACTAGCGTGCTTTTTTATTCTATTCAATTCTGCAAAATACTTATTTCAAAGAAATATTTCATCAATATCCTCATTGCAGAAATGTTTTTAACAATACAATTTTTAAAAATCACAAAATGCTCTAATCAGAAAATATTACTTACAAAAGATGAGACTGGCTAAGAAAGTTAATCTCAACGATATATTTTCAGCACATTTAGCAATTTTTTGTGACAATAAAAAACAAGAGTATGCAGCTCCATGGGAACTACCATACCATGTACATCGCAAGGATGAACATTCACAGAATTGTTTTCATATTCAAGCATAATTCCAATTAAACATATTTGTCAGGACATTCCTGCATGTCTCCCTATGAAGAAAATATTGACATTAAAACATAGTCTATGGGAATTCATTGACAATAGGAAAGTGTAAAATTGTTGATGATTGAGCTCCTATGAAATTAAGTTAGTGCCTTAAATAAATTCCAAGGGGACCTCATTGCAAATGCAATTTATGCTGCCAAGATGAAAAAACATGTCTTTTTCATTGGTAACATCTGGCATGAAGTGCCTAAGGCATACTCAGATATGGTGAGGTGTAATTATCCATCTAAGGATGCAGTTGGTGCAGGATTTCAATGAAATCAGAGAACTTTTGAGATCTCAATGAATGCACATGGTGACCTGCCACGGAGGAACAGTATCAAGTTGGATTTTGGTGAATTATAAAATGCTGCGAAAGAAAATGGTGCCCATGATCAAAATATAGACACCCTCAAAAAAAATTTTGAATGGGTTAGATATGTCGGTCATTCCTTGAGGGCATACTACGCAGAGGCTAAACCATCAGCTAGGCTATACATGTGCTGAGGGTTTTAAAATTTTACCCCTGTGGAGGACACACATCGTTCATCAAGGAATAGCAAAGAGAAATTATTCATTAGTAGTATTTTCCAAAAACCAATATGCTCATACATGGACTCAGTACTTCTCAGCTGGAAGATTATTAAGAGAGAATGCTCACAGTAGAAATCAAAGTTACAACATTGAAGGCAAGAGGTCCTCAATCATCTTTTAAAATTTCATTCAAAAGGGATTTTAATTAATTACGATATTCCACCATATCACCCCTGAAACGCCTCTTTTTATTCGAAAGGGATATGTTCAATAGGGTATCAGACCCATTTCTGTGTACTCACAACTCAGCTATTGGGCCATTCCTGATGTAGATGTACAATCCTAATGCTAGCTAGATCCTACAAAAGTGATTTTCCATCTTTCCCGATGATTCAATTGTTTTTAATTATTCCAGATTTAGAAAATACAGATATTGAGATGAAAAGACAATAATTTAAAGAAAAAAAAACTACTCTGTCCAATAAATATGCAAACTGAGGCCATAAAAACTTGATTTTGCAGAATTTAGTCAACATCAATTATGTACCCTTCAAGGAACTCTCCATTCGTTGCTATGCACTTATTCTATCTTCTTTTCCACTGTTTGGAAGTCCTCGGAAGCACCCTTGGAAGTCCTTGGCTGTTAGGCTTTTTAGTTTTCTTGTCGTTTCTTGCTTTCATGTTTCCACATCTTCCCAGTGATGTCCCCTCATCACATTTTTGCATTTTGGGAATAGGAAAATATTTTCAGGGGGGGCGAGATTTGGCAAATAAGGCTGATGATCAAGGCTGGTGATTGAATTTTTCACCAGAAACTGGTGAACTATCAATGCTGAATGTGCACATGCATTGTCATGGTGAAGGATCCATCCATCATGTTTGGTTAAAATAGTGTGCACTGTTGACTTTCCTAAATTCAGTTCATCAGCTATCTTTTGATCAGTTTCTCGATGATCGGTAAGGACAAGGGACTGCACACGATCAATGTTGCCATCAACACAGGTAGTTGAAGGTCATCTCGGCCTTACATCATCTGTGGTGTCTTGTCGGCCATCTTTGAAATGCTTAATCCACTTGAAAACAGATGCTTTCTTCAGAGCATTATCACTGTAAACAGCTGTCAACATTTCAGTAATTTCTTGATAACTTTTACTGCACTTCATCAAAAAACTTGATGTTGATTCTTTGCTCTATGATTTTGTCAATTTCCATTTTCGACAAACAGTAAAAACAAGGACAACAGAAAATAACATAACTGGCACCATAAGCACAGATCGATGATCTGTCATGCACAGACGGCCCATTTGGTCTCAGGCAACTAGCCCCACTATTGGGTGGGACTATAGCCCGCGTCATGGCCACCAGATTGCACTAGTTTGGGCATTTATTTCACAGACCATATAGATGATGAAATAACTATGGTTGACACAATAAATTACCAGAAGAAAATGGAAATTTCACAATAAGAGATTTAATCAACTAATTGTCCATGTTAAAAATAAAATACTATGAATAAATTGGAGTTTATTATTGACCAGGAAAAGTTAACAAATAATTTTATAAATATAACCTGAAATATATTATGCACTCAACATATGTAATGGTCAGTTTAATCATAAACTATTAATCACAAAATATTTTCAAGCCAATAACAATGATTTGGTAAGTGACATATGAAATTGTAAATGATGTGATCCTACACTCAAAAGAGTGATAGTTATTCTAAATGACAGAAGACAAATCACATTGGAAATCTCTGCTGTATAGCTGTGGCATATACCCCTTGGGATTTGTTATTAGTTTACTGCATTTAATGGATAGGAAACATTAATTTTTATAAGTTCATAGGATTCAATGCAATATTAATCTGGTATTTACAAGTACCAAGAGTATATTAAATGCCAGAAATTTTATTGGAAAAAAGGATCAAATAAAAGATTTTAGAGGAATACAGGAGGGAAATTCTTTTTGCAGAACATTAATTATAAAAATATTCCATTTTTGTGCACACCATAAATAGCAGTAACAAAAAGCAATGTAAAGATTGACTAGATTTTAAAACAAGACAAGTACTAAACAGCATTAGCATGAAAATATCCTAAATGTCAGTGTTTTGTTCACCAGTGCCTTCGCCTTCTGTACTAGCTGCATTCCCAGGACTTGCTACATCCTCTTCTTCTGGAGTGGGGGTTTGCAAGGAAAATTTTTCTGCATTGTACGTCTTGAAGATTTGGTTAAGCACAGGTGAAGCATCAACATCATTTATCCACACACTTGCACTAGATGGTGTTTCTAAAATGGATAGATACGCTGCGAAGCAAATACAAAACAATATCACATAGAATATTCAATTTTCTGATAACATATCAAAAATGTTTCCTTTCAACATCATTATTAAAAATCAACTGGCAAATGCTTTGAGCTAACTTCTCTAGTTTTTTCTATTGTGGTTTCTGGGTTATTCACCACAGGGAATTGCTTAGTGGTCAGCAAATATCAAACCAATATGTATTCTCCAAATGAAAATGTTTTAAACAAACTTCAGGTACTTTACTCTGAACTTAAAGTTGTAATCATATTAGCATAAAATATATTGATATATTTCTTTGTAATATTGCAATTTTTCATTGAACACATTCCTTTTATTGTATTGTCAATTGCTTTTCTTCTATTATTACCACTCATTTTGAGGAACCCTGATGCATTCAGGATGCCGTTGATGCATTCAAAAACCATGTTTTGGAGGTACCTCAATCAAAGTCGAAATAGTGTTATGAAAATTGGTTCGTGCACATGCAAAAGTGTATTGGTTATCATGGAGAATACTTCGAAAAATAATTTAGCCATTTTCAATAGTAAATTACTGTCTTTTCATTATTAGGCTGAAAGTATAAACAGCAACCCTCGTAAAATCTATTGTAAATTATTACAGATGAAGTTGTTTGATTTTTGCTACACGATTTGGTCAGTAGTATATGGATTTCATTGGATTTTATTGAAGCTTTTATCGATGAATGTTGTTAACAGATTGGATCTATTGTTTACCATTGAATATCTGAGCGTTCATTTGCTTTTTCATTATGTTTCATTTCAATGGAGATGAATTCTTTGGAATTTTCACTTGTCTCTAATACTGAAAGGATTTTTATTTCTTCCTCAGAAATCCCCACGACACTGATTTAGTATTTCATAATTAAAGGGAACAATATGATTATAGAGCAAGTCCATTGTGATAGCTCAAACAACTAAGAATTTGTCAAATTCTTTTATGGTAGAGAGAAGTAATTCATTATTCTCCTCAGAGTTCAAGGTTCTTGATATTGCCCTATGGTGACACTCTTAAACTTGCAGCTACATTCATCATTAGCACAAAGAGATACAGACACTGTTTTTTTTGTACAGTAACCTTGGATTCACTTCATAAAACTTCACATTTTCTTCCAAAGTTCTTCAATAAAGACCCATTTTTTCTGTATTATGGAAATATAAATGCAATGGTAAATGTAAATCACATTTAGCCATAAATGCTTGCATATGTTCTGTAAATAATTCAGTGGAGTTGGTATCAGCACTTGTGATGCACCTTTATTATAAATATTATACCTCCTCCTTAATTGCCATCACCCCCGGACAAGCACCAATGGCGAAGAATTCCTTTCCTTGTCCATGTCTCACTCAGAATACAACAAATACTCTCAAAAAACAATATCAAAGCCGCTTTTAACAATTCACATACTTTGAAAAACTTAATAGGTTCACCAAAAGACAAAATTGATGTAATGCAACAAAGCGAAGTTTCTAAACTCAATTGTACAGACTGCAACGCCATCAACATCGGATAGACTGGGAGGACTTTCGACATTAGGATTAAGGAACACCATTCATGCTTCAGAAAGAAAGACAACAGATCACAATTCGCCAAACACCTCTTAGACCACAGTCATTCCAGTAACTTCACAGCAGACATTTTACACACGGAAATGAAAGGTCGCCGGCTGAACACTCTGGAGGAGTTGGAAATTTGGGAATTCCAGATCACAATTCGCCAAACACCTCTTAGACCACAATCATTCCAGTAACTTCACAGCAGACATTTTACACACGGAAACGAAAGGTCGCCGGCTGAATGCTCTGGAGGAGTTGGAAATTTGGGAATCCCTTCAGTCCGGTAATATTGAAGTGGTCAATGATATCCTTTACCTCTCGCGTTCCACTCTCCTTAAATTCTTGAATGCCTTCCCACACCATCCCCTCCCCCACCAAGGCAGTGACAGTCACCGTCCCTCCGTTAATGAGGGTCAGCCGTTGCAAACAAACATCCCCACTTTGTACCATCTGCGTCCAATAGATCACCCTCACCTTCCCTTCACCCACCAATGATTGCTGCACCTACACTACCACCCCTTACCTCTCCCTTACTTCCCCTACCTGGCACTTGGCTATATAAGTTGGAAAATTTTGTTGAATTGTACCTGATCATGATGTGCAGCATCGAAACCATGGTCGTATTGTATTAAAGTGTGTGGCAGAGTAAAGTTGTTCTTTTTTACCCTCAACAGACCAAGACGCTAAAACAAAATCCTTTTCAAAGAGCAAATACAATATTAATCAGTAACAAAGTTAATAATTACGTTCCTAAAAAAACTACTAGTTTTAGTCATTTAAACATTGCCACAAATACATTTCAACAAAAGAAAGAAAGACTTTATAATTTCAAGTTTCCAAATTTGAATTGTAAAACCCCTCCCCTCACACTAAAAGAATTATTTACATGCTAAGAAAACTATTCAATCAAATTACCAAGCAGCAGCTTTGGGTTTGTGAGGCTTAGCTGTACCAATGGCTCTGCTAGAATTGCCTTGAACACTGAAGAATTCGGATCTAAACCCTCATCTGCTTCTTCCCAAGAGGATGATGAGGAGGCTGAGGAGGCACCCGCTTTCTTGTCCATAAGCAGCCAATCACACTTTTAAAGGAAGTGGTAAAAATGTGAATCAAAGTCCCCATAAATTTTTACAGGCATAATTTAAATATTACTCCTGAAAATGAAGGGCATTTTCATAATAAATTGATTTTTTCCTATATGGATTAACTGAAACTTAACTATTTTCCCAATCATCACATCCTAATAGTGCACCATGGTTATATGGTCCATCATATTTAAATCAAGGTTTTCAATTTTCTCCTATGTACCATTGTCATCAGCTAAAGATTAAAAAAGGCATGTTCTTCATGATAACCCAGTTAATCTCCTTTATTCAATCCCACTTACTCCAAAAACATTTAAGGCTTAAAACACTGCATTGTTATTAAATTCACTTTTCATAGGAATGGATTTGGTAATTTGACTTGAAATTTTAATTATGCTAAGAAATAATTTAGTTAGTGAAAAAAGAAAAGGCCATCATCTACACGAACCATCTGGCATGATGCTATAAAAACTTTTCATTGTGAAGCTTTTGTTTAAAAACACGTTTTTCATTTTCTTTAATTACTAAATGGTTTTTTATAATATTTACATCACTTGAATTCAGAATAACGATATGAAAGAAAAAGTTTTGGGGAATTTCGAATTTGGAATCATATCAAAGCATGAGAATATTTGTAGTTCAGTTGTCAAAATGCTTTCCAAAATGTTCTGAACATGTACAAAATCACAGGCAAAAGGCAGATGAGTTTGATTCATTGTGGTGAGCATCAATATCAATTAGCCTTCCATTTCTACTTGACTGGGTAAGCATTCATGTTGAGAAAAATGCTAAAGATGCTGAAATTGAATAAGTTGAAAAAAGATACATTTTACAGAATGGAATATTACAACTGTACCAACATAATATATTTCCATGAATATTAGATCACAAAATGGTTTTCAAAATTGAATAATTTTTAATCCTGCAAAGAGACCACTGACATTTAAAATTTTCAGAAAGTTCAATTAAATCCAAGATATTTCAACCATGGATTGCATGCCTGGGCCAAACAATACCCAACACATTTTCAACATATTTTCAAATTAAAATTTGCTGGTTCAAGTTTAGTCAATATCTACAATTGGAGAATCCACACATCAGACTAATACATTATATAAGACTATAAATGTAACATATACTAGACTATACATATAATTTTGTGAACGATAGAGTGTATATGTGCCTAGAGAACCACAAAAACTCAAAATTTTTACCACCTACTAAAAACTTATTGGTTTATCCTCAATTGTTAAATGACTTTGAATTTTTCCTAGATTTTTTGCTACAACATGGAATTGCATATTGGGTAAGGCGAGCAACTTTTAACTTGGACCTGTAGAAAGAGTTGTTAATCTAAGGTCTGCTAGACCTCAGCTCTGAATTACGGGAAGGTGAAGTCAACCTTAGATATGTGGCTCTCCATACCTAATACCTCCATCTGTTCATAAAGCAGTGCTTTATGTGATTTGAAATATTTAGGGCATTGATATATTTGATAAGTTGCTAAATTAGACATTGGTCTTCAAAGATGAGAAATGAAGGGCAGATTACAAATTTTGGGCCATCATTTAAAATTAGAGCAGGACACGGAGGTGCAACTTCTACTATCCAAAAATTCTGGTCTTACTCCACCTCTATTTCTGTTTGTATTTGTACATAACAAAACTGGTTATACTTCCACTTACTATATGCAATTGGCTTCTTCAGATTATAAATATTTATATGAAGTAGGCATTCACCAGCTCTACAAAATGGACTAAAAATGGACAAGTGACTACACTAAATGAAGTTATTTCTCTTTAATTTTATTGTTAATTATGAATATAGAATGAGGCAAATGATAAATAGTAAAGCAAACTTTAGTGTAGAATCACAGTTGTCTCTTTTGGGTCCAAAACTGGCAATATCTTCTATTTTTAATGTAAATTCTGCTATTTTTAATGTAAAGATAACAATAAAAATAGCAATAGCCATTATATGATACAGGGTTCGTCCAGAAGATAAGTGTACTGATTTTTTCCCACCGCTCCAGGCACGCCCAGCACCGCTGTCGGGCTACGATTGGAGGGGGGTATGTTGGCAAGCGATGCTGAAAAGGCAGTCGGCTCTGAGCTGTGGTGTAGTGAGGAGCTCTGTTAACGCAAACCTCCACGCTCGACCCACGTCACGGAACGCGATGCCAAAGTTTTTGGAGCAGCGTTATTCCATCAAATTTACGGTAAAGCTTGGGAAATCATCTACCGAAACTGTCGGTATGATTAACCAGGCTTACGGGGAGTCAGCCATGTCCAGAAACATGATCTTTCGGTGGCACAATATGTTCGTGGAGGGCAGAGAAGAGGTCGACGACGAACCACGGCCTGGACGCCCATCAACGACACTCACCGATGAAAATGTGCGAAAAGTTCGCGATGTACTGAACTCTGATCGTCGTCTTAGTGTTTGGATGATAGCAGAGCAGTGTAATGTGCCAAAAACAATAGTGCACGAGATTATTAGGGACCAATTAAAGATGCGAAAAATTTGTGCAAAGTTGGTGCCGAAAGTGCTCAGTGATGATCAAAGACTCAATCGTTTGGAAATCGCGACACAACTTGCGGATCACTGCAAAAATGATCCACATTTTTTAGAGAACGTTGTTTGACTTCTTTCTGTTCCTGAAGATAAAGAGGAGTTTGAAAGGAACGTGATACGGGACTTTGGACGCCGTCAAAGAGGCCATGACGACGTGTCTTCGAGAGGTTCCCGATGATGCCTTCGAGGGAGCGTTCCATGAATGGGAACGCCGCTGGAACAAGTGTATCGACTCACAAGGGTCCTATTTTGAGGAATATTAGCTTAAGATATGTAAAAGTGTAATACATTTTTTTTCCTGTGCTCAGTACACTTATCTTCCGGACGAACCCTGTATGCCCATTAAATCTCAAGCGTGCTATAAAACTGTAAATGTATACAGTATGGCACATCTAGTTGATTTTTCAAGAAAACTATGTCTCCTACAAGTACTATCATGATGCATACCTCAAATATTTGTAAAAGTTTCCAATTTTTAACTTACAGCAGCAATTTGACTGTTTCCAGTAGCTTTCAGTGCTTCAATGACTTCATCTTCAGAGAATCCCATTTCTAAAAGTGCACTCATTGCTTTTGGAGATGGACGAAACTGATGTTTCTTAAAAGATTCAAATGAACGTAGTAATTCTGCAGCAGACCAAGACTTTTCCCCTTGCTGTTCAGAACTGTTACTCTGAAATAGGACATGAGACAGCAAAATAAATTTTCCTCTGAATTCACGGAAATGGAATATACCAAAATGCTGAATCTAAAATGTAACTAATGTTAATTATAAGTAAAAATGATTATTCAATTCATGTATTTATGGGTTCTATTGGTTGGTGAATCAACAAAAAAATAAGAAAGGTCAAACACAATAAATACACAAACTAGGAAACTAAGTAAAAATACAACCAATGTAAACCTAGTTAAGCTTCATTTCCAATATTACATGCTTATGAGCATTGCACAATACACAATGTCTTAGAACTTTACATTACTATCTCACCCACCATGCACTACCAAGAATTGACAAACGGTTATTAAACGATTTAATAAATATGGTAGTTACAACTATATAAGACAATAAATTTATTATTTAAAAAATTTTTACATTTGAATTTGTGTGATTAGGATAATACCACATATTATTCATTCAAAGTGAAAATAAGGTATTTTTGTGCATAATTTATGCCATCATCTCTGAATAAGCTGCTTTTTATATGAGGTGGTAACTATCGTAAATGACTGTGCTCATAAGTGAGGCTTTAATCAGAAATATGATTACTCATTTCATCTATTGTGATTGTATGAATGCCCATTGGTGCAAAAGTTATGTTCCATGATAGCTGGAATTGAATATTTTGGGAAGTGATTTCATGAAAGTTAAAACCTTTTTAATATCAGGACACATGATTGCTGATGCCAACTGAAATTCTTGTCTTTTTTATTGTTACGATATTCTGTTGATGTGACAGGATATTCCCCAAAACATTCTCCCACGTTCAAATGAAGAAAATTATAATGATAAATAGCAATCAGTAGCGCACTGAGGGCAAATTTCCAGATCAGTTTTTTAATTAAGTGTCTGAGGGAGTATAGTATTTCTGTTATATTTGCAAAGTAGTTTGTCCAATCTAAAGTATCAGATATAGCAACAGCAAAGAATTTAGTTGACGGCAGAGAAAGAAACTTTGCACTTTCACTTAAAGATTTATTACTTTACATGACCATGGTTTCGATGCAGCACATCATCATCAGGACTTTGAATCAAGAATTTGTTAATTCATCAAGTTATCAAGAATTTAGTTATTTTAATTAACCATAACATATTTTCCTTTGAACAAAATAAGACAGTGTATGTTTTGACTTAGTGGCCAATCATTAGGTATAATGCATGGACAATGTGTAAACCATATTCTTTTGTCAGTCAATTCGAGTAGCACAATAGAAAGTAAAACTTTTCTAAAAAAACAAGTTTTAAAATACATTCATTGCATGCTCATTAATGATTCAATTGCAAGATGAACCATTTGCCTGGAACTGGACGCATACCCATGTGGGCATCACAATTTCAGTGCATTTACTATTTTACGAGAAAATTCCACATTTTAGAAAAATCACTTGTTACCAAAATATATTTTCACCTTCCATGCCACATAGTCCATGCATAAAATTAAGATTTCACTTCAGATTGAATGAGAATTCAATTTCCTGATGACAGAATTCACAGTATTATAAATAATGATAATACCCACCTCAACTTCACCATGGAATAATTCCTTGGTTCCCGAAGGTCTACCAAGAGCGTCACTTGCTCCACCAATGAGGAAGTGCTCCTGATTGTGATCAGGTGTATCACTGCTTAAATTGTTTGCCCAGGACGTTTGGCTATCAACGCCATCAACGACAGCTAAGTCGGCATCATCATCAAGATCAATTTCATCATCATCGTCATCATCCTCGTCATCATTATCATCGTCATCATCCTCCGCAGTTGACCAGCTACCAGCCTCAGAGGACGTATTCTCCAGGAGCCATTCTAAAGCCTGAGCTTGGTTCATTCTTTATCAGGCAAAAGGAATTAATATTTTAGTGAAAAAATAATGAATCACAAAGATACAGTAATGAGCAAAATCCATTTTCCTTGGGATAACAACAGAATAATATGCATATTTAGGAATCACTTTGACATGTATTCAGAACGTTATTTTGACTTATATAATTTGCAGTCCTTAAGCTTAAAATAAGTACATAATCTGGATCAAATAAGCCCACCAAATTTGGTAACACAAAACTTTTAACAATTTTAGTAACATGTTTGGCACAATTTAAGTTTGAATTTGTTTATAATGACCAGTGCTGTGGATAATATGTATAGTATTGTGCATAGAGTATCTTGAGAATTAAAACTTGAGGCATGTTTCCCAGTTTTTCTGGCTCAAGATGTTTTCTTAATAGTATTTTCTTTCAGATTGAAATCTAATGCAAAAAAAAACAAAATTTTCTTCCAAAAGAGCCATCCGTAAAGAGTTAATGTTTGAATGAAAAGGTTAATTAGTACTGATGCAACAAAATTTGTAATCTTGATTTCCAAATTTTTGAAATGCTAAAGGAAAACAGGCTAAGGTGAAATTGGGAAATCAAGTCTATGCAGCTGAAGGTCCATGGTTCAAATTATTATGGTAGTGGCAAAAATTCTAGGCTCTTTAAAAATGAGCATTTTTTCATTTTTCTGGCACTGCCTGAATAGTGTATTTGGCAGGTAATGGAAAACCATCACATTGTTGTAGGCTGAAGAAAACAGAAGATACAATCCTACTTCTAAAGCGGATAAAATAATACTTTGTAATTCCACAGATTAAATCTGTGGAATTACAAAGTATTATTTTATCCGCTTTAGAATGAACCGATTCCATAAAATAACGCCTGAAACCATCGATTATACAATCCTACTTCTAAAAATATGACAAAATAGCATTTCTGCAGGTAAAAAGTAATCATAGTCAATGGATATTGAGTAGTAACATGAGATATTACATACTAAGTAGTGAATGGGCATATACATCTTACATTAGACACTAAAAGTGACCAGAAACTACTGATCATGGGCAGCTAATCATAACACAAGAAAATGAAGAAACCAAGGAATATGTATATTAGGAAAAAACATGAATACTCAAGTTGCAAAAAAAAACAGAAACATATTTACAATGTTGATGATGACTTGAGGTAGGTAAAAGACCAGAATTGAAGAATGATGCAATGATTTGACATGAAAATAATAGAATTACCAAATGAGGAGGATGTAATTAAGAGATATGAAAATATATTGATCATTCAAGAGATAATCAGATTATAGATATCAGATTGATAATTAGACAATAGACAATGTTGATGATGACTTGAGGTAGGAAAAAGATCAGAATTGAAGAATGATGTAATTAAGAGATATGAAAATATATTGATCATTCAAGAGATTGTCAACATTGTCAAGAGAACAAGAGAACATCAACATTGTCTAATGTCATAATCAGCTGAAATTTTGAACATAGTTATTTAATTTGCCAATTACTACAATTATTTCTTCCATCATGTGACATCGCTTTCTTTTCTTTTTTATCTCAACTACAAAATATGAGAGTGAAAAGTCCACCCCATGTTTTATAAATGAGCTTTTTCAGTCATGCTCAGTCTGAAGAAAAACATGCATGTTTTTTTGAGTAGGTTCACCCAGTCAAAACCTGAACCGAGAACGCATGAACAGCTGGCACTAAGAATCAAAAAGAGAGATAAGAGGGAATTACATCATTCTTGGAACTAAAAAAATTGAAATACCACTGAGTTGAGCACAAACACAGCCTTGGGAGAGCAGGGAACCTATTCAATCAAATGCACAGAGAAATAATTGACAAGGAGAAGCAACTTAAAGCAACACATTCTACTTAAAAGAGTGTAAAGGAAGGTTTCTAGAGGTTTTCAAAAGCTAAAGAATAACAAATTTACATTTATGCATGACTGTATCACATACAAGGTAAGATAACATAATTTTATCAATAGCATGATTCTAACCTTCTACTTCGCAGGGCTCGCAAAACCATATCTTCTGCAAATCCCATGTCGACCAATTGAGCAACAACACTGGGATCCGGAATTGGAGAAGGCCTTGTGACTCTACCAGATACAGTAGCAGATCCACTTGCTTGACCAGCTTCATTCCTGCCCGTCCTAATATCACATCTTTTGCTATCTAATGAGTGCCCAGACTTTCGGTACTGCTTTTCTTTCATTAATTCAATTATTTGGTTGGCCTGAGGTGTATGAGCTAACACTCGGGCTGCTGCTTCGACAATGGAGATGATAACTTTCCGCAATTCTCTCTGAAACTAAGAGTCAATAAAATTATTTATTTTTTTTGGATAAATTATATGGCACTAGTTACAATTTACCTCCATTAATACTTTAATTCACTTTCCCATCTTTTCATCACACTCACTTTCCTTTAGCAATTTGTAAGCCAATCTTGAAATTTGATGAAAGCCAAAATTATTAAATGACATCATAGCAACTAATTAGGCAACAGATATTTAATCAAAGGGATCTCATCCTTTCAAGGAGAAACAAGGTTTGTTTTAAGAACCAAGAGAATGCAAAGCTGGACCTAAAAGGGGGATTGGGTTGGCATAGTGCCTGTACTGGTTTCCCACCGTGAGGGCCGGGTGGAAGGGACTAATCCTGGTGGTGTAAGATTTTTCTGTGGTATCTTGATCATTACTTAAGGTTCTTGTAAGGGGCATATATATTGCATAATACCCTGCAAGCCACTCCTAGGGTATGTGGCAGGCATGTGATTACACACCAGACTACTTTTGACACAAAATACTATCCCCCCTTAGTGAGGCTGAACAACAATGCTTTGAAAGAAGGAATTCAATAAGGTGATCTTTTCCAAGCTGCTGGTTACTAATTCATCCTTCATTATTTTAGAGAGAATTAACTGTAGAATTATTTCTCTGAACCTCTCTTGACATCGGACCAAAATTCTTTTGGAGTCTCATGTAAACTTTAAGCAATTCTTTTGACACATTCCAAAATTCCTTCTTGACATTCACCCTTCTTGACATTCTCATAATTGTAAGTGATCACATTCCTTTTGCCCCTGAAGGTATCTCTCCTTATGTATTTCATCTTAGCATGCATGGCCTTTGACATCTTAACAATTTTCTAACACCCACATTACACCATATAGGTTCTTTGTTAACTTTAATAAAGACACATGAAATGAACCCTTGGACTGCAGAGTGCTTGATGTCAAGGAAGTGACTCCGTATATCCTCAGAATTTAGGTGTTTACCGTCTTTCGTAAAATTGGCAAATGAACTCAGTAATAAGCCATTAAAGTCCACTTTATTGAATGATTAAATTTTTCTTTTTGGCTTCTTATAATTGGCCCCATTTAGAGAGGGCATAATTAGCATTTACTGCACTGTGGTCACTAATTTCTTAAATAGTTTCTATATTTACAACTTTTCAGATATATTTGTGACTAACAAATCAAGAATATTATCGCCCCAAAGTTGGTGAAGTGACAAGTTTTTGTATAGAGTTCAACATAAAGGAATGCAGTAGTGACTCACAGGTATCTTAGACACTTCAAGATGAGTATGCCATTCCAGCAATTACTGACATACAGAGAGTGAACCAGTGAGAGAGCAAAACCAAACTTGAAAGATGTGGTGCCTTCCCATCATATCTGCTGAATGAATTCTTCTTGGGTCTTCCACTGGGTTAGGTTCTCCATCTCTTCTGATGATAGAATCTTGAAAATGATAAGCAAGTGGTCATCAAAATATTGGTGGAGAGAATCTAACCCAGTGGAAAAGACAAGAAAAATTTATTCTTCCTAGCAGTCTGCACTTGCTAAAGAGGGAGGTAAAGAATTATCAATCCTTTATAATTAAGTATCAATAAAACAGTTTCTGGCGTAACTTGGTGGAAAATCTTCATACTGACTTTTAATAATCAAACCACTTTACTTTTCCACATAAACTTTTTAATTTTTTCTACCCAGATTTCGTTATAGCATAACATCATCAGGTCCTGATGATGTTATGCTATAACGAAACCTGGGTAGAAAAAATTAAAAAGTTTATGTGGAAAAGTAAAGTGGTTTGATTATTAAAAGTCAGAATTAAGTATCAGCTTACTTTGCGTAATTACACTTTTCCTAGTATGGAAAGGGTTTTTTCTTGCTTCTCGAAAAGTTTGTGGGCAACAAACAGAAGTCATTGATTTGCATGACTAATTTCCGGGGATTATCTAGTAAATATCGAGCATATGCCAACTAAGTCCGAATTCTATCCTTTAAAGCAGATTTTGCCGTGTAAAAATCATACATAACACATTTTCAGGATTAATAGAAACATTTTCAAACACCCAACATTTTGCCTCTTCTGCTTTGTACTCTTCAAACTTCTGAAGAAACTTTCAATAAGTAGAGAGAAACGTCGAATATTTATAAAATAATGTTGAAACATCCCAAAAATTGTTATTTAACAGATGAAAAACCTTGGCTAATTAAAAATGGAGGAAAAAATAACCACTTTTAGACAAACTAAATCATGTTACATTGCAAACTTTCCAGACCAATCGAAGAAGTCCATTAATGGAATCAAGGAATGACTGTTTCTAAGGAAATGGACAAAAATCGTTGAGGGTGTGCTAAGATCTAATATAAACTTTGAAATGAGTAACCCTGAAATATATTTTAGTCTTAGAGAAATGAAAAATCAGCAAACCGATTTGGTTTGCTACAAAATTTACGATTTATGATGTCAAAACTTCTCTCACATCAGTTGAAGTGTCCATTGACAAGCTGCGTCGTTCCTTCACTCTTTCCTTTAGCCTTGCTGTGGCTTGATCGATGTCACTTTGATTGGGTCCTTTTAAACTTTCATCCGTCATTGGGTCCATGCTTGGTGGTGTTCTTCTCGGCACAATTAATATTTCATCTGAAAAATAATTATTCTTGTGCTTCACATTTCTTTTAAAGCACCTCAAGACAAATCCCAATGAAATTTACCATCATTTTTCAGCCCTTCGGCAGCAATAGATCTTTCGTTGGTAAGCACTTTGCAACTGGAAATGACAACCAATTTGTATTGGTTGCGGCTTTTCGAAGGTTCATCTAGTTTCAAACAGAGATTTAAAACACGAAAAGTTAAATTTTCTATCGTATCACTCGGGTCTGCTTCAACCTGGCATATTTTTCCGTCTATATTCATTACTCTTAATTTTATTAGTTCTGTTTCAAAAAAATTTGCTTCGGAGACAAACATTTTGGATTAATTCTAAAAACAGATGACTTAGCCTAAATACCCTTTAAATTAGTCGTAAATTTTGCGAATATTGTTCTTTCTTTTTTCATCCTTAGTTACCATGATTACCGTCTCAGTTGTAAAGTCGCGGTCATCGGCGAATATTTTAAGAATTCAAATTAAATGGCGTGTGGTAGTCAAGCAAAGGGTTTCATTTATCAGAAGAGACGTGAAGGAATTTAGTGATCGAATTTTCATTCTGGACGGACAGAATTCGGTCGAAACTTCTGGGAGCTGGCTGTAAAAATATACATAACATGCCATTCTGAGGATATTAATCGGATGATAATAGAATAGAACGAAAAAGAGCGCGAATTATAAGACTGTGATATTATGAAACATATCAGTCACCTATCAAGCGTCGATTTAAATTTTCAGATAAGTTGAAGAGGTAGGTCAAATGTTACATCATTATTGAGAAAGTAGTTTCATATCATATAATTATGCTATGATTGATTCGGAAATTGCGACATTTAAGTAGGTACTTCATTTCTCATTTTAAGCTATCGAGTAATCAAGTTTAAGTAAGAAGACGTTCTGTAATCTCCTGTACTCTTTCGATTATACCCACATATAGACCAAAGAATTCTTGTGAAGAAAATGCTAAAGCATGATAAGATGTATGCATCAAATTAAGTGTTTATCTTTTAAATATGTGTGTATACAAACCCAAGAAAAAAACTCGATATGGAATTTTGTAACTGGGTACTTGAGTGGTAGAAATATTGTATAATTCTCATAAAGATATTGCCAGATCCTTTAGTCTAATGGGGGAAATAATGCCTTCAAAGGAGGTGCAGTAACATGCATTTTTAAAATTAATCCCATCTTTTGTGTAAGGCAAATTTCAGCATGTTTTTTAATATAAACCATTATGAAGAAAGTAGTTTCATATCGTACATAATTACATTTTATGTTTGATTCGGAAATTGAGTCATTTAAGTGATTTCAAGTTATTTAAGTTGCTATAAATAACCTGTAAAATAAGAATATAAGAACTTACTTTTCTACAGCAGAATATATTGACCAAAGAATTATTTTGTCAAATATGGCCCACAAAAATAACATGCCTCTACATGTGGCAGCAGCAAATGGATTTAAATTCAAGGTGATAAGATTGTGTATGAATTCAGAATTAGTTAATGAAGCTAATTCCTTAGGCTGGACGCCTATAATGTATGCAGCTTACTATGGCCATGTAGATATTGTCAAAGAATTGCTGAGATTAGGTGCTCATGTCAGTGTACAAAATTCATTTGGTATGTCAATTACAGGTCATTTAATAACACAGGTATCTAAGGATAAAGTAGATGAATTCATGAAAGCACTAATTCATTTTCAGGTGGCTGTATTTACACATTAGCTGCTGTATCTGGCAATGTTGAAATAATTCGTGCTTTATATTCTCACCATAAAATACCTTCAGAAAAATTAATCAAACCCCTTGCAGCTGCTGTGGTGTTTGGTCATTTATCAGTTGTTAGGTTTTTAATTGATAATGGTGCTGATCCAAATTCATCAATGGAATATTCAGGTAAATTTTTGGTAGAAGTGAAGAATATTATTTTTGAAATGGGCAATCATTAGTCCCTATTTGATTCTGAGTGGTGGTTTACAATAAAGGTATTTACGATAGCATCTCATTAGTGAATGTCCATAAAGGACTTAGGTTCAAATGGCAAAATAATGTTATTTGGAGAAATTCCAAATTCCATTTAGATTAATAGTGATTCTTTCTTATCTTAACACCAATGCACTCCTGAAAAATGTAAAATAAGTAGTTTAATGGATTGGCTTGAAAGTGATCAAGTCTATTCCTGCCAGTTTTAAATTTTCCCTTGCAAATATCTTGCTACAATGGATAACATTCTTTCCTTATTTTGTTGTCTTTCTTTATGTTTTCATCTATGCTACGCTATGCATGGATGTGGGCAATTATCATGGCATACTTAAAAAAAACTCGGTTGTGTTTACCATGATTTCTAGAGTTGTTACTCCCAAAATTTCACAGAGCTTTCTCTTTTATGAGTAGACTAATGACTGGTAGGTGTATAGATCATCAAGTACAAATTGGCATGGCATCTTTTTAAAATAAATTACATAATATTTAAGTGTATCCATATGAAGTTCTGAAGCAATTGGTGACTATAAAGTTGCCTTCAATAATAATAGGTTGGCCATGTTATATTGCTGTAAAAGAAATTTCAGTCCTTGTTAGCCAAGAACTGTGATGGATAAAAATGAATTTCATATGATTATAAAAGTAGTTAATAGATAACACAGGATCATTTCTCTTTATGTGCTATGCAAATCCACATGTCACAAACTATGTGCATCAGAAAATTAATTAATCATATTGTGAACTCATCATAAAGTGAGAACCCAGTCTAAACAAAGTTTAACTTTACTAAAGTCTAAAAAGACTCTTTAAGACTTTGGGGAGGACCCACTGTAATATTATGTTTATTTTCCTAAAGAAATTAGAATTTACTGCAGTGACAGATGATCAATGTACACATTATGCAGAGAGCAGGCAGAAATGATTTGATATGATGAAACAGAGAAGAAGGTAAAATAAAGAAATGCTTAATGATAGGTGCCTCATTACACCCTTGATATATAAAGCATTCATTGAGAAGGCAACTATCAAGATAGATGGGGTAAAAAATGTATGTGGAAAAGAGAAGCATGCTGAAGTTTGTAAATGATATAAATATACTTTTATAGAAGTAAAATCCTGACAAGGATAAGGAATAGGAGTATGGAGAAGGGGATGAAAAACTACAACCTAAAGATAAAGAGGAATATAATTAACATAATGGTATGCAGTTAAAGTAGGGAAGATGATCTCCAATTTAGGCTAGGGAAACTTTGCTGTACCAAGTGGGAGAGTTTTACTATTATGATGGTAAGGTCATTAGCACTTGAAGGAGCTAGAAGGATATGGCGAAACAGAATAGGGATGGTGAAGAAAGCTTACCATTATGAGATATGCCTGCTGATGTCAAAATAGCACTGTGATAAACATAAGGAAACAACTCATGAAAACTTTACCAGTCATAGAAAAGTTTACTTTTCTATGACTGATAACAAGATTTGTCTGCCCTAACTGAAGCTTTAGTTGCTGCATTAAAGAATTTAATTAATTTAAGAATCAGAGACATTGACTCTTAGTTATACCAAAATAATGGTAGTTCATTGTCATTGAAAGAGAAGTGTGGATATGGTTTTTTAAGTGTCAATTTTTAATATGGTAACTTTCTACACATCATAGTGACATAGGCATACACAGCAGCATTTATTTCTGTCACAAATGGTAAATTAAATAAATTTATCTTCAACAAACTGGGATATTAATAAATGTGAAAATGTTTACCATTGCAGTTTTATTTGTAGAAGTTAACATAAGTAAGGGCGATTAGAGTCAGAGTTTTATCTTTATTTTAAATCATTTCATATCCAAATAAATAGTCACTTTTTATACTCATACTTCTCATTTTATCAATTTTCCAGGTGTGACGCCATTGATGCTAGCTGTTATTGAAAATCATGTGGAAATAGTTAAATTCATGGTTCATCGAGGTGCGGATATTGTTTCTCAAAACTGTGCTGGTTATTCTGCCTTACTATTGGCAAATATTACAGGCAACAAAATAATAATATCAATTTTTAGCGAAAAACTAGGATATAGCATTGGTATGTCTGTTTGCACCTGATACCTCCTTTTCCCTCACACTCAATATTAATAATTGGTTTTAACGGCAACATCCAAATGATGCCATATCCCTTCTTGAATCAAATTAAACCTTCATGTAGGACAAATCTACCTTCGATTTAATGTAACTCTGAATGCCCTTATTTCACCTCTCCTACACTTAGAAATTCCGAAGTACACAAAGATATCACATCAGGAATTAAATTTGCATGAAATAAGGAAATGGAAATCTGCATGTTCACAATGGTGTACATTGATAGGGCTTAAAGGAAAGTTTGTAGCAGAAATGTTTTGTCAAGACCTCCTGTCTTAATAATGGCAAATTAAGCATCAAAACTACAATTGCCATAGAAACATTAACTTGTGAAAAAATAGCATTATATATTATTTTTATATTAATGTATTATATGTTATTGTATTATATATGTATTATAGTAATATATTATTGTTTAACAGAACAAGAATATGCATTACAGGCAATAACCAAGTACAGTTATCAACCTGAATGTTGGTTTGATAGGTGATAGAACTAACTGTGGTACTAAACCTAATAACATTTGAAATTCGCTGATCAAGGAAAGGTTGGCTGTGTGCCCCCTTTGGCTTCCTAGGAAGATCTGATACCCAAAAAATCACTCAGCTTGTGTGAAGCTGTGATACCTAGAGGTGTCCCCAGGATTTGAACTCAGAACAAATCCTTTGTTAGTAGCTCAGTGGTCTACCCTCTGAACTACTGTGTCATAAGCTAAATAGTTTTATTTTACTAAGACATTCAACATTTTAATGTAACTAGTGATTTTAAAGACCTTTGACAAAATGATTAAATACTAGTGAGCCACTTCATTCAACTGTATTAATCTATCTTTTTGGGTGGTAAAATTGCCCTCTTTCTGTATTTATAGTAAATCTATCATGACAAGCATAAAATGGAAGTACAAATAACAATACTTTGTAAACTTTCATACTTTAATTGTATGATACCTCAAGGGGTGCAAATGTTTCTGCATCATTATCAAAAGGTTTACAAATGTAGCAGTGAATGTTCATGTATACATTCACCAAACCTTTATTTGAGTTGACTTCTTGATAATGGCAAAGAAGCATTAAAACTGGTTGACATTTATCAAATTTAAGTGCTGAAAATTACTGATTATTTTTCTTTGTGGTATGCCTAAATTCTACAAAGTTAATATACCTACAATTAATTTGCCAAACATGACTTACATCTTCATGCTAAGTGTTGTCAAATTTCAGACTCTCTGCCAGTATATGCATCCTGCAAAAATAAGGAGGCTGTGGTACAAGCTGCAACGAATGGTGATGTATTCAGCTTAAAGAATCTACTGTCCCACAATCCTTCTTTATCCACCTCCCAACATTGGATGTCAATCCTGAATGAAGAAAATGTGAAAAATATTGGTGATGATGATGTTTTTACATCCTTTGAGGATGAAAAACACAGTATAAAACTAAAACAAAATAATACATTCTATCATAATACATTCCCAGCATTTGCTGGCAGAAATAATAGAGTAGGTAGGGGTGATATGTTTGGTTTTTGTTATGGTCCTTACACTTCTAGCTTTCAATATGATTGCAGTGAAAATAGACAGCTAGGAATGAGGAATCGTAAATATACATCATTGAATGCAGAAATAAATTCCTTGGCCAAAAATACTCCAGGAAGTGAATATAATTTTCCCTTGAAATTACCAATCAGAACTGATAATTCAAAGAAAGTTGTGAACAGCCAAAAAAGAGGAGTGAAATCAATGTTGCCCAGCAGTAATAGTGGACTTGTGAGGTTTGAGAGGAACAGCAGTGAAGAAAACAAAATGGTCACCAGCCCACTTATTCTTGCCTGTTTCAATGGCCATATTGAAGCAACTCGCTTGCTAATTGCAGCTGGGGCTGATCCGAATCGCCAGAGGAAGGGAAGGACTCCACTCATGGTGGCAGCTATCACCTCGCAAGTTAATTTTTCTAAACATTGATGTTAGCATATCTAATCCATCAGTTATTTTCAGTTATTATCTAAGCAAATATAATTAGGTCTATGCGTAGTAGAGATAATCAATCAATAATCTTATGGCTTTATGTAACGTACTGAATAAACACAGGTACGTTTGTGGATATTCTATTTGAATATTTTAATGCACATATTCCATTTGTGATCAGGCAAGTAGGGTTTGGTGATTTAAGATGCATGAATATAAATTGTTTTCTTTTTTGATTCCAGGAATATGGAATTGGTGCAACTCCTTCTCTCTGCTGGTGCTGATCCTCTGGTGGAATCACATGTAGACAGTCTCACAGCTTTTGAGCTAGCTTCTCTTTCAGGGGCAGAAACAGAGCTTTTAAGATTTATTGCATCTTATACACTGCCAATTTCATGCAATGACTCTCAAAGTGCCAAGTCACCCTTATTACTTGATCCACCATTAAAGCCAGATTGCTGGATTTCACCTCAAAGAATTCTAAGTAAAATGCATTCATTAGTTGCACCAAAGCTTCAGAATGACAGCTATTCTTGGGGTAATGGGCACCTTTGGGATTCCAAAAAGTCAAAGGAGTGGATGGTGTCTCCATTCCAAAAGTAAGTGACTATACATTTCAACTTCTTGCAACGTATCTTAAAATCAATCAACATTTTCAGTGTAACTCATTGTTTTCAGCTCAGGGTTTCTTCTTCTTAATAGGCTGAAGACTGTGAAATAAAGGGAGGATGTTGGGCAAGTGAGGTAGGGAAAGGGTAGGCATATTGGATGGAATGATTGGAGGTAGAATGAATATAGAGTTGCAGTTTATTGTTGTGTGAGGTGTCAGGTTGTCTTGTTAGGTGAAGCAAAGTGTAGTTCAGTCTGTGTCCATCCAAAACCTACCTCAAAAGTTAGACTTCCAAATAATAATAATGCGTATATAAATTTGTGATGCAATGCATTTTTATTTCACCACAGTCATGCATCGAACACACCACCATCATGCATACATAGCCTTTCAATATCTTTAACATGAACAGCATGCCAAATAAGGTCTTTTTATACCATGAATATCCCTGGAAATGGTGATATAAAAATTATTTATATGCTTTAAGTAATGGTTCACTTGACTTTATAAAACCTTTCAACTTCTGGAGATGCCGCAACAGTAACTATTAACGGAGTCATCCGCTATGTCATCCACATAGCGGATGACTCCGTTAATAGTTACTGTTGCGGCATCTCCCGCAGTTTCTTGAAATGAACAGCCTAAGTGTTTGAAATTGGCTTTAACCTCGTGGACTGTGGTGCCTCGCGCACGACTATGAATGCCTGTGACATTGTATGTACGGTATTTCGTCACAACATCTTGTTCCTTTAAAGCCCCCAAAATTTCAGAGTGTAAGAGGACGTCTCGGTAGCTTAAATGGTTAAAGCACTCGGCCGGATATCGAGGCATCTGGGTTCGAATCCCGGTCAAGGCGAATGATTTTTACTCTCTGAAATTGTTGCATTACTTTCAACTTCTGTTTCCAATGATCTCTGATCCACCAGCAAATGGGATTTTGAGTTCTAAATCTGTTATTGTTGAAGTGACACCATTAAAATGATTATCCTGTGTAGTCTGGTTGTGGAAACTTTAACTCTATACTTAATCAGGTACCTTTTTTACCAAGGTTCATATGATGAAGGTTCTGCATATTTGTCTCTATTCTAATTTTGGAAATTTGCATCTGGTAGTTTCCTGCATAATAATTGGGAAAACTGCCAGTTGAACACAAGCATAAATCTTTCTGAACTTGGAGATACCACATGAAGGTGAACTTTATTTAGCTGTGCCACTGAAGCTATGCATTTTACTCCTAGGATCCATTAGCAGTATGTGTTACTTATAGAATGTACATACAGAATAAAAAAGAAAGTATTTTATTTTCTGTAAATTCAGTGTCATTACAGTGTAAATTTACACTTTGTAATACAGATGTAAAAAAGGATGTATATCAGTGGAATCTGAAAAAAAACAAAGGAAATGGATGGCAGAAATGAAAGATAGTGGTTATGTTGGTAAGGCTATGATAGAATGGGGAACACTGGTTAAGTAGGGTAGCTAGAGAATTTCTAGAGAGCAAGAAGACAGGCAAAATGTATGAGGAAATGAGGAAAGAATAATGCCTGACAAAAAAGCAGGAAGTTCTCTCAAAACTTAGAAGTAAACAGGTGAAGATCATCTGAGTGGGGAGGTGCATCAAATTAATCTTAGATGATAAGTGTTGTGTGAAGACAATTTTAAGGGTTGATCAATATTGTGTGTCTGCCTTTGTAATACCAATGATTTTAAATCCATAAAATCACCTTTTGTAATTTGTATGTACATATTATTTATATCTCAAATTCAAAAACTAAAGATTGCATTTTAAACTAAACAGATAACTTTTAAATAATTTTTCCAACTTAAAATAGGATATGGAATAATAAAATGATTAAACAAAAAACTTAAAGTCATGTACTAGTGATCACTCTATATTTTGGCAAGGTTAGCCAATCTCCACAATCTGAACTCCCATTGACAGTCGCCCAGACAGTGACTCAAAGAATAATGCAGTAATTCTTGTTGCCCAAAAGGAATTTTGTTTTTGAAAATTCATATTTTCAGTATTGTCACTCGATTAATATGAAACTTTTATTCCAGATTTAGGAAATCAAAGCAAATCAAGGCCAGAAGACTCTTTTCTACACCTTGCTTTAATTCTGAGGTTGAGTCAAATGTGAAAAATTATCAGCAATGGAAAAATGCTTCTCTTACGTCTCAAAAGTGTATCAATGATAAATGTTTCAATTATAACTTAACAAAGATGCCACTTGATAGTCCATTTGAATCCCTTACTTCAGACGAAATTTCTACAGTCATGCCCCCTTCTTACATAAAGTGTTGTGAATTTAGCATCATTGAGGAGGTTAAGCGTGAAAAAAATAAACAGTCTCTCCATGAGCATGTACTGTTTGGTCAAAATGAAGGGACTATGTTTAGCAAAAATACAACTTTACTTCCACCTGCATCATCATTTCAATGTGCCCGTGATATCCCTTTGCTGACATTAAGAAGCATTCCTTGTAATCCTAAAAATGAAAGTGGTTCTGAAATCCATGCAAATATTTTCATTCCACCAACGATAAAAGGAAAGGAAAATTTTGAAGGAAATTTTGAAGAATACATTGAGAAACATGACTTGAGTAAATATGCATCCTTCTTCAGGGATAACGAGGTAAGAGAAATACGTATAATAATTACTGTCTGCTACAAACATGTTAGGAATAAGGAACTTAAAATTTGGGTTACACTTTTGCAGGGGTGAATCCAGGGTTTTTGCAAAGAGATTTGACCCTGTGGCATACTATAACATATGGATGGGCAATGGAATTTTTGAAAGAAAATTTACCCAATGCATTTGATTACAATTGACTTATTTCATTTTGCTTTTAATGAATGTTACTGAATTTACTGAAGATTCTGGAATATTTCAATATTTTTCTGTACTGTGGAAAATTTCAGAATATTCTCCAAGATTCCCAAAAGTTAAAGAATGTTCATGAATATATGGTTTCACAATTTTATATTAGGTTCAGGATGTTTCCAAAGGTTTTAAGAATAATAAATCTTGAAATATTCTGAAAAATTATCTTAAGACTTACTTGAATATTACAGAAGTTTTAGAGAGGCTACTCTTTACCTGTTCAATGTGGTCCTTAAAAGAAAAATGGGAGGATGCATAAGTTTCTAAATCTATTTCAGTTTAAAGGTCATTAGCTAATTTGCACAAAATGTTGGTGTCTTAAAAGTTTGTTTTGAGTACAAAATAGGTATATTGTTTTAACTTCAAACTTATGATGAATATCATAAACATAATATTATTTTATATCCATGGGATGACTCAATTCGCTCTACTTCTCTCTCTTGGTTTTGTCCTTCAGTTTTACCTTAGACAATTCTTCTCATTAAGCAGTATTGCATCAGGATTTAGCCTATACAACTAGCCTTCCTCTTTGCTAATATTAAAAGACCTTTCTTCTCACATTCCTTCTAATACTTGGTCATTCCCCACTCTTATCAGTGCATTTACCCCTTTCCATCTACTTCCACGGACATATGTCACAGCTTTCCAAATATCTTCCATCCTTTATGACAGTCATAGTTTCTGATGAGCAAAGAATCAAGTTTCAAACAAAGCAATCAGCAAGCTTTTTATTCTGATTAACTGGCTTACTCTCTCATTTAATTTTGCATTTTAAAAAATGAAATGAAGGAACCAAGTTCCATTGACCATAGATTTGTTTAATAATTATATTAAACATGGAATAACTCTATGTTTGCATTAAAACTGCAAATAATGGGATATTATAAATATGTATTGGGTCTAAAATAACTCCTTGACTTTTTAAGATATGAAAAGACTCCTATTATATAACTATTGCATAAAATGGAGCATTCAATATTTGTATTTATTGGAAATAGCTATGGGTTTGTTATACATTTACTCCCTAATACTTCTGAAAAAATGAAGATAAATTATTTTAAATGAAATCAATGTTTTACCTGTAATAGATTATTTCCATTGTCATCAAAGCATGATAACTGTCTTGATGATTTTACCCCAGGTATGTTGCTTGTGACATACCTCATTCATTATCTCCTTTTTGAAACCAAGTTCATGCCTTTGCCATCGATATCTTTTTTGACCCTCATATAAATATTCTAGCCTAAGTCTAGGGACTGGAAACAATGAGGCCTAAAAGTACCTTATTTTGTCCGATTTTTTTTTATTTCTTGAATTTTCTTTTACATGTGCAAAGCCTTGTTGTACCTATAAAATTATTTAATTCCTACATATTTAGCAAACTTATTAATTTTTTATGCTGCAGGTTGCAGATATTGATATTGTTCTCTCCATAACTGAGGATGACCTTTTGGAGATGGGAGTGCTTTGTCAAGAGGAAAGAAGAAAAATAATAAACAAAATTCATGGCCATATTTCTTAGTGTTTTTCATTTTAACTGATAGTAAGTAAGATACAAGGGTAATCTTATATAGTGTAAACACTGATTCAGTTGAACACCCACTACTGGTAAATGTTTATTCTTATGTAACATTTATGGTATTAGAATTGCCTGTAGTCGGTGCATTCTACCACTGTGTCAATTTCTGCTGTTCTTCTAATTCTGAGGATAATTTGGATACCATAAAGTCCACAGTAATTTTGAGTGAGTGCTAATGCGAACAACATTTCCCATGTGCATATTTATGGAAAAGCTCACCCAGAGGAAGTGTTGTTTGGAAGAGGAAAGAAGATGACTATCCTTAGGCGTGAGCCAGCCATAATCCAGATTTTTTATATATTCATGTATGAACAAAATCTGGGGAAAGCTTTGGCGATGACTGTATAAATCATATGTTTTCACTTCATGAGGTACGGGCAATACCCATGGATGAGCAATAGAAAGTGTTTTGTGCATTTGTTGATTTAGAGTTCGAGAGATGGTGGTCTTATTTTGCAGCGAGATTGAGACTACGGAATCCCTTCTACCACCTAATACTTAGAGATAGCATATTAGAGGGTATATTAAAGAAAGTTTTGAAGAGTTTTATGTGGACATCAAGTGAAAGTGTATTAATTGAATGCTATAAAAACATTGTATGAAAATATCAATGAAATCCCCTTAGCTTATGCTCACATGAGTGATAGGGTTTTCGAAATAAAACAATATTTTAAACAATTGGAACGGTATTACACCATATGGTTGCTTGATTTGGATGTATGAGTGATGAAAGGATGGATATGGTACTTTTAATGGTGAAAGATGCATAACTTCTTACGTATGTGGACAGAACCACAGTTCGTGCCACTGAGATGCACAAGAGATTGAGGAAATTGCCCAGAGTTTCAGGAGTGGGTTTTTGGGCGCAATATTCGGTGAGCTGTCTTTTAATTATTTTAAGTTCATTATTTAAACATAAAACCAGAGTTTAAATATACAAGGAACGTAGGTACCGGCGTGAATCAATGTAAACAAAAAATGCCGGGATCGTAAACTTGAAGTTTAAAGTTTTATAATTATAATGAAAGTGTTTTTAAAGAAGTTGAATCAAGTTTACGGTCCCGGCCTTTTTTGTTCACATAAAACCAGATACTTCAATTCATTAATAACTGTAGTAGTGTCAGCAAAAGGTTTCTCACTATCATACATTTTTTTCGGTTTAATTTACATGGAACCGGTCCGCATCACTGTGGTTTATCAATAATTTAAAAAGGTTAATAAATGAGTTGTAAAACTTTATTTTTGTATCACAGGCAGCAAATTATATGCTGTGGGGCGAAATCAATTCTCTTCACCAACCGCCATCATGATTGAATGACTACCCCTACGTCCACTAGTTCGTCAAATATTTTATAAATTTATCTGGTTTATAGTGAACGTCTTACTTGTTTATCCTAAGGTTCATCAAAATTCAACATTTCTGATATCATAGGGCAATCATCTACGAAAATTGCTCTAACTACTTGCGGTGATTTAGATCCAGATCGGATTCCGACATGAAAATAAATTTAATTGAGATTTCCATAATAATAAACATTATTTATTAATAAAGCGTGCATCTATGCCGTCATTATAAATATTACTCAATATCTAAACGTAACTTCTATAATGATGAAGAACGTCAGGAAAGATTCATCGATAGATAGACGAATTCGATTAATCGAGGTCGATATCGTGTAGGTAATGGACGATTTGTTTTGAAATTGGCGGTTAGTTGGTGGAAACCGAAAATGTCAGGCGAAAACGGAGCAGAAGGAGCAAAGTCTCAGAAAATGCATCTTATTTATCCGTGTTTCATCAGTAATCAACTAGACGTACTAATAAATAAAATTAGGTAAGAATTTCCCATTATGGATAAATATTTAATTTTCTAATATTCTTCCTTCGCGTGTTATGCATGCGATACATAAGGTAACGGAGATGTGTTGAATTATCTTTGGTACATTGTTTTCAGTGATTCGCAGTTTAGTGCAATATATGCCTGCCTCTCAAAAAACAAAAAGTCTTGGAAAGGAGGCCCTAAAGTTTTTAAGATTTTTAAGGATGTAGTGAGAAAGAACACAATAACTCAGCTTGACGACATCAACAAAACTGTAAAACTGGATGAGAAATTGGCGTCAATGGATGACCTGCGTTCACAGTATTCCTCTAATAAAGATACCATTCAGTGGTGAGTAGTGAGGTAGTTGTATTTTATTTCCATTAACCGTACGTTTCATTGCAGTACAAAATATTGACTGGAAAGTATTCATTTAATATTTTAATACTACTTCTTTAAAGGTTGTTAATATTGATATCGAAATACGGTTTTATTTTAGTATGAAGGTAACTTTCGAAGGAAAAATTTCTGCAAAAATATTAAAATGAAAGGTTGTTTGTGTGTGAGTGGTCCAGGATATTCTAGGCGTATTAAATAAATTGTATGGTGAAGGTGGTTGAACGACAAATTAACTTCTGAGTGTGAGTGTAATTTAAAATCACATAATGTTTGCTAATATGGAGGATTACATTCTTTTTCTCGGGAGAAGGAAACTTCCTACTGCAGTGAGCAAGCAGGTTAAGATATTTTCGTTAGTTTTTTCTTTAAGCTTACATGCTAAATTGTGGTATTACATTTGAATTATGATATTATTCAGGACAATAATGGCAAGCCCGAGTTCTTCGTCACTATAATAAAATTAATTCTGGTGGCTCAAAAATCAAGTCAATTCAGATGAAGAGCCATCACTTTTATGCCTCATCCCATATCAAGTGTGTAAGATGCAGTAATTCATTAACAACTGCACAGGATGCCATCAAAGTGTTTCAATTTCAATTCTTAGTTTATTTGGATTCTTAAAGAACCCTAGGTACTTTTTAGTTACTTTCAGAAACGCCAATAATCAAGAGCCTTCTCTTTCAGAAAGGGTGTTAAAATGATATTTTTGGGATCCTTGCCCCTTGGTGTTCCCAAGCGTGAATTGGCAGAAACTGCTACAAAAGGTGTTGTCATGAAAGACACAGATGAGCCTCTTAAAGTTTTCCATCCCACAATGGTGTATATAAATTGAAGAAAATACTCAATAAACCTTGTTATGTGCCATTATGAGGCTGAGGAGAGGCCATAGTGCCTAGGCTCATTCTTACCTCAATTCATGAGAAGCCACCATGTCTGAATTGCCAATCCCTTTCGATAGCCAGCCACCAGCATAATATAATAATATTTTATTCTACCAAGAGACACAGTGCACAGTGTATGTTAAGCACCATGCTGCAAATATTCTGGCACAAGCCAGGTCTTAGATGATGCTCCATGTAGTATAAATAGCTTTCAAGTGAAGTGAATCTTTAATGCAATTTTTGTTTCTCAAACAAATGCAGAATGATTTTTGATGACTCATAAGGAAAAAATGTTTTTTGCAAACTGATTGGGATCATATAATTGAATGGTCAAGTGATTGTAATTCATTGTATCTTTATTAATGCAACCTCCCAACGAATAAGACAAGGTGTAACTTGAATCTAGCTGTCAATACACTGTAAATGAATTCTACTTACTGTTAGATTGTAGTTGAGTTTATGACAGATAACAGGAAAGTTTATTATACACCGTTTCAGAAAATTTTATTTCTAAAATTTACCAGGTTATGCAAAGAGAAAAGATGCAAATTGTTTCATGACGTGGTTTTGGAAGGACTATCATGGTACTTCAGCCTACCTGTTGCTATAAATTATGGTATATCATTATAAGCAGATTTGAATGGCTATGTAGAATTTTTCTTTTTATTTAAGCTATGTAATAACTTAAATAGCTACATTTAATTATGCTGAGAATTACTGAGATTGAGTTTTTTGTGCAGAATTTGGGAGTTAGTTTTATTGACTTCAGCAAAGCTCATATTGATTCCAAATAGTCAGAGTTAGTCAGGAGTAGGTGTTGGTTGGCGGTGTTTAATGTTTATACTTAATGGCTTCTCATATCCTGGCAGGAGCATCCGCCATTTCACTCCAACGTCATATAGGACTTTATAGTTATGATTCTCATTGAGCCAAACCTCAGGATAGAATATCTCTTGATGGATAGCTATTTTACATGTTTAGGTATTTTCAAGAATCTAAGGAACACGGTTAGTCAGTGAAGAAGGTGTTTCAAGCATGAAAAATGACTGAAGAGTGAATCAGGAAAAAACAGATATGTTCCTGCTTAGTTGAATGTATACTGGTGTTACTGTTGAGTATGGTGTGAAGAAGGTCTGGAGACTCCCTAAGGTCTGAAGTTTACTACATTGACATCTAATATGGGACTGAAATAATTGACCAAATATTTAGAAAGAATTCAGTAAAGGGAGGTTACTCCTTCATAATTAAACAAAGGTAACAAATACTAACATTTGAAGAACTGGTTGCCTTCCCGGTGCTACAATACTGCAGCAGTTTAGTGTGATAATCTATTCTGCATTCCATGTGTAGAAATTTCTTGCATGACGCAAGAGAAAAAATTGAAAACAATTCTGTTTCCATGCGCTAGAGCCATAATGAGCAAATATGTACAAAATCCAAAGCAACAACTGAATTTATAAGTTCATATTAATCGGTTTTTGGTAGAATTTACATTTACCTTTTTCATCTACAGCCAACATTTTTTTATTGATGCTTACTTCTTACTCCAAATGTCTTTAAATTCATGCTAAACTCACCTCTGCTAATTTGTGGTTTATCTATTGGAAAAAAGGACGACATTTTATTTTCCCAAGCATTTTCTGCATCTTATACTTCAGAAAAATTTAGTTTCTGAAAATATTCATGATATTTTATAAGAATTCTGATCTCTTAGAGTGGAAATGGTTTATGTAGTCTGTAAATAACCCGATTAACTGTTCATTGTTTCATGAGACAATGGAAATCACGAAAGTTGCAAAGTAGTTGAATTTCAAAACAATGAGCCAGATTGGCACATTTGGTCCCTCTTATTTTAGGGGAATACTTGTAGCATCAAACCAAAGATTCTTGATAGGACCAGTAACCCCCCTTATATTGCATCCATATTCGGATGTTTATGACGTTGATTAGTACAGATTGGTTGAAAGTTCCTGATGTGTGCATAAACTCATTTTCAGCCTGGATGATTCTGTTTTGAACTGCAGTGAAAAGGGTGTGTGGGTGGAAGTGACTTGTAGTAACCATGATGACCATAGTCTAAGTACATTGCCCCTCCACTCACTGCCTTTATGCACATCAAAGTACCATGAAGTTTCAACCAAGGTATATCCTGTACACATGCAAAGTTTAAAATCAGACCACCTTGGGATAGATAACCACAATAATCAATGCGAAGGTTGGTGCTCACAAGGAATGGTAGAATCCACCATTGACTTAGTCCTAAGGTTCACACATTAGGGTTGGGGGCATAGTTCTTTTCTATGGGCCTTATCAGATTTTCCTCTAAGTTCTGGTATTCAGAAAATTTCACAGTTTGAATTTTACATTTGTCTTTAAAATCTATTACTTAGGAGTTGGACCTAGAAACTTCCTCTCTGCAGGAAAATGTTTTACCCATTAGACTAGCATCATTGGTGGATCCAATAGAGATGCCTTCTATGATATGGCATTAATTAATTTTTCTTGGCTCTAACTAAATATTTTAATTATCAAGAATCCAAATGGCTGGAATGCTGACTTGAGAGAACCTATGATATATCAGTGCCATACTTATAATTATGATTTTGTTGACAATATTATAATAAATGTTAGTTTATGCTCATTGAGTGTGATCAACTCATTGGAAGTAGCCACACAATTTCCTTGAAATCTAAAGCTATAAAATAGAAAGTTTGTGACTCTCTGAACTCCAGCTACCTCTGTTCTGGTCTATATACTGCTTAGTAAGCGTAAGGTGAAGAAGAATTAATAGCTTAAACTATAGCCCCATATTAGTGTCAAATATACATAAAGGGAAGGGGGGTGTAAAAGACTTAAAAATACACTACAAACACATTTATCTAACATCCTGGGGAAAAGTCCCACTTGGAATGCTATTTTTATGAAAAATATTTGAAACCAGAATAATTTAAATATGTATTATTGGTTTATGAAAAATTTGGGAAGCATAATCCATATTATTTTAATTGAAATATATACATCCATGAGAAATTTGATAGTTTGAGAGTGAAATTTACAAATGTACACTTGATGTGAATGTTTAATTAAAAATTCATTTTTAGTTATTACTTGAAAAAGAAATAAATTTTGTGAGTGAGATTATTGGCAGCATTGCACGAGCACTCATTTTTAATTTATCGCTATCCCCCGCCAAACGCCCTTGCGGCAGCTTGCGGGTTATTATGTAGATGTACTTCAGATACAATTGTAATTATTTCCTTATATTTTGATGAACTAATGTTTTACTTAATAAATGTCTTAATGCTGTAATTATATTTAGGAGACCTGATGGAAATGTGGAAAAAACTCTAATTTCCCATGATATGGCTGAGAAACTCAAGAGGAAGGCACACTTACAGAGTGTAGTTGACAGAAAAATGAAGGAGATTGAGAAGCTTAAAAGTGAACTGGACAATATTTGCTCACAGCTAAAAAGTGAAGATGAGCTGGATGATGAGATCAAGCATATAAATGAAGAGGCATCTGTTGAAATGAAGAATTTTCGCTATTTGTTGCAGGCAAGAGATAGTAAAATTTGAAATTTCTGTGCAACAAACAACTTGAATTCTTCTGGCATGCTCTTTTTTACATTTGAGTTATCCCTTGGAAATTGGGCTATTGTCATTGTTCATTCTAATCTTTGTGTGATATATACACATACATATAAATTTCCTATAGTGCCTACGACATCTGTTCCCAGTGTGAAAATGTATCAATTCTCTTTACTTTCCGAGTGTTTGATGGTATGAAAACAAAAGTAATTGTGCCTTTTGTTTAGTCTGAATGTGTGAAGTGTCTTCATATTTGGTGGAGAAAACATGTGATGCCATATGCATCTGTATATATTTGTGATTGTTAGAGTGTTGACACTTTTGTATATTTCCTTCCAATAAAATTTTATATATTAAAGGAGTATTCTGAAAAGGTTTTTTTTATACTTGTAGTGATTTAGTTTCTTGATGAATTTCATCAATGTTTTTGTACCCCAAGTACTACTACATGGTTGTGGGGGAAAGAATGTTAGCTCACAAGTCTAATTATTAATATAGGTAATATAGTGGTTAAGGTAGGTTTTGTATGGACACAACTACAAAATGAATATTTTGTTTCTCCTTACAAAACACTTCAAAATCCTACTTTACTATAGGCCCCTCATCTTCTCTGTATACTTCCTTCCTTCCCGACATCCTATCCTATTTCTGTTTCTTCCTTGTTTTCATAACATCCTCCTCTGCTCTATCACAGTCTTCAAAATCCCACTGCTGGTGTATGGTTTGCATTCATTTTTTCTTCCCGCGATCCACTCTACTCCCACACCATTCCTAGCACTTCATTTGTTTTTCTTTCTGTTTACTTAACGTTCTCCAAATCCACATTTCAAAAGCCTCCGTATGCCTATCTTCCTGCTTCAATGGCCATGTTTCTGCATCATACACAACTATGCTCAATATAAAAGTTTTGACAAGCCTATTCTTAATATCTTTACTCAAGGACATTAAGAAAGGTCATCAAGTCCCTACTTGTGAAAGCCTCTTTGTCAGGTGCAATTTTTCTCATGTTCCTACTACTTTGACCATTTCGGTTCGAAACATTCCCGAGATACATAAAATGTTCTACCTGCTCTAGTTTTTGCCCTCCTATTTTAATGTTAAGCTTAGCCTTTTTCTTTCTGGAAAATCGCATAACCTTTGTTGTATTAATATTGATTCTCATCCCATATCTGTTGCACTGAATTTCCAATTCACTCAGCAATGCTTGCAACCCCTTTGCTGACTGAGCAACTAATGCTTGGTCATCAGCAAACCTAACCGATTTTACGAATTCCCCTCCGACTTTCATTCCTACCTTCAATTCTTCCCATGCCTCTTTAATCATTTCCTCTACATATACGTTGAACAGTACCGGTGACAATGGGCAACCCTGCCTTACGCCTCTTCCTAACACTCCATCCGGACTCTCTGTTCCCCACTCGTACCTGAGCAGTCTGAGAAATGTACAGATTGTGGATTAGTCTCCTATCCCTCCAACCTATTCCTTTTTTCTGTGATATTTCATTATTTTTTCCCAATTCACCCTATCAAATGCCTTTTCAAAATCTACAAGACAGGCAAATATTTCCTGCTTTGTATTATATGCTCCTCTCTATTAGTGACCTCATTACTGCAATGGCATGATGTGTGCCTCTCCACTTCCTGAACTCAAACTGATCATCTCTTAAGTTGTCATTTGCCCTGCCTTTGTATATTTTTGTTGATGATCCTGAGAACCACTTGGGCTGTGTGTGGAATCAAACTTATTGTTCTCTAGTCCTCACAGGATGTAGTCTTTTCTTTTTGTGGATTTAGAACTAACACTGATCTCTTAAAGTCTTCCAGCCAGATTCCTCTCCCATAGATGCTACGAATTAGTCCATAAAGACTTCCACATTTTCCTAAAATGGTAACTTTATTTTCATTAATTTGATCTTCATAATATTATCAGACATGCCAACTCTCCCGATTTAAGCGGGAGACTCCCGATTTTTCCTTCTTACGTTCTTGATGAACTGTTCAAATTGTGTACTTAGCTTAACATGTTAATAAAGTGTGACATTCATTAAAAATTGGCAAAGTGTCATAAAGGGATTAAGGTGCCATGCAAATATTGTGGTAATTAAAAGTGATTACTTCGTGATACACTTCTAAAAATCTCCCGATTTTTCATTTTTGAAAGTTGGCATGTCCTCCCGATTTTTCATTTTTGAAAGTTGGCATGTCTGTATTATTTTTTGGCTTTCCTAATTTCTTCATTGACATAGTTCCTATGCTTCTGGTATTTTATGCTATATATTATAGTAGACTCCCTCCCATGGACTACAACCTTGTCGTGGTGGAAGGGCTTGTGTGTTCCGATGACCCCTAGAGCTGTGCTGGCGGGAGTAATAATAATTACTCCTGGAAGGGTCACCCATGCCAGATAGGTCGAAGGTTAGGAGCCAGACGAAAGGTAGTCCACGCAGCGTCTGTTCCTCAGTGAGGCGGCTGCAATGGCGTCTGACCCCAGTGGGGCGGCCATTAAGTGATGGTGTCACGTTAAAAACACTATTGAGGAAGGCAACGGGAAACCACCTCAATTATCATTCCCAAGAAAATATGATGGACGCAAAACAGAAATTGAGTCCTGGCAACTGCGGGACTCGGCCCAAGGGGCCGTGTGTCGTGCCCGGCAGCGGGGGAGGCAAGGCTTCCGCGGTCGTCATCCCACGAAATCCTTGCGGGGGAGAAATAACAGCAGCAGGACAGAAGATGCAGAAGAAGACGAAAGTAGTTAGAATAGGAACCTGGAACGTCAGGACAATGTTGAGGAGAGGCAAATTAGAAAATATTAAGCGAGAGATGGAAAGAGGTAACATAGATGTTTTAGGCCTCTGCGAGGTGAGATGGAAGGATAGCGGGGATTACTGGAGTGACAATTATAGAGTAATATACAGCGGCGGGGACGAGAGCCAACGAGGGGTTGCCGTAATTTTAAATAAAGGGGTAGGAAAAAGCGTAGTCAACATAGAGCAAGCGACAGATAGAATTTTACTCGTAGAGATTAAAGCAGAGCCGACGAACTTGGTCATTATTCAGGTATACATGCCACCGAGCAACCACAAGGAGGAAGAAGTCGATAGGATGTATGATGAGTTAGAGGATATCATCGCGAGTGTTCCTGCAGGGAAACATTTGATAGTGATGGGGGATTGGAATGCGACGGTAGGCGAAGGAAGAGATGGTGGTGAGGTGGGGGACTATGGGTGAGGCTTTCTCAAGGAGGAGGGAGTTGATGACGGGGACGTTGAGTAGGGATGTTAAGACAACTCGTAAAAACTCTGATATGGAATGTAGCTATGTATGGTGCGGAAACGTGGTCACTGAAGCAGGAGGATAGACGTAGATTGGAGGCTTTTGAAATGTGGGTGTGGAGAAGAATGGAGAAGGTGAAATGGACCGAAAGGAAAACAAATGAGGAAGTACTGGAGATGGTGGGTGAGGAGAGGGGTTTGTTGAGAGAAATCCTATGGAGGCAGGAAAAATGGATGAAGGGCATATTGAGCGGTAGTGGAATGTTGAAGAGGGTAATAGAGGGAAGAATGTTGGGCAAGCGAGGTAAGGGTAGGAACAGGATAGGGATGTTGGACGAGATGAAGGGGGGAAAGAAGTACACCGAGATGAAGAGGGACCTGATATAGATTAGTTTGCTAGGTGGGGAGTCACAAAATGTTTATTTGATAGTTGGGCCCATCCAAAAACCTACCTTAACCGGTAGATTACCTAAAAAAAAAAAAATTATAGTAGAAGGTGAGTTTTTCCATTTTTTAACCAATTTTTAACTACATTTTATTATTTCTAACATTATTTGCTATCTACTCTGTGTATTCATTCTTCTCATTTTGTTAATTTTTAGATTTACAATCTATATCTTGCATTACAGTTACAGTAGCCTCAAAGAGTGAGTCTGGTTTTGAATTCTTGGTCAGTTAACCCTAATTATGTATTTGATTGTTTCTGGCTCAACTTTGTGGAAGTTCATGTTCATTAAATGAAGAACAAAATGTATTTTTCCGAGAACAGCGGAAAAATACATTGTGTTCTTCATTTAATGAACTCTAATTATACTGAGAGAGTAACATATTAACAGATTTAGGACACATTATTTCCTTGACCTCATAATCAGACCTTGCATAATAACATTTCGTTTTAGTTGCTTCAAATCGACCACCCACCATGTAGTGGTCTGATTTTATAATTTTAAAAATCATACCTTTCACTAGGTATGTACCTCTGTAGTAAATGTTTTATAGGATGCTCTGACAAACATATGCTTTCATAACATTCCCTAGTACACCCAGTTATGACCTTGTAGAACCCTTTAGTAGCCATCATATCTCTCTAACTAATTGTATAAGTATTATTTTTATTCTTTAGAGTTAACAAATTTTACAAAATCCTTTATCCTTAAATTTGGTGGTCTATAGATTCTCATTTAAGTAATCCATTTTTTTAAAAACACCAGTTCACCATACAATAGCTCGCATGAATATGTGTCAGGGTAATTTCTTTCCACTGAAAATAATTTTATTGTTTACAAATAACATAATGCCACCACCTCTAGTTTTGGTTCGTAATTTTTGGCATTATATTATATCAGGAGATAAAGATCATTTTCTGTTACACTTATATTCATCTCAGTAAGAATCACTACTGGTGATATACTTGCTGATGTTTAAGGATTACATTCAATTCACATCAATTTTTTCTCAAAGATCTTAAGTTTGGGTGCATAATTGAATTTCAAAATTTTCTGTGAAAAAGGAGAAAAGAGGAATGTCATATGAAAGGCAACAGATATTTGGATTTTTAACTGTTGAAAACTAATCCATTGATAGTTATGTTTTTGAAAAATAAACTCTTAGAATAAATCCAAGATCCTCCTTTGATTGCATCCTGATAGTCTAGGAAGTTTTGGACCTCTTAGCCAATATTTTTCCAAATTTTACACTTATGCATCACACTATCATTTCTCTTTTCTTTTGCTTCCCATTACAAGTTTTTAAAATATCTAGTTTGTGCCTCATCAATAAATATTTTGCCAAAATATTTCCCATCAGTGATCTTTATTATCTATTATTTTCCTTTTGATAAACCATGTATCTTTTATGTTTTTATTTTATAAGGAAACCAATGGTTATGTCTTCTTATCAGTTGACTTACGTTTAATGAAAAAGGCAGCGATGACTAATTTTTCACAGTAGTCGTCTATGCCACTATCTCTATCTTTTCCACCACAGAAATGGAAGAAATATCAGTATTACTCACATCATTACCAACAATTTCCAACTTATTCACCCAAAAGTTTTGTTTAAGTTCATTTACTCTATAAATAAAACAGTTTCTGGTGTAACTTGGTGGAAAATCTTCATAATGACTTTTAATAATCAAACCACTTTACTTTTCCACTTAAACTATGTTGAGTTTATGTGAAAAAGTAAAGTGGTTTGATTATTAAAAGTCAGTTCATTTACTCTGTTTTTTAAAACACTGATTGTTCTTTTCTTATTATGTTCCTCCTTTAAATTGTTAATTATGTCTTTAAGCTCTCTTATATGAATGTAATTTAACAAATCTGATCCAGTTTGTCCTGAGGGTGATTAACCAGTTTGATTGCTTGAATTCCATTTTGAGCATGTTATTTTTTTACTAATTAAGGTTTATGTGTAAATGGACATATTACAGTTCCTGATGTTACTATAAATCAGTCTTCCTGTATGAAATATAAAAATTTTCTTAGAAATTTAGAAACAATTTATTTCTACCAAAGGCATTCGTGACCTACATCATTGCCGCATGACAGCTGAGTTAATGTTATACAATATTTTCAATGGTTCTTTTCGAAATAATGACCTGTATCATTCTTTTGGATCAGCATACCTTCTCATTTCAACTTTAATACCAAATAAAAAGAGACGTTTCAGGCATGATATGGTGGAATAACATGATTAAATAAAATTGGCAATTTTTCACAAAAAATAAAAAAATTATTAATACGACCGGTTTCGATGCAACTACATCATCATCTGGTAACAGTCATATCCTCATTGTCTGCTATATATGCTGGAACGCAAGTAAGGGGGGGGTAGTGGAAAAAGGGGGGAAAAAGAGAGGGAAGGGAGAAGGAAAGTGGGCAACGTGGGTGTCAATGGGGGTGGAGAAAGGTTTCTGGTGAGGAGAAAGGGTGAAAAATTAACCCCGTCCGGGAGACCTCACAGCTGGCTAGAAGGGTTGTCTCATTGAGGTTGGACACTCAGTGCAGCGCCAAACTCCTAGGACCGTGGAGAAAGGGGGACCGGGGTTCCCCCTCCCCCGGCCGCTAAGATATCCATGCACAAAGAAGTGTGCGAAGAGGAGTAAAGGTTGAGGTCACTGTTTATATGGTTCCAATGGGGGGGGCGCAGGGAGGCGTGAAGGAGAGCCCTAGCGAGGGATTCAGGGTTGGGGTGGGAGGAAGGAAGGGGGAGAAAGGAGTGGGGACACAAAGCTTCACGCCTTCTTCGGGGTAACATGGTCAGAGGGTGCACCGGGGGGGGATGGGGGGGGAAATTCCGAGATTTAAGGAGAGGAGATCACTGGTCACACGTGCGTCGAGGGAAGGTGATGGAGAGGAGGGGGGAGGGTGAAGATGAGAATTGGACTTCATTGATGAGGTCCAAGTCCTTCCGATGTAGAATTTCCAGCTGTTCCATGGCGTCTAATTTCTTACCTTTGGTCAGGTTGTGAAGCACTTTAAAATTGAAATTACAAAAATGTTTGAAATCGAGAAGGTGTTTGGCAAAAACAGAATTGGTGAGACCTGTGATGAAACCTTTCCTATGTTCGCTGATGCGAGTCGAAAAACTCCTGTCTGTCTGGCCAATGTACGTAGCACCACACACACACTGAATTTCGTATACACCACTTTGGTTATTGCAATGCATGGGGTCTTTATTGGAGCATAAGGCTTTGAACAGATTATTGGGGGTATAAAATGCAATGCGGAATAGATCTTTGGGAAACTTGTTGGCAATTTTATAGGACACAGAGTTATGGAATGGGAGTTTGCACCACTTACGCTCTGAAGTAGTGGTGACTGAGAGGGAAACGTTTAACTTCAGGGCCTGTTTTTTAAGTTTTTTCTTTAATAAATTATCTATTAGGTTGACCTGGTAACCGTTTTTAAAAGCTATGTGTTTAATGGTTTTGACCTCTCGTTCGCCCCCCCCCATTGGAACCATATAGACAGTGACCTCAACCTTTACTCCTCTTTGCACACTTCTTTGTGCATGGATATCTTAGCGGCCGGGGGAGGGGGAACCCCGGTCCCCCTTTCTCCACGGTCCTAGGAGTTTGGCGCTGCACTGAGTGTCCAACCTCAATGAGACAACCCTTCTAGCCAGCTGTGAGGTCTCCCGGACGGGGTTAATTTTTCACCCTTTCTCCTCACCAGAAACCTTTCTCCACCCCCATTGACACCCACGTTGCCCACTTTCCTTCTCCCTTCCCTCTCTTTTTCCCCCCTTTTTCCACTACCCTCCCCTTACTTGCGTTCCACAATATATAGCAGACAACAAGAATATGACAGTTACCAGATGATGACGTAGTTGTATCGAAACCGGTCATATTAATAAATTTTTTATTTTTTGTGGAAAATTGCCAATTTTATTTAATTTAATACCAAACCTGAACATGTTCTGAAATTCCACATCTCTATGTACTAACATTCCCCTTTCTACGGAATCCCTTCCTTATTTAATTCCATTGCAGCAAAAAAATCCCTCACTTGATCTCTACTCAAATCTCTTCTTTTGGAATTTCTGTTAATACCTTGTTTCAGTTTGTTTTTGTTAATTCTTATTGTTATTTGTATATTATATCAACCAATAAAAAATTTCTCTGGTGCTGCTTTTAGTTTTGTGATAAATAAATTAAATTTAAAATATTTTAATTTGACTGAAGCCAATCGAGCAGAGGAACCTAGAGAAATACTATAATCCTAGCTTTGCTTTACTTGCTGGAATTTTGCCAAATTAAAAATAGAATATTTTCCAACGTTATTAAAAAAGGTGAATTTCCTCAGAGATGAGACAAATGAACCAGAATGCAGAGAATATTTTAGTCAAGTTATTTAAGGATGAAATGAAAGTGAAACGAAAAGACTTTCTAGTCCTTTCTGTAGTGAAAATTACCGTTCCATTTTCATGAAATGAAGTACGCATGACCTAATTACAAAGCAAAGGATTAGCATCGTATGACATGTGAAATGGATAAAAAATGATAATTACCATAATTTGCCGAGTCCCCACTTCCTTACTTGATACTGATGACTTCCAGATCAAAAATTCAAGCTCTCAGCCCATGAAACCCCCATAGTAACAAATCAAACAACAACATCAGCTAAAGGAAAACATAATTAGCCCAATCAATGGAAACTGGTCCATAGAATTTGAGAAGAAAATACCTTTTCCAAAAAAAAGGAGCGTATTCCACAAAATATGAAAAGCATACAGGGTTAAGGTCACACTGCATGATTATAGGTGACCATCATTGAGGATATTGAAATTGACAGCGTAGTTTTCCCAGGAAAATGAGAGATATTTGAATAATTTATGATGTGAGTTTTTCTACATAGCTATTGATGAAATATAAATTATAATTTCCTTATGCATTAAAAATATTTATGAAATCAAACATTTGGCTAAAAAGTTATGCCTGGCACAGACACTTTCACTGAATTCTGTCTGATTCTCAATGACTTCTGGACTTCTTTAATACCAAGTGAGTTGGATTTGTATGAATATGTTTGAGGAATAATGTGAAGTTCTAAAATTCATGTTAGGTAAATTAGGCAGTTCATTCGATAATAGAGTATAATATCGAACTAAGCTAATGCTAAAGATGAGCACTGATAAATATATGAATAATTAGTTGTTGGGAGAAATCCTATGGAGGCAGGAAAAATGGATTAAAGGCATATTGAGCGGCAGTGGGATGTTGAAGACTGCAATAGAGGAGAGAATGTTAGGCAAACGAGGAAAGGGCAGAAAAAGAATAGGGATATTGGACAGGATGAAGGGAGGAAAGAAGTACGAGTAGGTTGAGATGAAGAGAGACCTGATGTCGAGTAGGGTGCTGGATGGGGTTTTGTTAGGAGTCACAAAATGTTTATTTGGCAGTTATGTCCATCCAAAAACCTACCTTAACTGGTAGATTACCTAGTATATATATATATATATATATATATATATATATATATATAGTGAAAGTAACCTGGGTAAAGAGTTACAGCCATTCGTTTTTACATATCATGTTCAGGTAAAAATAGAGTTTGTTTGGCCTAGTAGGCTAATTAATTTATCTTTAAAAACTGAGGGAACTGCTACCACATAATTTTTTATTTACTTTGCAATGGAGGAGTGACTGGAAGTTGAACAAGAGAAAGTTTAATTTTGGCATAGGGTGTCATTAAACATGTAACATCATTAAAGAAGGTATTAATGTTTGAAAGACATTATATCCCTTTTGAGATATGCTGAACTAAAAAATCTTCATTTTATGATAGCTGCTCAATAAAGTGTGATCATAAATTTATTATTCCCATAATATGTGAAAAAATTCAATTTTATTCATATTACAAAATATTTAATGTATATGTGTTGCCAATTGCATTGATTTGACTCTAGTATTTTAACATCTCATGAAATCCTAGCAAAACTGAATCAGCAGCGGCAGAAGCGAAGGTATCACAGAAATAGTAGTAGATTTGAGGGATAACCAACTTATCTGCCACCTGTGTATGTCTCCGACTTTTCAGGTATGTTTGATGGGTCTAGTCGCAATGGGCATTGTCAGGAAGAGGGGTAAGACATAGGTATCCATTATCTCCTGTACTGTTCAATATGTGTGTTGAGGAAATGGTTAAAGAGACATGGTAAGAACCAGAAAATGAAAGTTAGTCTGGAATTCATAAAATCAGTTAGGTTTGTAGATGAATAAGCTTTAGTCAGCCAGCCAGGTGTGGGGTTGCAAACATTGCTGGGCACATTAGGAAATCAGTGTGATAGTTATGGGATGAGAATCATTGAGCACAAGAAATAGGAAGGCTACGTTAAGCCATGAAATAGGGGGACAAAAACTACATCAGGTGGGGCAGTTTACCAATAGGTAGTGTATGGAACCGAGATAGTTAAATAAGCGGTGGACATAAATGAAAAAATTGCATTAGGAAAAGAAGCTGTCAGGAGGAGAATGGTGTTGACAGGAACGTCAAGCAAGGGTGCTAAGAAAAGATAGGTGAAAACTTTGATATGGAGTGTGGTGTTGTACAGCGTGGACATTTAGGTCATTAAAACAAGATGATAGAGAGGCTAGAGATGATAGATCAAACAGAGCAGAGAAGTAGCATCAGAGAGGCTTTTGAGATATGGGTGTAAAAAATAAAATTTACGGAAAGGAAACAAACGAGTTAGTACTTGGCTTTGAGGGGGAAAGAGAGAGAGCATAATGAAAAAAAACCAAATGGAGGCAGGAAAGATGGATTTAGAGCGTTGTGATTGGCGATGGAATGTTTAGGGATGTGATAGAGGGGAGAATTTTTGGTAATCTAGGTAGGTAGAGGAGAAGGATAAGCATGTTGTACGGAATGAAGAAAGGTAAAATGTCTGCGGAATTGAAAAGGGGTTAATTGTAGTGTGGGGATCAGGTTGTGTTTTGTTAGTCTACTCTAACAATTACATGGCGTAAAGTTTGTCTACCCAAAACCTACCCCAGTTAACGGTCGAAAACCAAAGTAATTAATTGCGTCAGCGTCATTCGTCGTAAGTTTAAACATCCAGTTTGCTTATGCCTGTTTCTTAAAATTAAAAATTCTCGCCCCTACGTCGCCTGTCAAACCGTTGCTCTCCTGTTACCATTATTTTATCGGCAGAGTACATATGTATGTTTGAATTTTCGCAGCCTGAGTGAAGAGAAATGCTGCTACTTACGCCATTGCTGTTTCTTCTCTGGTTTGACGTAGACATCCAGTTTTCGTCACCCGTGACAATGACGAGGTTAAAGATTGGGTCCAATGCTTCCTCAATGACATGGCGGCGAGCTGGTATATCATGGACACACAACAGCCGTCTCAGGGCCTACAACAATGCATCGACCGAAATGACAATTATGTAGAAAAAAAGAGAAATGTTCGTGGTTCAAAATGATACATAATTTATTCAATTTAAGCGTTTCTTAATATTTATAAAAAAATGAAGACCTTGCTTTTGGTTTTAGAATAAGATTAATATACAGGTACTAATGCACTACTAAAGGTATTAATATACCTGTACGTGGCTACCTTCTGACAAAGGTGGAGGAAGGATTCTGACGCATTTCTAGGTAGCATATTTTCGAGTAACTACGAGAGAGAGAGATTAGTCTAGTTTGGAGGAATTTTTCTTTGTAGATCAAATGTGAGGGATACCATATGTGGTTGCCATGTGGATAAGGAACGCAAACCTTCAGAAAAAGTGAATGGAATGTGCTATGAACAGCTGGATGTTTAAATAATGCTAAATTACATGACAGAATACACATGTTCCTTATCTCAGGAATGTTTACTCAATTCATTGCATTGATTGAAATGCGGCTATCAAATGATTATTCATTAATGAAGCGATTCCCTAATTGTTCAATTTCACTGGCTTTACGTAATCACTTCTGAAATTATTCTCACAAGTTCCAAGATAATTTCAATCCCGATTGGTGGTTAATTCACGTTCACCCTAGTTGATCAATATAAATTAAATTTTGAAGAAATAGTATAAAATACCCATAAAAATACCTATAAGAGTTTTAATGAACCATGTCATAGCGATCATCGATGCCCCTGCGACCCTCAATGAAAAGCCAAACGGTCATTTCGCAGCTGTTCAGTCCGCCGAGCATGTATCTTATGCACTCGAACCATTGCTGGCCTTCGGGGGTGGCAAATGGTGCGACGGCACCGGACACCGCTAACACGGCCCCGCCGAGGCCCCGAATTTTTTAGAAATTTGTTACATTATACTTCATTCCCATGGGTTTTGTTGAATTTTACTTTTGTTTTAGAGCGCAAAAGCTGAAATGAATGGAAAACTAAAAAAACATGAAACTGCTTAAGAACATAAAAAAAACTCAATTAATTAAATTCAGCATTAAGAGACCAACCGCAGAAACGTTCCTTTACCATTTGAATCAAACTTAAGAATTTAAAACGTAAATGTAAAACCTAATATTACCGTTAAATTGATTTAAAACTGCAGTTTCTATAACACAAAATGCTGCGGCACGAATTCTCCAGTGTCAACGCGAAGAATAACTTATAAGCTATAGGAAGCTTGCAGCACCCTTTGTCGTTGCGCGGTTATTATTTGCTGCCTTGTCGAAACCATAATATTTCCCCCTGATCCATTGTTACCGCTCCCACTACATTATAACCACAACGTCAGACCCCGCACAGTGGCAGCTGCACAAGGCGCAGCTCACCAGTAAGGGCGCCTCTGATTCGAAGGTCCAGTCGATTTCCCACAGTTCAAAATCTTAAACGTTTGAACTGTTTCCTTATGAAACTATGTCATGAATTATGGCAACAAAAACGCTTCTTTACTTAGTTGGTGATGATGCTTCTATATTGTTGGGTTTGACGTTTATATTTAATTCTTGAACAGATATACTAATAATGTATAGCATTTGCAGTTGTAAAATTGATAAATGTTTGAACATGTATGTCTAAGACTTGATATACACAAATATGTAAATTGCTGCATCAGTTAATTGACGCATATTGAATACCTTTCCATAAAATGCTTGATGTGGATCTACTTGCGGAAATGCGATTGCGATGCTACCATAAACACAGTAATCAACCCGAAGGTCGGTTTAGTAGGTGATGGTAGAGCTCACCCGTGTACCAAGCCCGACGGAGTGTGAATAATCACACATCAGGGTAGGGGGGCCAGTTCCTTTCCCTGTGCCGGTTATGGTTTCCCAGGAAGACCTGGTACCCGAAAAATCAACTAGCTTGGGTGGAGCTGCAGGTGCCCAAAGTGCCTTGCCCGGGAATCGAACCCGGGACCCTCCGGTCAGTAGTCCAGCGCTCTACCCACTAGACCACCGCGACCCGCTGCGATGCTACATGATCGCGGAAATATTCTGACCCAGCAGCATCATAATTTGGAGCATTATTATTTTTTTCAACAATTGTACGTTTCTTTTACTTCTCATGGTTTTTTCCTATCTGACCCCTGATACGGTTGGTGAGGACAATGATTAAATTGTCGAGGTCCATTAACAGTCAATAGGATGACGATTCTCAGTTTTTACTACATATCGTTTCCTTGAAATTTAATTTAATTACCCTCAGTTGGACTGCTTATGTTTTCATTATTTAACGATATTTCTGGAGGAATTTCATACTATACGAATGGGTGTTTCACCACTCATCCTTGACCCGTAATAGCATGCATGCACAAACTTGAGAAGCGGGATTTAACAACTAAGATATTGTTCTGTTAACGACTATACTAAGCACTGTTCATCAGTTTTACTTGTTAACTGCTCCTCCATTATCTTCCATAGTCCCTCGAAAGTTAATTGCTAGTTCATATTTCGGGTGCATGGAGCGCTGCAAACAAATGATTTTACCAGTACGAAAAAACAGTAACAAGCCTCAAAACCCAAAAAGAATGCTGAAAACTTACCCACGATTTGAGCGCTTTCCTTTTATGGTACGAGTAAGAAGCACATTTAACTCATACCGCCAAAATTAAGAAGTCTATTATTTCATGCTGTGTAAAGAGAAAACTACGTACAGAGCTAATACATTAAATATGTGGCATAAGTGAAGTTGTAAAGGAATGGCTAATTAAAACTTTAAAGTGCGCAATTTGATTACAGTTATTGTGCAGCTCAAAACTGTATCAATGAGACAACAACAACCATCATTCACATCTTCACTTTTGACCCGCATGTACATTAACTGATATACCCGATCTGTTTTTGTAATTTTTGAGAATGACATTGCCTTCATTTTTTCATTGATATTTAGTCCAAACCTATCCCCTTAATTCTGTGCGCGTTCGGCGATGATTACACAGGCCTACAAAAAAAATTTTTTTTTGGTGCCGGGAATCTTTGTGATAATTTTAACTATATTTGTAGAGCTGAATCCAAATATGAAATCCGTTTTTATTTAACAGCTCTACTTTTTTAGATATGGCACATCTTACGATTAGTTGTTTTAATATTTGATATATTCCGGAAAATAATTTTCAAAGTTAAATAAATCAATAAGTATACTAATTTATAACCACTCTGCGGTGTTCCTTTTATTTTCAATAAACTGTCAATAAGTTTTATGTATATTTCTATATTGTAGGCCAATGAGATTTCCGCATTTTGTCTGTAAAACATGTACTGAACATCTGCGGCAATGGACAACAGGGCAAAGGAAAAGTCTAAAATTTGGTGTGCCAATGGTGTGGAGAGAACCTGTGAACCATATTGACGACTGTTATTTTTGCATAGTAAATGTTTCGGGAATTAGTCGAAAAAATCGCCACAAGTGGACATATCCAGATTTGCCTTCAGCTAGACGCCCGGTACCCCATTCAGAAGAAATACCGATCCCAATATTTCAGACGTTACCAGATACTATATCTAAGGAAGAATTTGAGTTATTTGAAAACATTTCTTATTCTATTGACGATAGTGGCAGTGACTACGAGGGGGTATCAACAATTCCTCAACTATTTAATCAAGATGAACTAAACTGGGCCGGCCCCGGTGGCGGCGGGGTAACGTCCTCGTCTACCAACTGAGAGGTCACGGGTTCGATTCCCATCTGGGTGGATTTTTCTCCATCCAGGGCTTGGCTGTATGTAATTGTCTTCAATGTAATGTATGTAATGTAAGGGTTAGGTGGAAGAAGGGACTATTTAGTCTCAACCTCGCCCAATTAAGTGGATAATAAATAAATAATAAATAAATAAGCCATCTTGCTAGAGAACTGAACTTATCGAAGGAAGCATCCGAACTACTAGCATCAAGACTGCATGAAAAGAATTTACTGCAACCCGGTACAAAAATAAGTTTTTATCGCACAAGGGAAAAGGATATGCTACCCTTCTTTTGGAAAAAATGGGACTACTATCACAATATGATGCTAGTGATTGGCGTTTGTTTATTGATAGCTCCAAGCGTAGTTTAAAATGTGTACTTCTTCAAAATGGTAACAGGTTTGGCGCAATACCAATCACTCATTCAACTAAAATGAAAGAAGAATACGATACAATAGCATTGGTCTTACAGAAGATAAAATACCAGGAACATCGCTGGGTGATTTGTGTAGATTTAAAAATGGTGAACTTTCTTCTTGGGCAGCAAAGTGGCTACACAAAATATCCTTGTTTCTTGTGCCTCTGGGATAGCAGGGACAGACAAAACCACTGGATTAAGAAGGAGTGGCCTAAGAGAGAAAACTTGGTTGTTGGGAAAGAAAACATCATAGCTGAATCTTTATTCGAAAGAGAGAAAATCATCTTACCGCCTCTACATATTAAACTAGGCCTAATGAAGCAATTTGTAAAGGCTCTTGACAAGGATGGACCATGCTTCGGCTACTTAAGACTAAAGATGCCCCATATAAGTATTGAAAAACTTAAAGCTGGTATTTTTGAGGGGCCACAAATCAGACAACTTACAAAGGATCCTGCTTTTGTCGAGTCAATGAATGAGATTGAAAAAAATAGTTGGATGTCATTTGTTGAGGTCATAAAAAATTTTCTAGGAAATCACAAAAGTGAAAATTATATTGAGCTGGTAAACATTATTCTCAGTAACTTCAAATCACTTGGATGTAATATGAGCACCAAAGTTCACTACCTACACAGCCACTTAGACAAGTTTCTTGGAAATTTAGGAGACACAAGTGAAGAACAAGGTGAAAGATTTCACCAGGATATAAAAACAATGGAAGCTCGCTACCAAGGAAGATGAGATAACCATATGATGGCAGATTACTGCTGGTGCTTAAAACGAGACTGTTTGAACAAAGTGCACTCAAGAAAATCGCGCAAAAGAAGCTTCCGATGTGTTGAGTGATGTTTTTATGTATTTTTTCTTTTCAATTTGTTTTATTACAGTAAAAAAATTTAGTATTTGTGTTCAATTGTATTGCAAAATTCTGTTGTGTTTGTGGGTGATTTAACAGCCCTAGAAATCAATCAAGTCTTTATATTTAGTGGGTTTTATTATTAATATAATATTCCCATATCATCATTTAGAAGATTTTTTTACGTAAGTAACAACATATCTATATCTTGAAAACTATAGCTGATAGGAAAAAATTAGTGTCATAATTGGATTCAAGCCACTGAGCAACCACAAGGAGGAAGAAGTCGATAGGATGTATGATGAGTTAGAGGATATCATCGCGAGTGTTCCTGCAGGGAAACATTTGATAGTGATGGGGGATTGGAATGCGACGGTAGGCGAAGGAAGAGATGGTGGTGAGGTGGGGGACTATGGGTTAGGCACGAGGAATGAACGCGGGGAGAAAGCAATTGAATTCTGCAGGAGACAGGGGTTAATCATCACTAACACATGGTTTAGACACCACAAAAGGCGTAGGTATACATGGAAAATGCCAGGTGACTCAGAAAGGTATCAGTTAGATTATATTATGGTTAGGCACAGGTTTAGGAGCAGTGTGATAAATTCGCACAGTTTCCCAGGAGCGGATGCGGACTCTGACCACAATTTAGTTGTTATGAAATGTAATGTTCGTTTCAAGAAGATAAGGCAAGGGCGGCGGGTTAAAAAATGGAATTTAGAAGCAGTAAATGAATTAACGAGGAAGGAGTATCAGGAGTCTGTAGAGAAAATGATGGATGACGGTAAAGAACTGAGTACTATCGAATAAAAATGGGAATGTATCAAGAAAGGGATATTGGAAGCCGCTAAAGACACTATAGGAACCGTTAACGGGAAAAGGATAAGGAAACCATGGGTAACGGATGAGATGATTGCAAAGATGGATGAGAGAAGAAAATGGAAAAATGTAAACACAGAGTTAGGCAAAATGAAGTACAAAGAGTTAAACAATAAATTGAGAAGGGCCACAAATAAAACAAAAGAAGAATGGTGGAAAACGCAATGCGAGGATATGGAAATTTTACAGAAGAAGGGTGAAATCGGTGCTCTATACAGCAAGGTTAAGTTATTATCGGGAAGTAAGAAGGCAAGATCTGTGCTAACAGTTAAAGATAAATGGGGTAAGATAATAGTTGAACCAGGAAAAATCCAAGAGAGATGGAAGGAATATATAGAAACACTGTATGGTAAAGAACTTAGGCCGACAAGGTTATACATAGAAAAGGAACATGACGTAGAAGAAGATAGCTTAGGTCCAGGCATACTCGACGATGAAAGAGAAAGGGCATTAAAGGAGATGAAAGCAAATAAGGCTGTGGGGGTGGACAATATTCCTGTAGAAATGTTGAAATGGTTAGGGAAAGGTGGGAAGAAGGCCATATATGGACTGATTCGTAGTATCTATGAGGAAGGAATCTGGCCGGAAGATTTTGTGAGATCGGTGTTAGTTCCTATTCCAAAAAAGGCAAAGGCTTCGTCATGTGAGGATTACAGAACAATAAGTTTGATATCCCACGCAGGTAAAGTTATTCTCAGGATCATCAACAAAAGGATAGAGAGTAAGGCAAATGATTACTTAGGGGATGATCAGTTTGGGTTCAGGAAAGGAAGAGGTACGCGTGATGCCATTGCAGTAATGAGATCACTAGTCGAGAGGAATATAGAATACAATCAGGACGTTTTTGCCTGTTTTGTAGATTTCGAAAAAGCGTTTGATAGAGTGAATTGGGAAAAATTAATGCGTGTATTGCAGAAAATAGGAATGGATTGGAGGGACAGGAGACTGATCCGCAACCTGTACATGTCTCAGACTGCTCATGTGCGAGTGGGGAACGGAGAGTCCGGATGGGCAGTGTTAGGAAGAGGTGTAAGGCAGGGTTGCCCATTGTCACCGGTACTGTTCAACGCATATGTAGAGGAAATGATTAAAGAGGCATGGGAAGAACTGGAGGTAGGAATGAAAGTCGGAGGGGAATTCGTAAAATCGGTTAGGTTTGCTGATGACCAAGCATTAGTTGCTCAGTCAGCCAAGGGGTTGCAAGCATTGTTGAGTGAATTGGAGGTTCAGTGCGATAAATATGGGATGAGAATCAATATTAGTAAAACAAAGGTTTTGCGATTTTCCAGAAAGAAAAAGGCTAAGCTAAATATTAAAATAGGCGGGGAAAAAATAGAGCAGGTAGAACAGTTTACATATCTCGGAACTGTTTTGGACCAACACGGTCAAAGTGGTAGGGACGTAAGGAGAAGAATTGGGCTAGGCAAGGAGGCTTTCTCAAGGAGGAGGGAGTTGATGACGGGGGCGTTGAGTAGGGATGTTAAGACAAGACTCGTAAAAACCCTGATATGGAGCGTAGCTAAGTACGGCGCGGAAACGTGGTCGCTGAAGCAGGAGAATAGACGTAGATAGGAGGCTTTTGAAATGTGGGTGTGGAGAAGAATGGAGAAGGTGAAATGGACCGAAAGGAAAACAAATGAGGAAGTACTAGAAATGGTGGGGGAGGAGAGGGGTTTGTTGAGAGAAATCCTATGGAGGCAGGAAAAATGGATGAAAGGCGTATTGAGCGGTAGTGGAATGTTGAAGAGGGTAATGGAGGGGAGAATGTTGGGCAAGCGAGGTAAGGGTAGGAACAGGATAGGGATGTTGGACGGGATCAAGGGAGGAAAGAAGTACACCGAGATGAAGAGGGACCTGATATAGATTAGTTTGCTAGGTGGGGAGTCACAAAATGTTTATTTGATAGTTGTGTCCATCCAAAAACCTACCTTAACCGGTAGATTACATAATAAAAAAATTGGATTCAGCACCCCAATTGTTCTTTAAATCAGCATTAAAAGCTCCGGCACCAAAACCACTGTTGGCCTGTGTTATTACCCCTTGGCTGACTTAAGTTTCATCATCTGATTTTAATGAGTTTACCACTCACTTTCACTCCTACCTCCGTCTTTTCCTGACCCTCTCATCATTTCCTCCGTGTATACGTTGAAAAACACTGGTGATAATGCTTGGTCATGTGTTGGCTCACTGACCAACCCTATTTCACTCGATTTTGCCGGACATTTAATTTAACAATTGAAAATAACTTCGTCACATTGGGGATTAAATGATGAAATCATTAATTAAATGAACTAAATGATGAAATTACTTTTTTGAGCTATCGTTGAACGCATTTACATAATGCAGATGGTTACTTATTTAACCTTTTAAAGCTTTCATATCGGGAAAGGATCCATTTCTCGAAAAACTTGACGCTGGGATTTAAATGAAAATACACCGTTTGACTCTGTTAAATATTTTTCGTGTTTCTGTCGGCGATCCCTATGGAAATATGTATATAGGGACCCTCAAGCTCCGGGAGGAGCAGAAGGGAACATAAGTGGGAAACGGGGATCAGTGGTGGGAATAGGGATATTCATGCTTCAAATCCCCATGGAAAGGTTACAGGAGGGAATGTTCAAGTGACCTCGAGGTCACCTGAAAACGATTTCGCCATTCTCCCGATTCCATCTGTGCATGGGAATGAGATTTTTTAGCACAACGCCTCGAAAACTGTCAATCAGAAATTGAAGCATCGTGAAATTTCATATTTTGAATTTTTCATTTAAGTTGGAAGAATGATTAGATTTTGTAAAAAAATGAACTCATCAGAAGTGACTCTCGACTGGAGGACATTTCACTGTTTTAATAATTATCTCGGTTAGAAATCCAATATTTGTGTACGGGGTATGTTCAAAAAGTTCCCGAACATTTTAATAAAAAAATGCTTCAGTAACAAATCATTGGTCAGGGTCCCTTTCAAAGTGGCCTCCTCCCCAACGTTACGTACACTTATCCTAACGGTGTTCGAAACAGTCCTGGAAAGCTTCTTTCGGTATGCTCCTCCGTCGAATTTTTCTCAACCTCTGGAAGGTTGGCCAATCTTCTTCCTTTGAGAGATAGTTTTTAGTTTGGGGAACAGGAAAAAGTCACATGGAGCCAGGGCTGGTGAGTCGGGTGAGTGGGAAAGCACAGCTTGTCTTGTTTTTGGCTGAAATCTCATGGGTTCTGAGAGACGAATCAACCGGCGCGTAGTTGTGGTGAAAAACTACTCGCCGCTCCTCCAAAGTTCAGGACGTTTTCGCCTGATTCTCTCTCTAAGGCGTTTCATAACCCCCAGGTGATACTCCACGTTGACTCTCTGTTCTTAAGGTAGTTATTCGTGAGACGAAAAACCTCCTTTGCATTGAAAAACAGTCAATAGTCTATCTTGACATTCGAGCGAACTTGTAAAACTTTTTTTTGGGGGGGGGGGGAGATGTTTCACCAACCCATTGTGAAGATTGCCCTTTTGTTCACAATCACTCAAAAATTACAATTCATGAATTTCTTCAATGTTTTTCCAGCTTTATCGACAGTGTACACCGAGTGAGGCTGATTTGACTCTTTACGCGATCCCGTTAGAATTTCCACGTTCGTGATTTGATCCATCAATTTGATTATCATCATTTTCCTGGAACGCCACATGTTCAATGCTACTTACTAACGTTAGAACGATCCCGTTAGAATTTCCACGTTCGTGATTTGATCCATCAATTTGATTATCATCATTTTCCTGGAACGCCACATGTTCAATGCTACTAACTAACATTCCTTATCCAGCTGTCGTCAACGTCAACCGTCTTACATCCTTAAAGAAGAGAGTTTCAAGTTGGCGTTGATGAGGTATTTTCTAATTTCGATGACATTATTGAAGTTGTAAAAATTTATACAAGCGAAAGAGCATTTGCATGCCTCATCTATCAAAACACAACTGAACATCCAGAACTACAATAATTCCCTCTTCGCTTCCACATATTTCCTTCCTGCCTATTTTCCTTAAGTTCAATGTGCCCATCTAACTTCTATCCCTTCCTCGCTTGCCTAATGTTCGTGAGTTTCCGCATCAGTTCAACCGCAATCGATAGTTTTCTTGTCCTTTCCCTCTTTACTTTTCCTATAGATTTGTTTGCGGCTTTCGATATCCAATTTTTCATATGTTCTCATTTTTCTCCAGTTGTACCCCCATTTCTCTGTCCTCACTCACAGTTCACTCTGTACCTTTTATTTAACAGGACTCCTGCTCAGATCTATATCTCCATCAGTGTTGTATGGGATAATTAATGAAGGTGGCTTCTCGTTGTCTTCTTTAATAGTACTTTTAACGTGACATCATCACTCAAATGTCCACCCCACCGGGGTCAGACGCCTTCTCAGCTGGCTCTATAAGGAACAGACGCCGCGCGGACTATCTTTCGTCTGGTTCTTTCTTTTCGCTCTAGCTGATATGGGTAATAGAGATACCCACCGCCGAGGACAGATTCAAGCGCTACTTCTTCTCGTATTCTCCTGCTTCAGTGACTACGTTTCCGCGCCGAACATTACTATGCTCCATATAAAAATTTTGATGAGCCTTTTCTTAATATCCTTACTCAACGTCCCGGTCTTCAAATTCCTCCTCCTTGTGAAAGCCTCTTTGCCAAGTGCATTTTTTCTCCTTACATCCCTACTACTTTGACCATTTTGATTCAAAACATTCCCGGGATACGTAAACTATTTCACGTACTCCAGGTTTTCCTCTCCTATTTTAATGTTAAGCTTAGCATTTCTCTTTCTGGAAAACCGCACAAACTTTGTTTTATTAATATTGATTCTCATCCCATATCTATCGCACTGAATTTCCAATTCACTCAGCAATGCTTGGAACCCCTTGGCTGACTGAGCAACTAATGCTTGGTCATCAGCAAACCTAACCGATTTTACGAATTCCCCTCCGACTTTCATTCCTACCTCCAGTTCTTCCCATGCCTCTTTAATCATTTCCTCTACATATGCGTTGAACAGTACCGGTGACAATGGGCAACCCTGCCTTACACCTATTCCTAACACTGCCCATCCGGACTCTCCGTTCCCCACTCGCACATGAGCAGTCTGAGACATGCACAGGTTGCGGATCAGTCTCCTCTCCATCCAATCCATTCCTTTTTTCTGCAATACACGCAATAATTTATCCCAATTCACTCTATCAAACGCTTTTTCGAAATCTACGAATTAGGCAAATACGTCCTGATTGTATTCTATATTCCTCTCGATTAGTGATCTCATTACTTCAATTGCATCACGCGTACCTCTTCCCTAACACGTCCCCATCTGCATATATATATATATAAATTTGGCTTCTAATAAAAAATATAAATTGATTTTAACGTCCCCACCTGTGAATCATTGTTTATAGCAGCAGAAAACTACGCTGATCTCTTTTCGTTTTATATAGATATGATTTTACTTGAATACTATCGTGAAGTGAGCATGAAGGATCGTTAATATCTATCACTTCCGGAATTAATACCCGATTCTATTCGCGTGGTGTAATATGTCTATAAGCGTCATGGACAGCATAGAAGTTAGGACGTTGTTCTAGTGACTGAAGATCCAAGCGATCACACTCCTGGACACACCAGCTTCATCCAAGCTGCGTGAATTTTATGGAAATGCTGGAATTTTTTTATGGAAATGTGTGTGTTGAAACGAATAAGCTCTATCCTCAAATGTCAAACCAATCTTGAGATTTATTGTAGTGATTGCAGCGTATAAATAATAGTATTAATAATAATACTCTCGAATTAACGAAGAGGCCCGGCCTACATCTCTATGAAAAGTATTTTAATGACTTTCTCTATGCTATATAAAATGTAGATTTGTTTTTAAGCGGAGCCATTAATATTATATTATTATCATGTATTTTTACAGTAAAACTTCTGAATACTTGATGTATTCCAAGCTACGCCATTATCTGTTCCAAACTACGTCCCCGCACTTGATTCGATCCGAAATAGTTTGTAAACGGCATCTTCAATTTCTACTTTTTATTAGAAATTAATTGTTCTAAAAATTACAAAGTTCTTTTCGTAAAATTTCGCTCAAATCGTCAGTTTTGGTTAAGGCGGAAATATTATTACCTAAACCACTTGACAACAACCGGCTGGTTCTTGGAATGGTCATTTCTTTGTAGATGTGTTTGCGTTAGGCAAAGAACTCATCACTGCTGTCGGAGAGTTTTTGTCAATTCAGAAATGTGATCAACATAGGAAACCCACACACACGCATCCAAACGGATGGTTTTGTACAAACGCAATACCAATATAAAGAAAAGCCAAACAAATGAGGAACGTTTTTAATTTTACGCATGTTGAGTCACAGAATGGTCACGCGGGGAAGTTTGGGGGGTGGGTGGGGGGCGTGTTAGCGACTTCACCGACAAAATATGATAGACGGGCGGTCCTCCTCTTTCCTCCCAGCTCTGATTCCTAACACTTAATCATTTCTCACCACGAGCACATCTTCATTCTCCAAATACATTTTTCACACCCAAAGCGCCCACTGAAACCTTCCCCGAGGAACCGATCTTTTGTCCCCACCCCTTCCTGCACCTCCCACCCCCCTTACCGCCCGCACATATTTCTTCTGTACTTATCCGCATCCCTTTCGGATCCCACACTCCTCCACCCCCATCCCACCCTCCTTTCTCCCCATCACACTCCCTCTCTCCCCTTCCACTTTCTCCTTGCGGTCCCATTTCTCGCTCTTCCGACGATCAATGCGCTTTCCCGGACGGGCGGGCGATTTTGTGATTTCTTGCGCCGCATGGACCAATCTTGTAATATTTCTCTCTTCCTCTCTCTCTCTCTCTCTCTCCTCCACCTCCATTCATTTCTCTCTCTCTCCACTTTATTCCTCAGACCACTTCCCGACAACTATCGCTCAACTAGTCTGCGGTTGACAGCAGATACATCGCGAGACCAAAAGTAGACGGTGGTGGGAGTGGCGGAGGGAGGGAGACTGTTTCCCGAATAAGTCTCGAATATTATTTTTCCCCCGTGCACCCGGAAGTGGACGACTTGTGTGCTTCACTAAACTTCTCTTCGCACTCCAACTACCCTCGCCCTCTTTTTCTCTCCAACCGTGACATGAGCAGACAATGTGGGACAAATTGCTGCCTCTCATGTGGCAAAAGGAGATAAAAGTTTCTACAAAAGAGATGATTCCAACAAACTAAGCAAGGACTATTAATCCACACAGCTCCATTTCTCTTTGCCGCTGAAAACATCTCGCGATCTTACTCTCTATACGCCTTTTTTCTTATGCTGAGCGGATCTCACAGATTTTTATTTACGAGAAAAGAACGCCTTTCCGTTTAGTTTCTCTTATTTCGCCCGAAACAGATCGTGACCCGTGATGTACATGTTGCCGTAGGTTCTATTGCGGCCGAGTAACCAGATCTTGCACCACATCTGTCCCCATGGAATTTGAACGCATGAACTTTTCGTGAAAACTTGGGCATGTTGTCCGTCGGAGAGAGTATGAAATCTCCAGGGATTACGATTTTTGGCGTGGGTACCATAAGAGCCATCCCAAACACCATCATTTTTTTAAGCTCCTCCGAAGGTTCTTTCAGCATGCATTGTTAATACGATTATTTTTTCCCCTCATCGCTTTTTTTCTCACCCTTTCAAATTCCTCTTTTTGAGAATTACGATGGGGAAAAACACATAAGTAGCTCTCTTTCTGAAAATTTTCTCAGAGTGTTTCACCCGATATGAATAAACAAAAAACAAATGTTTCAATGTAACTATTAAGCAATGCATTAGTACATGAACATTACATTGACACCACCTCCATGTTGATCTTGAGATAAAAGGAAAATTTTCATACGTCTTAAGCTGCTTGTAGGCATATTCGATCTACATCAACCCAGTAAGCCGCCTCAAGGGTGTGTCGTGAGGGTGTTAGGGTACCAGGCATTGCTGCAGAGTTATTAGTTCATGCATACACTTGAAAAAATTTTAGCTCATTTAAAAAATCTCTCGTGCACATAAATGCCTCTGTGTGTGTGTGTATATATATATATATATATATATATATGTATACTTTTTATACTGTGAGTGTCCTTCATTTATTTTTCTGTGCGTTGAATATTTTGTATCCGTGTGTTTGTGCGTCGCCGGAGAGCGTCAACTTCAAAGATATATATATAAATATAAACACAGTAATCAACCCGAAGGTCGGTTTAGTAGATGATGGTAGAGCTCACCCATGTACCAAGCCCGACGGCGTGTGAATATTCACACATCAGGGTAGGGGGGCCAGTTCCTTTCCCCGTGCCGGTTATGGTTTCCCAGGAAGATCTGGTACCCGAAAAATCAACTAGCTTGGGTGGAGCTGCAGGTGCCCAGCGTGCCTCGCCCGGGAATCGAGCCCGGGACCATCTGGTCAGTAGTCCAACGCTCTACCCACTGGGCCACCGCGACCCACAATATAAATACATATACACACACAGTCAGAGAGTTTATACACATATGTAGTACTTGATCAATACATAAAATTCTCGTAATCCAGCAAATTTAAAATTTTATATTTTATTAATTATTTTATAGAATAAGTACATTAATATTTTGTGACAGTGTCTCTCTTATTTTATCCCGGTTGTCAAATTCGTCAATATAATCTGATAGCATAATAATTAACTTTGTGTCGCAAAAAAAATGCCTTGTACTTTTTTAAAACTGTCTTGTCTGATCTCTTTGAAAATCAAGAGGCACCCAGCCTGATTCCTCTCGCGTACCCGTGAAGCTTACTCATTCTTCGTAGCAATTTTAACAAACCTAACGAATTTTGGGCCAGCTGAAAAAGGTCAATGTAGTGCTAACAGTGACATCTTTTAAGATTGTTCAAAGCATCTGTGTTTAAAATATCGGTCGGTAATTACTCGGGTTCTCCATATCGCCACCTTTGTAGAGAGAGGGGTTATGGGAGGTAGCCTCCAGTCACGTAGTATTGAACTTTCTTCTATCGATTAGTGAAAAAGGGTTTTTAAATAAGGTGTGGCATCTATCTTAAGTATTCTAGCGCGGATTAATTGCAGAACTAAGACTTAAATTGGTTTTATATTTCGGATCTGTTCTTCTATGGCCTCCTATGGGACAATAATATGTCGCTCGTGAGCTCTTCAAGTAAGTGAGGGACTTTTTTTTGATTTAAGATATTTGGTGTAGAGATTCTGAAAGAAATTATTCAAAATATTTGCATTTTTTACGCTGCATGTGAAAAATTCGCCATTTCCTGCCTTCTTTATAGAATGCACAGTTGGATGCTTCCTTTGTGTTTCTCTGACGTAAGACCCCAATGATTTCAAGTTATTCTCTAAACACTCACATAGCATTTTGCTTTTAAAGGTACATAAGGCTTGGTGCATAATCTTTTTCCCTTTTGCTCGACATTCTTTGAGTTTATTTTTCAATCTCTTCCTTTGATTTTCGTCATTTATTTTTAAACTCTTTTAAAATTTTAGAGGATATTTCTTTGTCTCTTCAACGCCGCTCTAATCTCTCCGTTGTACCCTCGTGGTTCCTTATCAACTCGTTGAAATGTTTGTGGAAGAAACTTCTCTATCCTGTCACGTATAATATTTAAAAGCTTTTTCCGAGTGTGTTCCGTGTCAGCACTGTGAGTTTCCAACGTAATTTCCTCAGGTCAATTTTAACTTCTAACGGAGCCCATTAAAGTTCCCTTAGAGGCTAAAGCACTCTCGGCCGGATACCGAGGGATCCGAGTTTGTATCCCGGTCAAGGCGAATGATTTTAATTGCTCTGAAATTGTTACATTGTTATGCATATTTAGCGGATGACTCAATTAAAAGTTACTGTCGCGTATCTCCCACAGTTTCTTGGAAAGTTCCCGTTATGGAATAGTTATACTTTATCCTTTTCCTTAATCACTTTCATGAACTTAGTTTTCATTTTTTCTACGTAAAATAACTTTGTGATCTCTAATTCCCTCAGTTATCTCCACGTTGGTAATAATAGTTGGTAATAATGGGGTATTACGAGTGGTCGCAAAAATGCCGATTTTTCTATGACGCCGAGTCGGCAATTAAACTCTTTGTTCTAACGAGGATTTGGCCAATATGTTCGGTAGTTTTGGACAGGACTCGCGATTTTTACTGGTTTCCCTACCTAATAATTGCCTCAATTAATTGTCGGTAGATTAAAGTCATTGGCTGCCACAAAAATACCGTGGTATTGAGTGGTGAATGTGTAGGCTTAAGTGTTTATTCTCGACTTCGGATCGATTTCCAGAGGCGCCAAAATTTTTCCACTTTGGAAAAATTCTTGTATTTTCCGATTTTTTTCTAAACTAGGTAAAGAGAAAAGAAGCTCTTACAAATATCTAACCTGAACCAATGGTGAAAATTTCACATTGCTGAAGCAGATCTAGAAGATCGGTCCGGTATCAACTGTGACAGCTACTGACGAGATAGGAAGTCACGGAATCGGTCACAGTACTACGGTGTGGAAGGTAAAGGGAAACTACTATTTTAATCTTCCTAGTGGATGCATATTTACATTAAAATAAAATTCGTTGAAATTCCTGCTGTGCAATATTCTGGAGGTAAAACCCCCAATCTGATCTCAAATGGGACCCCAAGGAGGGAAACATCAGTCAAGGTGGACGCATGCGGGATATGGAATTCTAGATCATTAGCAGCGCGCGGAAAATTGCAAAATGCTAATATGGAAATGGGCACACAAGATATAGACACTCTGGGAGTGAGAGATATTAAGTTGGACGGAAATGGCAACTTCTGGATCGACGGATATAGGATGATCTATTCAGGAGATGATCAGGAGATTGCAGCAATGGGCATCGTACTCAAGTAATAGGCAAGAAGAGTTAACTTGTACGGGCAGTACTCGTACAATTGGAGGATTCTGACGATAAAGTTAAGGGGACAACCTATGGACTCAGTGCTAGTGCAGGCGTATATACCAACGTCCAGCCATTCAGAAAAAGAAACAGGAGTAGGCGAACAACCGGAAGAGGCTCTAGGAGCCTTAAAAGGGAAGGGGAACATGATCGTGATGGGAAACTGGAGCGTTCTGGTCTAAGAGAGTATGGAGCTGAAGCAACTTGGCACAGTTTGAATTGAAAAACGAAACGCCACGGGAGAAAGACACAGAATTCTATAAAGAGAAAAAATTGTAGTGATAAACACCCTCTTTGAGCGACGTCGAATGTATAACTTGGGATGCATGAAGTTTGACCCTCATCCAGCGAAGAGTAGCTCCAGCTAAGAAGGCGTTCATGAAGAAAAAGAAGGAACAGCTATGTTCAAAGAACATTTGCTTACAAGGAAACAGTTCGTTAAAACGTTCTTATGGAGCATAGCACTACAAATAAAAGGCATGGAACATTGTGAAAGTAGCACAGCGAAGAATAGGAGCCTTTGAAACCTGGTGCTGGAGGAGAATGCTGAAGATTAAATGGAACATGGAACATATTAAGTTGGACGTAAAACAGAAAATCCATCAGAGGGTGAGGGAAAAAAACACCTAAAAGAGAAGAATGGAGGGCTGCAGTAAATCAATCTGAGTACTAAAATATTGATGATGATGAATAGTAGTTAACTCGTTTTTGAGGTTGCCATAGATTTTACGGAAATCGGATACTTTGAAAACCCCCATTGAAATTATATTTTAAATTAATTGCAGTTGCCAAAGAAATACTTAGGAGTGCCGAAAAAATAAATCCCTGCCATTCATTTGCTCTCCGAAACTTTGACTATCTTCAGTAGAATAAATTATTGCTATTTTGATCATACAACTGAATGATCTCTTTGAGAGATTATTTACTAATTGGTAAGGTAACTTTTAGGTATTTCGCAGAAAACGATCACTTCCCCATTGTAGCATTAATTTCATTTTTTTTTAGGTAATCTACCGGTTAAGGTAGGTTTTTGGATGGACCCAACTATCAAATAAACATTTTGTGACTCCCCACCTAGCAAACTAATCTATATCAGGTCCCTCTTCATCTCGGTGTACTTCTTTCCTCCCTTCATCTCGTCCAACATCCCTATCCTGTTCCTACCCTTACCTCGCTTGCCCAACATTCTTCCCTCTATTACCCTCTTCAACATTCCACTACCGCTCAATACGCCCTTCATCCATTTTTCCTGCCTCCATAGGATTTCTCTCAACAAACCCCTCTCCTCCCCCACCATTTCTAGTACTTCCTCATTTGTTTTCCTTTCGGTCCATTTCACCTTTTCCATTCTTCTCCACACCCACATTTCAAAAGCCTCCAATCTACGTCTATCCTCTTGCTTTAGCGACCACGTTTCCGCGCCGTACATAGCTACGCTCCATATCAGAGTTTTTACGAGTCTTGTCTTAACATCCCTACTCAACGTCCCCGTCATCAACTCCCTCCTCCTTGAGAAAGCCTCCTTGCCTAGCGCAATTCTTCTCCTTACGTCCCTACCACTTTGACCGTGTTGGTCCAAAACACTTCCGAGATATGTAAACTGTTCTACCTGCTCTGTTTTTTCCCCGCCTATTTTAATATTTAGCTTAGCCTTTTTCTTTCTGGAAAATCGCATAACCTTTGTTTTATTAATATTGATTCTCATCCCATATTTATCGCACTGAACCTCCAATTCACTCAACAATGCTTGCAACCCCTTGGCTGACTGAGCAACTAATGCTTGGTCATCAGCAAACCTAACCGATTTTACGAATTCCCCTCCGACTTTCATTCCTACCTCCAGTTCTTCCTATGCCTCTTTAATCATTTCCTCTACATATACGTTGAACAGTACCGGTGACAATGGGCAACCCTGCCTTACACCTCTTCCTAACACTGCCCATCCGGACTCTCCGTTCCCCACTCGCACCTGAGCAGTCTGAGACATGTACAGGTTGCGGATCAGTCTCCTGTCCCTCCAATCCATTCCTATTTTCTGCAATACACGCATTAATTTTTCCCAATTCACTCTATCAAACGCTCTTTCGAAATCTACAAAACAGGCAAAAACGTCCTGGTATGTGCATGTATTATTATCATTATTCTTAAAAAAATATATTTTATTTCGTATTTTCCTGTAATTACTATAAAAACTACTTCATGAATGAAGTAGTTTTTACAGTGATTATAGGTACAATAGGATTATAGGCATTTGCAGTGAGAGTGAAACACTGTGTCAGCTTCTGGACAAATTTCTTACCTTTCCCAAAGTGCGAGTCACAGGACTAACGTCGGAAAAGATTCCACGGTACACCTGTGAGTAAATTTTGCTATGATTAAGGTGTTTATATATACCCGAGCAAGTGAGTGATTGGTGGGCCACTGGCGCAGAGATAATTCTCTTGTAAGCCCCTGACTGGTGAGTGCTTGAAAAGGGCGAGGATCAATGCCATCTAGTACACCTTAGTCGGAGCAATTTTATCATATTTTCGTTTAATCGTTTTCTTTTCAAACCCCCCTATATCATTTTCTTTTATTTTTATTTAATTTGAATTATGTATTTATTTCTTTCCTTTTCCTCTCTAATTTTCTCCAGACATCTTTTACCCATTTTTAAAAGCGCGGCTGGGGTTCATTTTCCTATAAAAACTACTTCATTATTTGTTATAATGATTGTTGACGTATTTAGGCATAATAACGATGAAGAGTTTGGCGGAAGAAGGAGCACTCTTGTCTCAATCTCTCCCCAATAAAGATGTTTTATTATTTATACTTCTTTCACACAGCTTCAAAAATTAATTTTTTTCTAGCCAAAAAAGTTTGCTTAACCACTATCTTTTAGAGCAAATTTTTTCCAATCTATTCAATTTATCAATACTGTGTAATCTAGCAGTTTTGTAGCACAATTTCAGAAACTCTGAAGACCAATTAAGCTAACTTTGAAAGGAGTGAATATGAAAAATGTAAAAATATCAAATACGCAATATCTTATGCGCCTTTTGGGTACGCTAATTCTTAAGGCTAAGGAAGGAGAGAAAGTGACGAAAAACTTCACTGTGGCTATTTAGATAAGCCAAACAATGATAACTTGGTGATTGCCGTCAGAGGCTTGAAAAATGATCATTTGCTTGCTAAAAAATTGCAAATTAGTGAGACACTCCATTTTTGCCTTACTTCAAAGATGACTCGATCGGAGGTCCTGTTAACAAAGACAATTGTAGCGCCAAGAGTACAAGCAGAGAGACTGGTGAGAAAGCACGGAGAATTCGAAATATTATTACCATATTCTACTTTGGCTCATTCTTTATAACTATAAATATACAATGTAACTTGTTTGATAGCAATGAAAGGATTTGAAAAAGAGTAAAGTTAACTTCCCACTTGAAATATACATGGAACTAAATCAGAATTCTACTATGGGCCCTAACAGTTTCTTCGCGGAAATAAGAGGAAATTTGAGTTACAGTAGAACTAGGGAAGGGAACAGCAACACCTCACGTGGAAATAATAATAAAATATTAGTATCATGTTTGCGAAAAAAAGATCAGCTTCACACCGACCAAGGAAAAACTAATCAAGATGAATTCGAAGTCTACGCTCATCGTGTGCTTTAGCAGTAAAAGAATGACTACACCTGATTTCGAAGGAGTTTGCAAAAAATATAGTGCCTTGCACCTTTAATACAAGGATCTGCTGCGAATTCGCGAACCGGCTAAAGAAAGTGTGTGAAAGTGTGAAAAAGGTGCAATCGACTCGAATAGTTGGGTGCTCAACTACGACAATTCGATCGTGCACAGAGCTATCGTAGATCAGCAGTTCATAAAATATTACGGTTTAAGGCCTCAGAAAATATTAGGGTTTCCCCTATACCCTACGGAAGCCCCCTAATCCCTTAAGTGATTATTGGCCTAATTAAGCTCACTGAAAGTTATCCTTTCATTATCCATCCAAAATGGAAATGAAGTTAAAGGGCACTTGGCACCATTATGAAAATCATCGGGAATCGCCGAAGGCACTGATCGTGTTCACTAAGGACTCCTGCTCCTTCCTATTATGACAGGAATATTGAAATCGACGGGTAAACTAGATGAGAGGCTCTTCAGAAAGGGGAGGTGGTATCTAAAGTAAAAACAGCCGAATTTCTTAGACAAATTTTTTCTACTCTTGAGTAGCATTACTTATGGCCAGTAAAAATTAGGGACATGTGGGAAAAAGGTTGGTGGTGGAGTTGTGAGTCTTGAGGATAGGGTAGGCATTTTTTTAGGGAGACTCTAGGCCAGGGAAGTATGTGGTCCAAATTAAAATAGGGTGAGTTTCTGCGGTGGAGGGAGGTTTGGGAGTGTAAGCATGTCTTCGGATTCTTTTGTTAAGGAGGGATTCAGGATAACCTCGTAGGAAGGAATGGTGTAGATTTGAGAGGAATTCATCAAGGAAGTCGGGGTGATTGCAGAATCCGTGTCCTCTTATGGAAAAGGAATAATAAATGGAGCGTTTGGTGTGACACGGTCCCTCCCTTACTTTCAAACGCCCCACCAAATTATCAGGTCTCCTCAAATAAACCAATCCACTCATTAAATCTCCGCTCCACCCCAAGGCCACTCCCATACCCTGCAATCAAGCAAGATGTAAAACATATTCAATTTTCAAAACCCGAACCCCTTCCCTCTCACACCTGCTCTTTAACTCTCTCGTACCAATTCCCTTCACCTCATGCACCTCTAGCAATGTAGTTTACCTTCTGAAGTGCCAACTATGCCCTGCCTTCTATATAGGACAGTATACCACACCCCTACAGTTAAGAATTAATAACCAGCGTACCTCATGCAAGAATTCTACCCTGACTAGGATACTCCTAATTCCAAAAAAACGCCTCCGAACATAATCTTCCCTTTGATAAATGTTATTATGTTTTCATTCTATCATCTCTTCCATCATACGACCCTCCAATCAAACTCGAAACAATAGAACAGGCGTATATCTGGCTTCTTAATTCCTGGAATGAGCCAGATATTAATATCAAACGTCATGAGCCAGATATAATATCAAATGTTCATGAAGGTGATATCTTTGTTAAATCTTTCCCTATCTGATAATTTTCTCTTTTTCATAAGCAATACTTAATACTGCAATAATTCCTCCCTATAAATAAACGTTATTTTTCATATAAATCATAATTTTCATATAAATACATATTTTCATAAAAATGACTTTGTCAAAGTTAACATAGAAAATTGCCGGTGACAAAAATGCATCTTTTTGATAAGCCTTTCTTACTCTTAACGTAATGAGCCCAGTGGAAGCAAATAAATGCTCATCGCCATTTCATCTTCATAGTCTAGAAAATGTTCTTAGTTAAGTCACGTTAAGTGTTCTTGGTTCAGTCATCACTCCATTTTTTTTAACTCTGTAGGTATATCTGTTCTCTCGATTTTAATGAAATGCTTCCTTTGAATAGATGAAGAAAAATGCAAGTTGACTGATATTTTTACTTAATTTTTTCTATGGGAATTTCAGAGCTGCTCTAGTTGCACTTTCTCATTTGCTATTTATAAAGATATAATTCTAGAAATTATTCTGAACTTCATTCGGTCCTTTTTATTTGTAAATGCTTCTATCATATGTAGCTATCACGTTAGAGTGCACTCTTTCGGCATCATGAGCGATAACATATATATATTTTTTCGTCCATATCGGAGTTAGTAATGCTGTCTTTTAGATGGCGTGTAACTATTTTCAAGAAAAACGTATCAGAGAGGCTGAAAACTTGTTTAATGCATGGAAATCGTTCCATGCAGAAATACTGTTTATGCCTACATGCTCAGAGTCCAACCATTTACGTAAAGGCAAAGCCATTTGCGACTTTTTTTTTACGGTTTACGAAAAACCTGGAAACTTTTATAAATGGTGGTGGAATAACAATGTTTAGGGACTCTTCATATACCCTTTATCCCTTCTCAAATTTTATTTGCTTTCCATTGATAAAAATGAGCAAACCGCGTATTTTTGTAGTAATTAAATCACTTTTTATATGATGATTTCTTTTGGACGACAATGGAAAATTAAAAGGGCTTTTCCTTGGTTCCCTGCGCTCCCGATGAATATAACTCAAAAACATAATAAATTTCCTCTCCAGAGTGAAATCAACCCGTCTCCGTAGCTTGAAGTTTTATTTTGACCGTAACGGTAACTCTCGCCCCAGGGCGAAATTTAACCTCACGCTGGGATTTTTTTTCCTTTCGCAATAATTTTGCTAACGTCGGGCGAATAGGTTGCTACAAACAAAAAGTTTCATATCCACTGAATCTTTATTCTACCCCTCGCGTTTTTTTAGGCAAAGCCATGATGAATTATTTTCATTAGTTCGTGGAAAGTACGGGGATTGTTCCTATTGGGCTGAATTGAGCTCAAAAATCGACTGAAAGATCCTTCGCTGTAGGGGCATTAAGCCTCATTAAAATATTAATGAACAAAGTCACAGTGGGGAATACTATTAAACCTTTCTTTTGGTGACGAAATTCGATACAACCTTTCAACTCCTAAACGGTCCATCGGGATTCAATATAATTCTAATTTTTATTTCTCTCTATGCCTACCCACGCTGGAAATTCTATGAATTTTCAGTCGAAATATTTAGTTTTGAAATCTTTTATCTACTACTTTCACCTATTTTCTTCCATTTTACCCCATGGTTAATTTTACCGAAATGCCGATTAAAAACTTAAACAAGCCTATGAGCCAAAATAATGGCTCATACAGCAAAATTCACCTGAAATGTGAAAAAATGTATAGCCCTTTCAGAAAATCAGTGCAGTAGTGCTAACATGGAAAACGTAACGCAAACATGGAATTTGCAGAGGCCTAATATTGGGATCGGTAACTGTGTACTCTGAAAATCGCAACCTCGCTCGAATTTCCAAATGTACAGGGTGTAAGCACGCTCGTGTGTGACGCAGCGGATAACATTCTTCTTAACTCTGGATGAGTCAGATCCTGAATACGACAACGAGAATGATGAGGCGGATGAACATCACGTAAATACCTTGTCCAAAGACGTTATGAAGCTCCTGGGTCTCCAATATCAGATCGAGGCAAAAGTAATGACAAAATGTTGTGGGGCGCGTAGGAAAAGGAGATTTTATGTGCAATGCCAAAATTAAAGTTGCAAAAAAATATTACAGAATTATTTATAAAAGAATTATATAAAAATTTATAATTTATTTATTTTATAAAAGGATTAAATTTACTCATTAATATGTTGTGATGCTCGTATGCATATGTATGACGAATTATGATTTTTATGAGTGAATGCTCATGATTAACATTTGTAACTTATCTATACATATTTGAAGATAATAGTTTCTGCACTATTTTTGATTAGCCTAAAATTTTCCACTTATCTCCATCTAATTCATCCCTAGTGGATGTAGAAATAACACAGAGGCGCCATTTGTAAGTATACAGCAATACTCATAGTTGTTTAAGATTCTACTACTAAGACAAGTTTGACATTTTCTAATAAGTTGTCGTACTTTTTTGGTGACTGTGGAATGTATGCATCATTTTTTAAATGAAATTTGAAGAAACATTTCACGCTAAAAAAGCGTAAAGTGGAAAATAAGGCATTTCCCAGTTTTTATTTTCTCTATTTTTTCAGTTTATTACTCGACTAAATTACCTTATAGAGACATCTTCATCTTAACTAGGCATGTGAATACTACGGAAGATCAAGTCACTAAGTCAATAAAACGCCTGAGAGACTCTCAGCTTTCAATAATCCTGAATGATTCTTCTCTCATTTCAAGTGAAAGTTTGCGTATAAACATTCCACCGCCTAGGGTTCACAGTGGAATCATATTTAAGTAGGTTCACCGAGAAGATCTCTCTCAGTACAGTGCTAGATCGCACAGCGAGGAAGGCATCTTCCAATCCCCCGGATTATTTATTAGATATTTCCTCTCTCTGAAAATTCAGCTAGCGGAGAAAACGCAAAATTATGCTTAGGTGTTCTTTCAGAAGTCATTAGCGTCAATTAGGATTGATTGAGATATTTAAAAACTCCTTGAAGAGCACCTTAGTGAACACCAGCAGTTCTGAGCTCTCTTCCGACTCTGAGAAATCCGATTAACTGGCGATTTTTGTCAAAATCATTAAAAGTTTTCATATTATTTGTGATTTTTGACGATGTATATGCTGCCACTATACGCTAGGTCGGCTCAGGTGAGCGAGGAATGAAAAAAAATAAAACTTTCCATCACGCTTACTATTAAGGAAATGTTTCAGCCTTCTCCATAAACCTTTGAATGATATTAAAAATATGAAAAACACAAAAACAGCAATGGGAGGGCTGTCCAGAAAGTAATCTCCGTTTTCGTGTAGTGTGAGAATGATTGGGGAGAGCCGAATGGTCACTGTATTGACGCACACAGTAGGTCAGTACGCCTCGAATTGCAGTGGTTGGAAGGTCGCGCCACTTGTTTGTTCACACTATCGAGTTAAAATGAACAATACAATTGGTTTTCTCGCCTATTGTGAAGTTCCTTCAGTGATAAGGTTGACAGCTCAAAGTTGCTGACATTCATCGGGAATTTTGTGCTCTGTACGGACCGAATGTGATGAGTTACAGAGTCGTGCGTCAGCGTTGTCGTTCCTTTGAGAGTGAACATAAATGTCCATGATGATGACAAAAGTGGCAGCCCATCTGTGGTGAACAATGAACTGCATCTGAAACTTGAGAAAAATTCGTGAAAACTTACGTTTTACGACATCTGAAATCTTTAGAAAGTTTTCCACAGATCTCTACGACTCTATCGCATGGAGACACGGCTGAAAAGTTAGGCTACTACATGTTTTGTGCTCGTCTCGAAGAGGAACTTCAAGATTCCGTCATCAGTTGGGTGCACTCTGAGGCGGCAGAATTTAATTCTTAAGGGATTTCAAAACTAGTTCAGAGGTATAACAAACATTTAAATCTGTTTGGGAAAATGTATAAAATAGTAGAGAGATGCAGTTTTGAGATGAAAATAATAAATGCTCTGTATATATCCCAGAGTATTTTTTATGGCATAACGGAGGTTACTTTCTGGACGAACCTCATATTTACCGTTAGTATAAGCTATAAAATATTACTCTTCCTTTATAAGAAAATACGACATCTTCTGTCAAAACCAGGAACATAACTAAGCGTTTGCTCTATCCAGAGTATCATAACCAGTTGATTTCATGCCAGCAGATGATTTTCAAGAATGGAATTACTGAACGTATTAATTTCATATGCTTTTTATTATGATCCAAGTGTGCACAAAAGCAGTAAATGTAGGGAACTTTCTGTTAGTAAATCGGTCAAAATGGCTAGAAGAGTGAATGCCCGTGGATAAAACAGGACATCAAATGCCATTCATCATGCTATTGATAAAAATTCCTTTGGGAACGCTGATTTCTTCTGACAAGTAAGCCGGAAAGTTAACACAACTCACAATGAGACATGTGCTGCCATTACATAAAAGACCCTGTGTACTGTGAATAATTTTCAATTAAGAATAAGTGGGCTCGTGTTAACAGTGGTATTTCACGAAGCAAAGATAAATACGAATCGAAGGTTTGAAAAAAATGATCACTTTTATAAGTAGACCGATGGGCAACCGCGTTATGCTGAAGAGGTCCAAGCCAGTCTAATTTTATTGGCCAGAAAAATTGAGTCCCGTAGCTACGGTGACCTGAGAATTCATTTTGCCTCCGATTCAGTCGTTCTCCTAGGTCACTTTCCATCTTTGTCATCGCACACCCCTCCAGCGACTCCTTTCTCTCTTCGATCCCTTTTTGCTTCCTTTTCTCGCAATGTTTCTCATCCTTCATGCAGGCGAAACACTTTCCCTCCGGTGAAACGAGAAGCAAGGGGGGCTTGACGTTCCCCGGCTCAGCGAACGGCCCTTAAAGTGGGGGGGAGAGAGAGACAAGGAATGGCGGGTGTTAGGAGAGACTTTCTTTGTAATTCTCTTAAAATAATTCTTAAATATGTATGCGTCATACATGTACACATCTACATAAACATGCATCTACGTACGCTTACCTACGTACTTCATGCTATAAACACTTCTGAATAATCTTCTAACTTCCACACTTCCCCTTCTTCCGTGCCGCCTTTTTCAACACGCCAGGGGTTATACCTTCATCCTCTTTAATACGAGGTCGCAAGCGCTCATTGTAAAGTCTTCTTCTCTTTAGTCCTTCTAAATAAACGGCTCTCTTCCTCTGGGACCACCTCCTGCTCTGTCACAAGATTTTTTGACTCGACATCGAGCTCAGTGGAGGTGACTCTCTTTTTAACTGCTCGTCAAGATGGGAGTGGTTTTCGCTAGATTTTCCCATCCTCAAAAATGACAATTCTTTGACAAAAAAATGTTAACGTGGTCGTTGAAATTACCGGAGAAATTTTTGAATCGGAAGATATCTATGATTGTTCCTTAAAATTGGAAAAGATAGGGTAAAAAAGGCGCACAAATTAATTAAAAAAAGATGGACTTCGAAATATATACCAAAGAGAAATTGATTGAAACTAGTTTATTATATCTAGTAACTCAATTGAAACTCATCGATACCTCAAGATCACAAACAACTGCGAAGATATGATGGTGATTTCAGTGATTTAATGAACAAATGCAACAGAATCAATAAAAAAATTATCGTTGTTTAAGCCTTCTGACATAATTTTGTGGAATAGTTCGTTTATGAAGTAAAATGAATTTTCAATATTCCACACACTTTTACCAACGATTCGACGTCCAAGCGTCATTACCGAGGGTAAAAATGCATCGAAATAACATATATACTCTTAATATTGCCACTGGCGTAAGGAGAGGAGAGCGAAATATTGCAAAGTTTGTTTTATTTCGTAAAGTAGGAAGGAAGTAAAAGCTTAAATGGAGCAAATGATTTAATCAGGCGGCGGATCAGGAATGCAGGGACACTCAACGAGGGAAGGTGTTGCGCCCCGAGGAGAGTGGATATGAATTTCGGCAGAGGGGAGCGAGGTAATTACATGCGAAGATTTGGAAAGTTTACTCGACAAGCGGGACACACGCAATTCGTTCTGTTGTTGCTGGTGTTTTCCCCTTCACCACAGAAGTCCTCGGGAGAGAGACCGCTCGTTTTCCATGATTTACAGTGCAGGTACGTTGCGCCTGCGTAATTTATCGGCGGTGTCGACGCGACTCCGGGAAGAAACCTCTTGGGGAGGGGGTGACCGAGGTTCGTTTTCATGAGACCTCACAGCAGATTGGGCTGTCACGGCACCACAAAAAGAATTTCAGTTTTTCCAGTGGTCTTAATAATATGTCAGTGGCAATATCTTGATGTCCCGCTTTGCAACAACCTTTTTGTGCCCTTATTCTTTCCTGCTTTCCATCTCGTTTCCCTCTCTCCTCATCCGACAACATTTTCCCTCCCTTCTTTGAACCAAAATTCACTTGTCCACATCCTGTCCTGGAGAAATTAAAACGTGACGTCGCAAACTAGCGGTGGATAATCAAGGCAAGCCTAAAAACACGGGAACCGCAGCAGTTATATCATAATACAAAATAGAGGACTTTTTCCAAACCGATCCCGCAGGTTAACATGCGTTTAGTAGATGTGCAAAGAAAAATACCGCATCGAAAACGCTGTTAACGGGAGACTCTTTTTGATGATAGTTGCTAAAGAGAATGCATAATCATAAATAAACTTTTATTGTCATGAAGGCTTTTATTTACTCTTTGTTTCTGTCGGTAAATCGTGATCTCTGACATTTTCATTACATAGCGCCAAATATGGTGACTTATCTACTTTTAAATGGCTTTTTAAAGGAAGTTTTGGAGCGTTTTTATTATCTTACTGATACATCTTAGCTTATTTTCCTTGATCCTCCCTCAAAGTCTAAAATAGTAATTCATTTTATTTTTGAATTGATTTGTGAAAGATCTGTCCTACTTTCATGGTACTTGCTCAAGCATCGCATGAGAAGTCCACTCTCGACTGCTGAAGGCTGACTCACCCTTGGCATCGTATTCAGGGTTTCACTCCGAACACGATTGCAGTGTAGGTCTTCCAAACGTCAGTGTCTGATATCTCAATCCAATCCAGTGCCTGTGTATTCCATGCTACAGAAAATATGATATTTCGACTGCTTTCCTTTTTATCTTTTATAGGAGTCCATTAACCATTTAGTTTACGTCATAAATACATCGATACCTTTCGCTGACTGCTTCACGAACGAAACCTCCTTCACTCCACATCACTCCGATACTTAGCTTTGGACCTCTTGATCCATCCCCCTTCGAATATAAATTTCGTACTTGTCTTCAATGAAAAATAAAAGATTTTAAGACCTGCTGTCTCAAACATGACAAACGTAATGATTCAGTATATGACCGACTGTTGTTATGATATAATCATGATAAGTTTTCATACTCTCCTCAGCGATGTATCAAGCCTCATGATCCGGTACGGTGGAAAAACAGCTCGTGATAAAGTTCTAAAATTTTAAATGATGACATTTGGGGTATCTTTAATATGCGTCATTCACAGCTGAAGCAGACAACAGAGAGCCTCGAGAGTTTAATTGAAAGCGTGCCGTTTTTATATGTTACCTGCCTATATTCTACCACTAAGGTGTCGTTCAATCCGTCTTTATCATTTTACATGCAAATAATGCTTCGGGTAGCTCTGTGATGCACTAGAGAGAAAGAAACTAAAGGTAAATTAGCCCAAAACCTAAGTAGTTGCATTTATTAGGGGAATGGAAAGAATAATTCTCATGGGGGTTGTGGAATGTTGAAATAATTAAACAAGTGGGTGATTTCGTATACCTCAGGGCAGATGATATGAAAAAAACATGCAAATACTGGAAATTGTAAATATTATTTGGAGCACACAAAGAAATGGATGTTTGTCCAAAAATCAAAAATATAGGGGTATGTGTACGAAAAATGCACTTTTCCGCACTATACTGTATGGAAGAGAACCTGATATACCAGGATGAACATAAATTGCGCCTAAAAGTGGTGGCCATTGAGATATTTTGGGATTAAAAATATATAAATAAGGTGAGAAATGAGTGGATCATGAAAGATTAAATTTTTATATTTCATTAGTAGACGAGTTTGAAAAAAATGTTCTTTGCTGCTTTTTCAATGCTACGAAAATGGGTAAGAAAGAATCATTCACGTTGAGAGTCGGTCGAGAGAATCACGTATATAAGAGATGAGACGGAGTAGAATGAGAGAGCCATGTGGGCGAAGGATATTATAATATTTAGAAAAAAAAGAGCAAGCGAGAAGAAATTTATGAATTTGAAGGAGAAGACATTAATACTGACGAACTACTAAACGCTTAATACATACGGACAGCAAGCTTAAACGCTGAAATAGAAGATGACGGAGATGAGGATAGCTTAGCTCTAGGCATACTTGACGCCGAGATAGGAAGGATAGTTAGGGTAATGAAATCAACAGAGGACGTGGGGATATACAACATTCCAGCTGAACCACCTAAGAGTCTGCAAAAACGTGGAAGGAAGAGTTTTTATGGACTAATTAATCGCATTTATAAGGGAGGAATTTGGCCGGAAGATTTCCTCATATCAGGGTTAGTTCCCATTCCAAAAAAGGGAAAGGTACTCATACATATATGTGAGGACTACAGAACAGTAATTTTGATTGCGTATTCAGCTTAAGTAGTACTCAGGATCATTAATAATAAAATGGAGAGAAGGGGTAATGATTACTTGGAGGATTCGGATCCAGAGAGAGGAAAGGAACGCGTGATGCAAGAGAAGTTATGCGATAACTAATTGAAAGGGATAAAAAATACCATCAGGACGTATTTGTCTATTTCAAATATTTCAAGTAGTAATTTGATAAAGTGAAGTGGGTTGATTTAATGAATGAATTGCAGAAAAAAGGAATCAATTGGAGAGATAGACTACTTATCCGCAATCTGTACGTCTCAGACTGCGAGTCAAGCTGGACATCATTAGGAAGAGGGGTGATACAGGGGTGTCAATTTTCATCTGTGCTTTTCAATATGTAGGTGTAGGAGGATAAAGAGAGATGGAAATCGCTTGGGATAGGAATAAAAGTCGGTAGGGAGTTCATAAAATCAATTAGGTTTGCGAATGATCAAGCTTTAGCAAGCCAGTCAGTCAAGGGGTTGCAAGAATTTCGGAGTGCTTTGGAAAATCACTGCGATAGGTATATGATGAGAATAAATGCAAATGAAACAAAGGCTTTCGAGAAAGAGGATGGGTGATTTAAACTTTAAAATAGGGCAGAAAAAGCTAGAGTAGTTGAAGCAGTTCACATGTCTATCACATAATGTTTCAGACAGAAATGGTCAAAGTAGTACGTATATAAGACGAAGAATTGTGTTAGGAGAGTTTTCAGAGGAAAACACGTTTGACAAGGAGAGATATGATGATAACAGGGACGATGAGTAAGGATGTAAAATAAAGTGAAAATTTTGATATGAAGCGTGGTTTTGCATGGGGCGGAAATACTTGAAGAATTTTGAAATGAGGATGTAGAGAAGAATGAACAAGGTGAAACGGAGAGAAAAACCAAACGAGGAAATATTAGGATGAGTGGAGGAGGAGAGTGGATTAATTGGAGGGTACATTCGTGCTTTGTGAATTGAAAAATTCCCGGGCTTGGATTATTTTACCATGCATCATAATTATACTTCTAACAATATATTTGTAATCGATTAATTAATAATGAACTTAAAATCGTGGAATAAAAATGCGAGAATCGATCAAATATCAAACTAATTGTCAAATGTCAAAACGTGTAAGGAAACCTAATATAAAGATTTGTGGTCCCTGGCGTAACTTCTTGGAATTCACACAACATATTGAAATAAAATAAAAAACTCAGTAATTCCACACAAACTCGTGTGGGTGTGTGTGTGTGTGTGTGTGTGGAATTACTAAGTTACACACTATTATGTGCGCAATTTCTAAGTTACTTATTTCATTTCAATATCTAATATAGAGATACTGAAAAATTATAAAAATGAGATCGAGCAAGTCAGTATGAAGAGTATAAAATCCACATAGAATTACCAACGGTTTTAGAGAAAAAAGGAAGGGAGAGGCTTATTTATCTGGTATTTATGGAGAATAAGTATGGCCAAATGTCTGAGTGGGCCATTTTTATTCGCTCCCCGAAAGAGAATAAAATAGCATACCGCGAGGATTAAAAAACAGGAACTCAGAAAAACAAAAGAATGAACAAATCCTTTGAGTGTCACCCTTAGACAATAGTATATGAATACTTATTTATTAGAGACACTCGGTTGTTCCACGGATCATCTGGGTATGCCTCCACATGTAACCTAGTGGACAAACTAAAAAAAACTTTAGGGATAGCAGTACTAAAAATATTTTTTATGCCTTATGAAAGAGTCAACAATATTCAGGAGTTAATTATCCAATTTTTCAATGGGATTTGGGGAAGCGCATCCCTTCCGAGCACGCCCGAACCCTGGCTTACGCCGCTCCAGGGATCTCAAGGAGATGAATAAAATAAACAGTAGAAAAACGCGTTTCACGGGAATGGCTGAAGGAAGGGACAATAAATTTCATTTGAAAGAAGTTCTACGTAAGTATTGTTACCTTGTTATAAACAGACGGAAATGTTTTTAATGAGCTAATTATGGCGCATAAAAAACTGGTAAAATTAGTTAATGCTATTAGAAATCTTCATGGAAAGTAAAGAAAAACTCCTCCCATGAAAGTTTACTGATTACCAAATGAACGAATTGAATCGACTCTTGGATTCAAAAGACTTCCGCATGGGAATTAGGTTAATTAGCTCTTAAGCAGAAGAATATCTTAAGTCCTCAATCACAACACTCAGAAAATTGGATTGGAACAACTTTTCAAATACTATTCCCACGTGATTGATGAGCTTTTTTTCACTTTAGGAATCGCAGCTCATAAATATAAATAATGTCGAAAGTGTGCCGAATGACAGCTATTTCATGACTACGCTATACGTAAACGTTTGTGACGGGCAAACAATTCAGATTGGTCATAGAAATACTGCTTAAGACACTTGTTATTTTCCCTCTTCGTCATACTATATATATATATCGTCAATAGTCAGCTGGAAAACAATCGCGCTGTCGTATTTGCCAATAATTAGTGATGGAAATAACCTCTTCAAATTAGTGATGAAATGCCTCTTCAAATTTACTGATCTAGAAAAAATATACGGGGTTCGGTCAAATGATTATTTTCCTAGCAATTCACGTTAAATGACATCGGCACTTTTAAGTCCCAGTAATTATGTAATTGTGTTATGAATTACGTACAACATGATCGCAGAGGACAGAGAACTAATTCGTGTCTCTTGATAATTAATTTCAGAAGCTTTAATTTTTTTCGAAATTGGGACACAGAACGTTTTATTTTGAAACTCTGGGACTGTCGACTGTTACACTAATTGGATCGAGAATTTTTCGTCAATCTTCATCGATTACCTTTAAACGACGAAAAAATTGTAATTATATCACGAAATTATTATTATATATTAACTATCAAGTGATTTAGTTCTCAAAGTTACAAACACTTATATGCCATGCTGATTTTACCCTATACGTAAAGTAACATATTATTTTTTTTTTAAATTTGTGGAATTACAAAGCAAAGAATTTCATTTCATTATAACATATTCATTCTGGGAATTTGGAATTTGCAGTTAATTCATGCATAACCATCACCATAACTAGAATTTAGATTTAGATTACTTTGAAAAACGCACAAAAACTCATTGCATAAACACTCATTTTTTCACTTAATCAGAACTTTACGCATTAACGCACATATTCTGTTTTATGGAACGAACCATCGCGCTCACAAACTATGTATTTCAAAATCGTATTGTATATTTTTCAAGAGGATGTATAAATATATATATATAAAATTTTTACATAAATAAATATATATATATATATATATATATTTTTTTTTTAATTCATAATTCATGAATGAATCCTATTACATCTACACATTTGTTGAAACTTCCTTGTGCGTGGGGATGTCGGAAAGAAAAATGTTATTCAGTGAATGACACGGAATCAAGAACGAGTGACAACGATATGTCCCCATAGTGAAAGTGCAAAGATGTGCTAGTTGGCTTGCTTGATATATGGGCCTGAAGCAACCGTGAATCATAACCAAACCATCTCTTGAACGTATATTGCCCCTCAGATATCTTTCAAATTAATATTTCCATAGGGATTCACTATACGCAGCAATTCATATGCGTAGATACATCATAAGAGCACTTACACCCTAGGGAAAAATCATATAAAGTGCTTTTCTGTCAAAATATCTTTTGACCCAAGGGAATATTCATCACCGAAAATAGTAATTCATGCTTGAAGTTATCTACTTTAAAGAAATTTTTATTCTTCCAGATGCCAGGTTCATTCTGATGGAGATAAACCAATAAAATGACTGTATAATTTATTGCCGACCAACACTTCTAATGCCATTTCCTCTACTTTGCATTATTTGATAATTTATTATAACGACAAAAGAATCTCCATCCCATTCCTATTCAACTTCCGAGGATTAAAACGGAAAGATTACAGTTTGAGAAAAAATGAAAAAAAATATTTTTAATTTTCCAGTTTTCCAGTTTTCAAGAGGACACTAAAGAGAAAAAAAAGAAGCTTCATTGTGAAATTTAACACGAGACATTTCCTCTCTGCGTTACTAATTCCCAACCCACGCTAATTCTAGAGTTAGGATACTGGACTCATTAAACATGCAGTCTATGCGGCTTTCTGGACCTTAACAAAATAAACGGACTCCTACGAGAGCACAGCGTGTGGATCGAATGAAGGCATGCTGGAAAGAATAATGGAGCAAGGAGGTCGGTCAGCCTGGAATTCTATGGCGACACAACAATCTACAGTGAATGGGCGGAAATTCTACCGTCCCATCGCGACGGACTGAGGGAATCTTGGATATATAGAAAATCAGGTGGGAGATAGAACAGATGCTTGAAGTAAATTGGATGCCGACAGGTTCCTCTTTTAGTTTTTTACCCGCAATGCCCGGACTTTTGTCGTACTTACGGCTGGTGGGAGTGTTGCTGAAGAAGTCCTAATCAGAGAAGCGAAGGAGGAACGACGTGGTGGTTGGAGACATTGGCACGTAAGGGTGGTATGGACCTCATCCGGGAGGTGGGCAATCGAGCAGTCTTGTTATAAACACACGAACCCCACTGAGAGCTGGACGGATCGAAGAGAGACTAAAGAGGAAGAGAGAGAGAGAGAAAAAAAGAGGGAGATAGAGAAACGACGGTGGGCTGACTTCTTCCACTTCTTTGAGTGGAGACAACGGAGCTTTGTTTTCGGCTGGAACAGAAACGGCGAGCAAACGGGATAACACCGGGAGGTGGGGGGGTACTGGGAGTGACTGAGGAGGAAAGGGCGGATAGGATTGAGATAGAGAGAGAGAGAGCAGAGTGGGGAAGGAAGGGGGAATTAATGGGTTTGGGCGCATGTATGTATGGGGGATGGAGAGGCCATTGGAGGGCCCTCGCTCCTTCCCCGCTTCCGCTGGCTCACTCGCCGAGACGGAAGCACTTAAGAGAGGGAGATAAACGGAGAGCCAGGAGAGATGAAAGGGAGGTCAATGGTGACCCATCCACCCACGGCCTCCTCTAACCCTCCTTTCGTCAAGGAAGGGACATTCCATGTCAACCTCACTTCTTTTCTCTCCCACCGCGGTTTGTGGGAATGCGACTGGAAATTCTTCTTATTTACCTTTCTTGGGCGAGGAAATTATCATCCCATCCGTTACTACGCGACATCTTTTTTTAATTATAATGAGCTCCTTGATTGAAAATATGGTGTTCACACACTGTATTAAAGATCACCTAATAATTCTTTCAAAGTTATCCTTGCCTAATTTAAGCTGAAAGAAATTAAAATATTCGACTGAAACAAAAATTAGCTCTAGGAAAGAGAATATTAATCGAATATTTCATTTCAAAAGATAAACGGATGGATTGAAAAAATACGGATTGCCATGGATTACATCAATATTTGATTTTTTGTTCCGCTTTGAAGGTCAAAACGAGTTTCAAAGAAACTAATGCTTCCTACGTCCTCATCAACTCCTGCCATTGTATCACAAATTAATAAAATATGCGCAAAAGAGATGGGGAAATGGTACGAGTGAGTATTGCCAATCAACCGGAAAAGAATAAATTGATTTAGATAAAACTTAATATGATGTATTGAAAACCCAAGAATCAAAATTAAAAACACGATTTCTTAGATCTAGGTCTAGTTGTAATGAAAATTCTTAGAAAAAGGGCGAATATGTACCAATAGAAGGCAATTAATGCTACTTATTTTCTGGGAACAATAGTTTTCGGGTTATTTTGTTGAATACTATATACATATTTTACTTTTGAACGAAGAAATATCATCAATTTCTACCTGTCATATTTTATCTAACTGTACTGCAGCCGAAGGATCTGGAGGAGGATGGAAGGAATCAGTTGGGAGGATAGAGTGACGATTGAGGAGGTGCAACGAAGGATTGAAGAGGAGAGAGAATTGGTAAAGATAATCATGGACATAAAGGTTAATTGGATAGGGAATGGGAATAAAACATGCATGAAGAAAGAGTACCTGGTGAAGAAAAGATTAGAGGGAATGATAGAGGGGAACAGAGGACGAGGAAGAGAGAGTTCTATGATGCTGGGGATTGGGGAAAGATACGAATAAATGAAAAGACTAGCCCAAGAGAGGAAGGCATGGGGGTCCAACATTAGTAAACTGCCACGTGGGAGAACAACCAATGATGATGACTATAGCTTAAATATTGGTCATTACTACTAAAACTTATTTTGAATTTGATTAAGACAACATCATCAATTTTCATCATTCATCCGGATTCACTAAGATTCACAAGCAGAGGACAGGAAGAAATTCCGAAGGATTGAAGGCTATTGGTCCAACAGAGAATTACAAGGAGATGAAAAGAAGTGCGACGAAGGCATGTAAAAGTAAACAATTGGAAGAATTCCTCTCTAAAACTATTACCGAAGTAAATTTAAAGCATTCACGCCGACCGAAGGAAAACAAAAGTTTACACAAAAACCACATTGAAAGAGACGATGCATGAATGTGCCATTACATTTTCAACACAAGAGTTTATATTGATAAATAAAAATAATCAATTGGAAATGGGTTTTCCGCGTGTATCGCTGGAAATGGAAACGTATGTGCTACAAAAAGCGTGGAGAGCTGCATTGCCGCTTGTCTCTATCGAAAAAAAGGACGGATACGATTCCGGAAAACAGCAAAGGAAATAAAAGTCCCCGAATGTGCACCTGTAAATAAGCATCTGGAGGAGGGGATGAAAGGGGAACGTTTGCAGAAGGCAGGCGCGAGGGCGTGAAAAAGGGGTAAGCGTTGAAGGAGTGGAGGAGGAAAACAAGGATGTGGGAACGAGGGATCGGGGGTGAGGGATGCGTGAGGAGGGAAAGAAAACCGAAAGAGAATGCGGAAAAATTTTTTGGGGTGAGCGGTAGAAAGGAGATGTTAAAGAAATTGGTGGGAGCCAAGCAGGAAAGGGTATGGTGGTGGCAGGGAAGGGAATGGAAGGGGACATTGATTCGGAATGGAATCGGGAGTCAGTCGGATACTATCCCGTTCGTCGAGGGAAGGAGGAAGGGTCTGTGGAGAAGGGGGAACTTTGGAAGACGGAAAATTTATACATTGGGACCCGAAAGCCACATGGGTTTTTGGCTCGGTCGTGAAAGCTTAATTCAAGAAGAGAGAGGGAAGCGGAAGGGAAGGAGAGGGCCAATAATAGGAGAAGTTAATACAGTCATGGGAAGAAACTCAATTGGGTCGACAAATGATCGCGGAAGTTTACGGTACTTGAAAAGAGTCTCGGTCTTTTGTTTTCGTTCAGTTGCCTTACTGAATAACGGAAAATATTCCTTAGACTTCGGTTTTCATCTCCTAACTAACACTCCAATTGGCATAAAAATTGGAGTACTTGACCATTCGCAATATTTTAAAACGGACAGAGCTTAGTTATATCGTCAATGAATACCTACGGTTGTGCAAAGCAACACTGCATTCGACCCGAAGGTTGTTTGTATGCTCACGTGAAGGTAGTTCATGAAGAGACGGCAGTTTCTTTCCCTAAACCGCGCGAGGTTTCCCAGCAATTGGAATCAAATCACCAAACTCAATAACTTAAGTTTCCAAGCAAGTTTTGGTTCCTGAAAAATCACACAGCCTGGGTAAAACTGGAGGTGTCCAAAGCCATTAGAAATTGAAGTCAGGATCTCGGAGAGATCACCAAAAGTTCTACCCATTAGACTACCACGTCCCCATCGGCGGCATAATTGCATGTTTTTTCATTTTTTAGTATTCTTCCCAATGAGGAAACCTTCAAAATATTTGAATTTGTGTGAAAAATTGTCTGTCGCCAAAATAAAATTATTTTGAGGATAGACGACAAAAATATTCCATTTTGAAGCTAAAGTGGATTAAGATGCTTTAACCTACTGTGTTGTATTTAACTGATATCTCTGTTGCATAATAGAAACTGATGCTAAAGAAGAAAATTCATTATACACTATCGAAATGCGTGTCGGACCTTTTGCAGTAATCTCCATGTGTAATATGAACTTTTAGCACCAAGTTCATTGGATCATTGAAGCAAATACTAGTATGAGAACTGTAACCTATGGTACTAATTATGCATGAAACCAATATCACTCTATAAATTTTGCTCTTTGTTCGGTTTCTACACCACTAGCCACTCTCATCCGTGGATATTTATTTGTATGTGACTTTGTGAATTTTAACTTCTGCCTACATTCGTTGACCTGTTTTTAGTGATTATCTTTTCAAGTGAAGAGTGGCTAAAGACTTTGTAACACCACCACATAGTTTCTTTAAATATACTTAAGCTAAGGAGTTTTTACAACCGTATGCTTACAAATATATGCTCACCAGCATAATTTAGTAAGACTCAGAGGAAGTGGATCGCGTCATGCGCTCCTGTTGCTGCATAAATGCCATTGAAGCAACAAACATACACCAGGGATTATAGAAATCATACGCATAGTTAATTTCATCAAGCAGGGGAATGAGAATTTTAGTCACACAGGGGTATAGGTATGACTATTACTCCTTGACATCCTCCTGTGATTCTTATTTGGCCTAAAATTCCCTTTGGCTACGGCAAATAAAACTTGTTGGCAAAATTTCGTAGAAAGAGCATAGCTGAATGTCACAGAAAGTATTGTAGCGTATTTTATCTAGTTGGATTCAATCAACAATATTGAAGAATCAGGCAGAAAATTCTAATTAAGAAAGAAAGGAAGCAGATGCCGATCACCAAATCGATGAAAATGCTGTATCAAAGAATGGAAAGATAAATTAAAAAATTGCTTCGTTTTTTCCCTATTTATGAATAAAAATCATCATAGAGTATAGGCTGCTGAAGTAGGGTTTCTGTGGTCAACTAAAACTTTGTTAAAAATATAGTCGAAGAACTTATAGGAAGCGACGTTGATTTTTTCAAACTATTTTTATTTTTTTCTAGAAGAATTACGGTTTAGATATCAATTTCGCAGCACAGCAATGATAACATCTTAATGCAGGCATATTCCTTTGGTTCAGTTTGAGAATTTTAACTTTCCAACAGCTTTATAATAAAGGTTGAAAAAAATTATGACTGATTCTGTGGTTTCAATGGTCTGAGATATTTACTAACAAGCCCTTAGCATAAGCGGTAGATTATTGCTTTCGATAATCACTCATTTTTGCCGGGGGAGAATCGGTCTCGGCGCTTTGCCGTACAGACGCTTAGGACAACCGGCGGCGACCAAAATGAATCCAGACGCCGTAAGTAGTTGTTCGTTGCCGGTGGTGGATTATGGCCCCCGGAGAGTCGTCGAGCCGAAATCCGAGCGTGGCTGAGCGGTCGGTCGGAAAAGGACCTCCCCCCCTGTCCTCCATCCCCTACGTCTCCTGATTGCGTGGACGGAACATGCATTCCCACGGGGTCCCGCGTCCCCAGGTCGCACACTCGAGACCTTAATTTTAGGCGCGACAGACGGCGTCCTAAAGGCGAACGGAGTGGATCTTCCCCGAGGGATGGGGCCAAGGCCGCGTAATAAGAGAAACCCGTATAATAAGGCTGATGTCACAACACCGAGCAAGTCTTCAAAATTTAAGAGTGACTCAGAACTTCCTCTTCCCTGCCAGAAAAAGCTTTTCCACTCTCCTCCCAAAAGAGAGCGTCTGGAGGGAGGGAGCGTTTTCTATCCCAGTGTCTCTCTCACCTGAAGAGCACAGCAGGGTAAAGTGAGTCATTACAAGCTGAGGAGAGGAATAACGCCGGCTTCCTCTGAATTCCTCTGTGTTGTGCAATCTTTTTCCCGAGCTGTTTCGCAAGCGGTAAAGCAATGACGACCATTTGGTGACAAATAGGAGTGGTACGAAATAGTCGAATAGTTATATTTAAATAATTTTTTCTAACGCATAAAATTAACGTTCAAAATGAAGAAAATTTAACGAACACCGCATAATTAAACCAAATACGAACCTAGATTGAGAGATGTAAAACATCAATTACAGTCTAAATAACAAAATAAATGCTTTTACAGAGGTTTGCATAATTATATCCCTATGATCAAGCATGGATTTACCTCTAGCAATAATCACTTGGCTTGGATTTTTGTCAAAACTAATTTAATTTCACAATTTTGTTAAAAAGCACGCTTACACACACTCGCAACAGGAACCTACGAACAGTGGCCAAGTGGTCACCTCTAATTAATTATATATTAATCGGAAAGATAATAAGTAACGCTATAGTTGTCATTATCCATCCTCAACGGTCCTGAGGAGGCATTGAGATCCTTCTCAACGCCCAGGAAAGGACTAAAAGTACGGCCCGCCATCGTTTCCTCAATAACGGAAAGAATTGTTTCATCTACCTCTACACAATACCCCACAAGTCGCCGTCTTTTGACGGTGGAATGTTAGGGCATCAGCCATACATGCTTCTCTTGGGTGTTCTTATATGACGATTCAAGTTTAAGCAACAGGGCGGCAGAAAAGCATGTGCGCACGTATCTAAACATTCAAGAGATTCAAGGCAAAACAGCCCTCTAGAATAATTAGTGTAATAGCATAATTTAATTTAGAGTCTACACTACAAAGATGATGTCAAGGATTCGACCTCCTTGACGTTGGTGGTCACATCTATAAACTATGGTGATGCCTATTCTTAATAATTATAGTAGAAGTAATTTGAAACCTCACCACAGTTGGAGTACCGGTGATGAAAATAAAAATGGCCAAATCTATAATAGCTAACTTATTGTCAAATACGCTGTAAACTGTTTTTGAGCATAAATACTTATAAATCGCAGTCATTGTAAAGAGTAATGTAATGAGGGGCTGAGTTATATTGAGTTGGTATGAATATATTCCAAAAGTATTAACTTAAGTATACGAGTGTAATATAATATAATGGAAGTAATTAAGTGCTTTTTGATTTGAAATGGTATTATTTTTCACGCATCATCAGTCTAAAGCAAATCATTCCACAATATTTCGGAAAGAGAGAGACACGAAATGTTTCATTCTTTTTTTTTCAATACATATTTACGAGTATTTAAAATCTTAGTGTATATAAACATCCGTTAAGTCAGTTTTCCATGCAAAGTTAAATTTGAGTTATTAGTTTTGAAAACTAAAGAGCAATTAATTAGAAACCGACAAGTTTCACAATTTAAACCAGAATTGTTAAATATTCCACGTCCGCTCGTATTTTTGCTGCAGGTTTTTCTAAATTAGGATCGGAGGAACCCTTGGATTTCGTGGATAGTACCTCTGTTTCCGGGAATCAATGCGTTGATAATAAATCAAAGAAAATAAACAAACCCTGAAGATTTCCAGAAAGAAAATTAAATTTTATTTGAAAATTATGTGAATCCATTTCGTTTCAATTTATTCGTCATCTCTGGGTTATGAAAAACGGTATAAGTGATACCTTCACATGAGGATGTGACACCACCGCTCTTGGAAAATCTTGCTTTAAGGAGATCATAACTTTTTGAATCAAACGAGTTACAGGGGTGAGGAGGAAACTGTTGAAAGATATTTAAAAGATTCCGAAAAATATTCCCTTTGGTGTAGGGGAAAGGAAATGCGTTTGGTCTTATTAGCTGATGTTTTCTCGCTAATTTATGTTTTAAAAATTCGCCTAGTATTTTAAATATTTAAGTTTTTATACTGTTAGTACGCGACATAAACACTGAAAAATACTTTTTGGAACATACTATTAGGCATGAATATTGGAATATTGCTCAAATTAAAAAAGGTCACATGATTTTAGATTTATCACGAGAGTATTTCATGAATGACTTTCGTTAGGTTTCTTTACATACTCCAATAATACTTTAGAAATATAGGCTGTGCTAATTTATTTACTTATTTATGAGTAAAAAAAACAAACTAATTTTTGGATAAATCCACGTCACTACTGTAGGTGAAGTCATTCTTAACCTACGTGGCTCAACCTCATTTGACTATTTATTGAAAATATACGTCGTCACCGAAATAATCCAATTCGAAGGGATAATTTTGGAAGGGAAACCATACCACATTGCATCAGAGACAGAGCCTGATAAATCGTGACGAAATAGTGGTTTTTTGATGCTGTTGAAATTTTATGTCAGTATTTAGTTGTTATAAACGGCTTTTTGGGTGTAATCCTTTTGAAGTCTTGAAATAAGCCCGCTTATGAAGAATTACGGGACTTGTTCTCGCTTGCCTGCACTTGCCTCGCAAACGTGGAAGCGAGCACGCGATATTCCCGCTGCATAAGGGTAAGCACTGGGGCAACATGGACGATCAAAAATTAAATTCCGAGCGACGTGATTCCCTTTTCCGAGAGCAAAACCAAGGTCCGCAAATTTTTTCTCCGAGAATCATCGCCTTACAAAAACTACCAAGGCCGATCGGAAATTGACTTTCCTCAGCAAAATGGGAGTCCATTTTTATTTTTTTTCAACTTAATTTCCTATATTTTCTCAGTGGAGCATGCGGGAGGGGTTGGGCGGGCGCGCCCGGAACCATCTCCCGGTTGGTTTTTAGTGCTGTCGATAAGGTATTTTAAAGAGATCGGTTGCGTTGAATCGAATTCGCTAAGGGGTAGAAAGCTGCTGAAAGGATGAGTTTGTAAGGAGCCACTGAAGAGGAGAGAAAAGTTTGGAGAAAAAAAATGACACATTCGAGCGCTATTTCTGTGGAAAAAATTCTCATATTTCCAATTTTCTCTCATAAATGCTAAATTTGCAGCAACGATGTACCCTTTCACAGCAAAAATTTCCACTGTTGGGTAAAATTGCATTTTCTGACGGAAAAAAAAACCAGAACACAAACTACACACTTATTTTTTTGATAGTAGTCCAAAATGAAGGTTTCAAAATTGCAAATCGAATTACTATTCCAGGATATAGCAAGAATTGTGCTTAGGATTGAAAGGAATTATTTGCTACAATCATATTAGACACTGATTTAAATGAATTTTGTCTTTAATTGGCAAGTTAAAAAAATAAGAACATTGAATTAGGAATGAAATTAACGAAGAGAAAATGTTGACTGCGTAAAAGGGATCGTACATTTGGGAGTTCCGGAAAAGACTCCGAAAATATAAAATGTCGTTTTAAACGCTGGAAATATTTAACGCAAAATCTCGATTTATGTGAAAGCGCGAGGGTGAATGCAGCAAGGCGAAAAAAAATCTGAAAATTTATAAGATGTTTAGGTTTAAGCTCATTATGCCCCTCATAAGGCAGTTTATGCTAATATATATAATTTTTTGAAATGATCACTGAATCTTAACTCAAAGGCTTTTCGTACCGAGGTTTCCCTTAATCGCTCGAATTCACTAAAAATTGCAACACAATCCCTAACCGAAAGATAAAACCCCCTTTAAAATAAAAAAAGTCTTGGATGATTTGTGTGTTCCATAAGTTTTTTCTCCATATAGCCCAAAATTGATGCGTCACATCATGTTTTCTTCCCCTACTGATTAGCATAAAAGTTTCACATGCGATTCATAAAAAAATATGAGAAAAGATCTTGGGTACTTTAAGGAAGGAGAATCAATGTTATAAATGTTTCAGATGTAACCATAGTAAATATTTGATAATCATGGTAAGAACCTTTCTCTAATACTCCAACTTCGAATTGGCCGAATTTTTAAGATCTATATTCAAATGAAAATTTTCGCAACAACATTAATATTTTTGGATTAAGGGAACAATCGTTTATGGAATTAGGGTTGGATTATAATTTCAAATGCAGAGGAAGGTTTTGTTTTTCGTCATTTATATAAATTTCATGGTAGTGCAGGAAACATTCTCCCGAATGAATCTATGATTTTTTCCACAAAATATATAGACTTTTAACTCCATTTTTTATGAGCTCAGTAATTTCGGAAAAAAATTCAAAGCGTTTAAAAAATATCGCGATCGCCATCTATTAAAAAAAGAATTTTTTCGCTACAGTGAGACTCTGGTAGTAACTAATGGGGTCTTTTGTAGCCCACTCTTACCCTCAAGAATAACATTATACTAGTTTTTTAGTAGGTAAGTGTCATTACAACCTTCCAAGCAAGACTATGGGCTGCGAAAGGATTTTTATCCTGTGGGGAATACTTGACACTAATTCACAGGGACCGTATGATATTTTAGCTTCCAATCGTAATAATCAAGGGGTTTCAATCTGAACTTTTATTCTCCAAAGAACCAAATTTGATTCACCATGGTTGTATTTGGTCCTATTCAAAATAATATATCAAATTTTGTCAACTTCAACTTGTGAACTCTTTCGGATGCAAAGAACTTCGGAAGATCCATCGGCAGCCACATTAATTGAGTTATTCACTAAGTGCAGCGAAATATAGAAATTTCATAGCGTAAAAACATTCGCCTTGACAGAACCTCGAACCCGGATCCCTTGGTTAACGTCTTACATGGTGTTTAATATTATTTGCTGCATGCGTCTCCTTTGAAGATCTCTCCATCCGCTTTTCCACGACGACTCTCTCCATCTCTACCAGCTGAACGTGGCTCAAAATCTGTTCGGTAAGTTTATCCCTTCGTCCTCGGAGCAATATCATTTAAATTTATTCTCCTTCCACTCTTTTTAAAACATCTTCGTTCGTTAATTTGATCCCTCCATATTCCCTTATCCATCATCCTGCAGGAATTCATTTATAATGCTTTCAAATCTTTCTGCGACTATTATTTTTGTCCATGAATCACAAATTATAGCTATTTCCTTTTTGTTTAATCTATTGCTGTATCTTCTTGTCACACTCAGTCTCTCATATTACAAAACTTCTATCTTGTGATCATTTTCTTCATACCTGTGTTCCCTTTTCCCCCTTTATACCTTGAGAAATCAATTTCCCTTCTCCTTTTTTTGCCTTCGGCCCTCGTAAGATTATGATATCATATGATATATATTCATCTCTACTTAAATTATGATATCAAATAATTTAAGTGAAATAATGAACGTCTCCCATAATTGCATCGATTTAAAAGAAAACTCGAAAGTTTTAGTGGGTGAATCCTTTTCTCCTTCAAGTTTTTGTAGCCTACTTCTCTGTTTTCAACGAAAGGGTCGATGCTAGAGGTACCTCAGAATGGAAAAGAGGAACTTTGCTATAAGAAAACTATGAAGAAACTGTTAATAAATTACGCCATGCGTCATTTTCGCCTTTTCTGACTTCCTCTCTTGCCTTTTACACAATATTTCAACCCATGCTCCAAAGATTCATCATACTATATCCCTCTTCACCTCGAAAATTATCAATTATCAAGTAAGAGATCCTGTCAAAGGTCAACTGACAATGCACGCATGGAGTTATTTCATCCATTTGATTATAAAGGAATTATGTTTTATCCAATTCAAAAGTAATATATTATTGAGTAGTTTCAGGCGTGATGCGGTGGAATTCCAACATAATAAAGAAAAGATACAGGTAAATGTATTAACAATTTTCCACTAGATAAGTTTAATAGTACGAACGAGTTCCCGTGTATTACATAATCTTCGAAGATGATGTAATACATCGAAACCCGGTCCTACTACTGACTTATCTAGAGGAAAATTGTTCTTGAAAAATCTTTTCTTTATAATATATCATTATCATAAAAGAACTAGTGTTTATAGGGGTTAGTTGCAAACGTGTTTTTTAAAGAAATAATTTCCTTTGTGTCACACGTCTTAGCTCTTATTAACTAAACTTTCTGACATTCTGAAGTTGCTGTAATATATTACAAATAGACTTGCAATAACGAATATGTGTGTGTTTAAAACAATATAGGTGATAGTACGAAGTGTGTTCAAAACAACGAGAATATTTCATTTCGCGGGCTTGGAGATTCCGATTGTCAAACTTTTATTATGTTGGTATACATGCCCCTTAGGTATGATAAAAATTTTACCTGTTATCATTGTGGACTTTGTCTGAGACAGCCACTAAGATTAGACGTGATTAATGAGCTCGGCGATTTTCGTTTGTTAAAAGAAATGCATCAAAGAATTTGTATCAAATTTTGGGCAACAAATGAAATAAAGTGTAAAAAGGTGTGTGAAATGTTAACAAAGGCCTATGGTGAGTCTGCTATGAGTAAATCAAGAGTTTACGAGTGATATAAGCGTTTCCAAGAAGGTCGTGAAGACCTGGAAGATGACGAACGCCCTGGACGCCCCGGCACATCAACAATCGATGAAAACGTGGAAAAAATGAAAGAAATGGTTATGAACGATCGCCGAATCACAATTAGAGAGGTCACTGATGATGTTGGCATATCGATTAGATCATGTCATGACATTATTTCCAATTTTTTGGGTATGAAACGCATGACAGCAAAATTCGTTCCAAATTGTTGAAATTTGAACAAAATCAGCGGCGAATGGAAGTTGCTCAGGAGCCACTAAATGTGGTAAACAGCGATGCAGAATTACTGAAACGTACGATATTATAATAGGTGATGAAACATGGGTTTATGGAAATGACATTGAAACTAAGGCTCAATCATCCCAGTGGAGGCTCGCCAAGACCGAAAAAGGCTCGATAAGTACCGTCAAAAGTGAAGGTTATGCTCACTGTGTTTTTCGATTTTAATGGCATAGTGCATGATGAATTCCTGCCGCCAGGTCAAACGGTCAATAAGAAGTACTACCTACAAGTTCAACGCCGTTTGGGTGAAGCAATCCGAAAAAAATGCCCGGATCTGTGGAAAAACAATTCATGGCTTTTACATCACGATAATGCACCAGCTCACACTTCATTGCTTGCTAGTAAATTTTTGGCCGAAAACAATACTGTAACGATACCTCAGCCTCCATATTCTCCAGATAGGCTCCGTGTGACTTTTTACTATTTCGAAAAATTAAGAGAACCTTGAAGGGCCGTCGTTTTACAGCCGTAGATGACATTAAAAGCGCATCGCTGAAAGAACTAAAGGCTATCTGAAAGATCGAGTTTGAGAAGTGTTTCGGGGATTGAAAGAAGCGCTGGAACAAGTGCATAATCTCCAATGGGGACTAATTTGAAGGTGACAACATCAATGTATAAGAAAAAATAAATATTATTTTCCGAAAAATTAAAATTCCCGTTAATATTTGAGCACACCTCGTATAATTAAAGACCATTTAGATACCAATAAATAGTCGCCTCATTTCTCCATATAAATTGGAGACTCATGAAGAATTATATAATAAATTTATATAGGTACGCAAGATTCCAGGGGAAAATTGTCACACTCCTTCATTCTTGATAGGTGACATATAAATATTAGAACATGCTGGTTATCATGTTTTTGATAAGTTATAGGCTTATTAGCAGAATCGTAAGGTTTTTTAATTATTTTTGTAAGCATAACTCCTCATTCTAACATGAAGACGGAAATGGAATCGGATGGGTGTGGCATGGGAGAAACGGAAAGAGGAGGATGGAAGGAAAATGATGTATCTTAGTGTCATCATGGATATTTTTATTTATGAATGCTGAAAGGATTTCTTCTAGATAGAAGGGAAACATGGAAATATACGAATTCCGTCCTCTTGCGTGAGAGAATTCCTTTGCGACTGGTTTTCAGTGACTTGTGTCAAGGAGAGATTGAGGTAACACCACTCTACCTCTTCAGGCTACCCTCAAGCTAAAAGGTATATCGGAGGGGGTATATATATATATATATATATATATATATATATATATATATATATATATATATATATATATATATATATATATATATATATCCACCGTTACACCCTGATGGGATGCTCTTTCCAGCCCGAGGAGTATTGGAATAATCGCAGAAGAGTCGGAAAGGAGGGATCATCATGGAAGGTATAAAGGGTAGGTGAGAAAAGAAATGCTTTCTCCGGTGAAATTTTTGGGTATTTTCCTCTACGATTTACCACTTATCATGAAACAGTTTTCTTTTGCTTAGAAATCACTAGTGTGTTTAATTTTCAGACTGACAAGAAGCGCGTCAAGGTTGGTAATATTTCTCCATACAAAAGTTCCCAATTTCTGAGGTCAACATATAAACCACGTGCATGCATATTTCAGGCGTTCAAATATATATGTTCCCTCACGGTCTCCTTGAACTTTCTCAGCCACGTTTTTCATTTGCTTCTTTCCAGAGGAGTGCTTTCATTTCTTTATTTAAATTTTCTCAGGTCTTTCTCTTTCTTCCCTTTTACTCTACAATTAAATAATATGTGTTAAATAATAATAAACACCAAAAAAGTGTAAAATAAGTAATAAAATATATAACTTGTATTATTTTCCGTGGATGACTTCGTCATATAAGCTCCCTCTGATTAATTTTGGAATGTTTTATCGTAGGATGTTTACTAAATTGTGAGAATAGTGAAAACCGTGAGTTATTTGTGAACTTTGCAAATCGTGAAAAAAACATGAAATAACCCCGAATTTCATCTAAAGATATGAATATTGACTATATTTCAGCTCATATATCATTTTTTATCATTATAAGAAGGCATATGAAGGTTTCATCAGAAGAATACAAATTGGAGTGATCAACAAAAGGTTACAAAATTGTCCTGTTTCAAATGTGCTCATTTAACTTGTTTTGGGTCTTCATCTTATCCATCATCTAAGAGACGCTGTGATTGCGTTCTTCCACCCTTCCGGTAGTTACTTCGTCCTCCAGATCTGGTTTGAAAGTCTCGGTCATGTTGTCTATCGCCTATTGCCTCCCCACTTCATCACTTCGGCATCTATCTCGTCGTCTCTGTTCGTCTTGTTATTCTTCAGCCCCCTCATGTGGGCTCTGCCACCATATCTCTGTTTGAAGATCGTGGTTGTCTCCCTTTTATGTCTGATTCGAGTTTCAGTACGTATTTGGGTGTTCACAGTTAGTAGGCTTTTGAATAGACAAAGACAGTTACCCGCCAGTCTCCGATGCACTTACGATCACGACCACAGTCCCTCCCAACAATTCAATTTCTTCGTTTCTGTGATGGTACGTATTAGGTCCGTTATTCCATTGATAGAACATTTACTAATTTGGTTGCAGTTCCTTCCAGCTGTATCCATGATAACAACACCTAATTTAATTGCATTACAAATGAACAAGATGGTTTGTTTCAAGAACGAAATTTTCTGTAAATTGATTTTTTTCCTGCGTCAACTCAGGGTATTGGTGGTGCTGAAAGGTTAGCAATGCTTAAGCATATGGTCAGCCGTTTGTAGTCTTCAAATTCCTATCCCATTGGGTGTTAACTTGATACGGCTTTGAGGAGTACACTCGAATCAAGACGTGATAGGCAGCAGATTTCATCAGCGTTGGTTCAGTCTGCATATCCTCGAGACTATTAGCATTGGCATTGAATGTTCTTTATCTGAAGTATGCGATCAGGGCTATTTATATTTCAGAAATGGGATTTTTACGCTGCAATATGTATGTAAAATCTGAAGGGATTATGATTGATAACTTTTGCGGAGTGATTAATTCACGAACGTGAATTAATAATACTAATTAATTAATAAACTAAACTAAATAATAAACTAAACTAAATAATTAATAATTAATACACGAGAAAAATAAAAGAGATTCATTCTCTCTCGCTCAAAATTCTCTCAAAATGAGTCATCTTCAATGATATTGGGTTAATATAGTAAGCCTATCAACTTTGCTTAAGAGCTGCATGACATTTTAGGGTTACTCCACACGATTTTACACGCTTCTTAGTGGAAGTATTTTTTTTATCCCATAGACCCAAGGACCGCAGACTTTGAGCCTTTGGGACACGTTCTTCATTTGACCCAGAAAATTCAGGTCCTGCGACTACCCATTGTAATTTAGAAAAGTTATATAATTTTTGAAATTATTGCAAAGAATTAGAAATTCTACTGCCCTATGCAGTTTACTTCGAGTAGGGTACTGTCGAAAAAACCATTGATCTAAAGCGCTCATTCAACGGCAAATACGAGTACGCGCAGGGTGTTAAGCCGGAAACAAATAAAAAGACTTGGAAAATGACCTAACCAAACTACCTTACAATTAAAGTGATCTACAATGCGCTGCAGTTATTTCTGGTAAGTGCCCATTTTGTGCACGAAGCAGGAATATTTTTAAAATTCAGCCGTGAAATAAACGCCCCAGACAAGCGGAACATTCAAAACTGGTTAATTCAAAGGGAAAAATGAGTAAACCTCTCGCTTTTTATTTGTTTTTCGTGCGACATCACGAATTCCGGTAGTTCAGGATTATAAATGCCCTCTGCGTATCCCGATCATTCCTGCTCGATGAAAATAATCTTCATCTCGGCAGTCAAAATCCATGCCACGCCCAACGACACGAAACGCTCTCTAACCACATAAAAATAAACCGTTCTCAAAATCCACTCACCTTATGCCTGCAATCATTCCGTCAACGCACCTAATATTTTCCTCTCCCTTCACCTCGCTTTCACCACATTGTCCCCACTATCACAGTTTTAACATTCCATTGCCATCAATATGCCCTGCATCCACTTTTACTGTCTACTTTGAATTTCGCCCATCAGCCATTATCATCTCCTACAATGCCGGGCACTTCATTTTTTTCTTTGACTCCCGTCCATATCACCTTTGATATTCTTCTTCACGCCAACTTCTGATAAACATCAAATCAACACTCTATCCTCTCACGGGCAAGTTTATGATCTCTACTGATTCTGTAACTCGCTACGCAATGATTTTAATCCCACGGCCTAATGGCTAGCTAAAGCCTGTTCATTCCCAAATCGAACTCATTTGATAACTTCCCTATCTCCTTTCACTACTGAATTTAGCCATTTCCATGCCTCTCTTACCATTTACTTTATGTGTCTATTGAAAAGTATGGGTGATGGTGGGAAGCCCTTTCTTATGACCTTAGGTCTAACACTGCCCACCCCTACTGAGATTTGATATCCGAACTTTTGCAGCCATTGCCGTGTACGTGTCGCTTATTCTTCCAGTCTACGGCGCTCTCCTCACATGCATTCATTAATTGTACCACATGCACTTTGTATAACGCTATACAAATCTATGAGCGAAATGAATACATCAAGTTGTATTATATATTCCTTTCAATCATTACCATGATTATATCGCATTACTACACTTTCTATTCCTAAACTGACCTTATCCAAAGAAATCACTCATCCTCTTCTCGATACCTGTCTTGATGAAACATTGCTTTGGTGAGTGAGAATAAAACATAAAGCTATAGTCTTCCTTTACTACTCATTGCCCTTTTTTAGAATGGAAATAAGTACTATGGGCAAATTCAGTGGGGACTTGAGGTTTTCAAATATCGAAGATGAAATTTGGACACCACTGCCTCGATTAATCCTAAATATTGATACAACAACTAGGAATCGGCGAGGTTATGGAGTTAAAACCTTCGTATTGTCGAGGAACTAAAATATCAAGACAGACTAATAATCCACGAATCGAATAGAGTTTCCAGGTCTTATTTATTTTCAGTAAAATCTGCCTATAAGACTATAAAAACAGTTCCAGGTTTTCATATATCAATGGAAAGGAGTGCAGGGATTTTATCTGTTCTCAAAGCCTTATTGAATTTCAAGTTCAATAAAGCCTTTTCTGCCTTGCTATCTAATATCTAACTGAATATAAGCTATCCTCATCGAAAACATATTTCCTTCCTGTATCTAAACTTGTCGACGTGGTTTCCGTTACACATTGTTTTTGTTCATCTTCTTTTCATCTTTTCTGATTCGGTTAGTACCTTTCCTGCCCTCTATTATACCTCTGGTAGACTGAAGGGATTTTCCTTTCATACTTTCTGACAAGCCATTTACCATGTCCCTCCCGTTCTTGCACTGATCTTCCCACCAGTTTTTTTTCCAATTAATATTTCATCTGAGTTTATTAATAGGCTATTTCTGCTTTCATTTTACTAAGTTTGTAGTGTATACCATTTCCTCCTGTCGTTAATCTTTCCATTCATTTATTCTTCAATCCATGACCTCCTAATCATTTTCCTATTTACTGTTCCCAAAGGTTTTTTGCGCTTTTATTGTCCCTACTTGGAGATATTCTCACCTTAAGTTTACTGCTGCCATTCTTTTGTCCTCACTTAGAATTCCTCCTCTATTGCCTTGTCGTTCCGCTAAGCTAAAATTACAAATTTTCTCCATTACTATTTTGCTCTACTTTCTTTTCTAATCCTCTTGAATTTGCAGTGGAATCACAGGGGAACTAACGTATGACCTGAACCTACATATACTCCAGGAAACTGCAAATTGATCATGCTGTTTCTAAATCTATGCCCGGGCATATTATACACGTAATCCAGCTGATATCTTTCTGAATCTCCTGTCACTTACCATTGTAGGTACATCTTTATTAGTTTACTTTCCAGGCATTAGTTAAAATTAACCTATTACTCCTGCAAAACCCTATAGTTTTCTCCCCGTGGTCCTTTGCTGTTCCTCTATCTCATTTCCATCTCTCCCTTAGCCCATCACCTCATCCCAATCCACCATTGCTATCAAGTATTTCCTACCCGTGATCACATTGCATCCACTGTCCCTTCCTTTCTCCCTATGACTATTTGAGAAGTTCGAACTTGCAATGGGTCATATATCTCCCGTGTTATGGTGAGTTATTTTAAGGGGCAAGCGGACGCTCACTTTAACAAGAGGAACTTAGTCATTCCGGTTGTGAGTTTCACCGGGGTAAATATTTTACTTAATATCTCTGATTAAAGATATTCCCCAACTTTTATTATCCAATTCTCGAAACCCTCTTCGACATATCTATGTTTCTGACCGTCATCATCTCCTCGTTTCAGAGATTTTTATGAGCATTTTTGTCTTTTGCGCCTCAAATATATGGGATCTAGGTCTAAGCATGCGTTGGCTGGCGACTCAACTGAGGAAAATTTGACAGGCATTTATAAATTTTAAAGCCAGGAAAAACATAAACATTAGCATTAAATACCTAAAGTTATATAAATGAAATCTACCACGCTCCTGGTGATACAAGGTTCGAATCATTTATTAGGTAAAATCACAATGATTTATTGGGACGCGAATGATAAAGCTACTGATTATTACCAATGCATTATGAATCAACACCTTAATAGAACACTTGAAAACGGCTATTTTTGACTTAAAAAAACCTTGATTTTAAATCACTGGTGTAGAAATAACCGTGAATAAATACTTTTCTCCCGGTTTTCTGTTTTCTTAATTTATTTTTAATCCCGCTTTGCTGAACGTCGAACAACAACTCGGATGTAACTAAACTCTTTGCCTCTAAATCACAATCTAGAAAATTCCATAAAATTTATATGGCTGCGTGTATGTTACTGTATACGTTATTTTATTTTACATGACATTTTAAACCCTACTAATGGTCATTTCGTTTTGAAAGGGTAATAGAGGTACAGCTTATTTCATGTGTGGACAATAATAAAATAGTATTATTTAATTAATACTAAGATATGGTTCATATTTAACAAATCCGAATGGAAAATTAGACATAATTGCAGAAAAGGTCTATGTAGATGTTCGGTATCGGGTTATTTCATCTCAAACTGAAGATTCATTGTATAATTCATAAACGAGGTGTGTTAAAAAAATAATGAAAATTTTAATTTTTGGGCAATAATATTTATTTATTCTTATACATTGATGTTGTCACTTTCTCGTCACTGTCTCGTATATCCCCAAAAGCACCCTTTATATTTCTGTTATAGTCAACCTTTTCAATAGTCTCTGTAGTAGAAAGGCAATATAAATCGCAAAGATGCCATATCACCACCTCGTTTTATTTCCTTCTCATCGGGGGTCAATAATGGGAATGGAATACTGCGGAGCCCTGAATCACATCGTGCTAAATTGAACGGCGCGTGATATTTTTTGGGGTGCACTCAGGGCTGACAGAATACTTTCTTTTCTTATGCCGCCTTTGATATCACAGGTGGAAGTGCTCAAAAGAGAGCAGCGATTAAAAATATTTACCCACGAAGAATATAACGATCCGTCTATTTCTCTGTGACTTTGAAGTTCGTTTCACCCACTCCGCTACCGTCTGCTGCTCTTAAATTCAAGGATGTGGAAATGCTATGGCCGGTTAGCTCATACCGCAAGTTTGACTTAGGAGTTCATTGGTAAAGTACAAGCATGTGCTTTCTTACGACTGGGGAGGAACTTTAAATAAGTATACTGATAACACCTTAATTAACCAGGGAAGACACAGAGAAAATTTCCGAGAGTATCATTCATAAGGCTTATTCAATTTGAACGAACAAGATCTATCCTATTGGAGTTAAATTAAGGCGAAATTCCATTAAAAAGTAGGGACTTCAGATTAATACCACATGGGATATGATACAAATACTAAGAATCGCTTTAAGATGAAATTAATTATATGCATGTAAGTATGCATGACATGTTACAAGAAGATGATATAGTTATAACGATTTTACTGTCTTAGGAGGAAACATAAGATGAGGGCCCTTCCAGTTTCTATCATTCTTAAGTGATTAAAATATGGTGACAAAAATATGAAACATATCTACAAATTAACGATGGGGTCGATTTAATTACATGCATGCATGGATTGTAATAGCAGATCGGGAAATCAGAAAAAAATGAAGAAACAGATTCACGAAATGATAGACTAGAATATTTTTTTGTCTCTTACAGCACGACGTCATAATAAAATAAGATTAAACCCATTTAATAAGCATACAATTAGCTCGCGAATTAAAGAGTAGGTATTCAGTACCATGCATTTATCAATGATTAGGCAAACATTTTTTGACATTTAACTCTTAAGTAATAATTTGCCGGCTAACTATCACTGATTCGGTCATCGTTTTGTGGAGATAACAATCATTGAAAATAAATAACTATTTAGCCGTTTCCGCCAGATTATAATTTATTTAACAAAGGACAAGCTTATTTCCTCACTCCCAATAATGAAAAAAGACCGGAAACCGGTGTGTGATGAATACATTTTCATTAATCCTGATAATAAAGTATTAAACCTTATCTGGCTCAACTTTATTATATGGAGCACTGATAATTGAAAAACTGGGAAGCTTTCCACGAATTGAGCTTATTCGCTTGTGCGCCACCAAATAATTTTGTCGAATGCATCCACTTAATGCCGCTGGTGCGTCACTAAGCAGCTAAAATCGACAAAACAAACTAATTACGTGGAAAACTGCCCAGTTTTTCAGGTAAATTTAAAACATACACTGTAAGTTACATGATTATGACGCGAGAGCGTCTAAAACTCAGCCGACAAAGTAAGTCGGTCACGTGGAAAATTATTTATTTAAATTTAGATAAATGTCCTAATTCGCTGAACTTGTAGAGACGATAAACGGGTAAAGGACAATTAAGAAATACTATCTAGTATCTATCCAGTAATCTAGAATCAATTGACAGCAATGATTTGCTCTTTTTATCGTCGAAACTCCTGGTTTTATTTTCCCAGTGGCGATTAATCGACACCCTAATCGCGTCAGACAAGTGACTCAGGATAACAATTGCTTCCTAACTCTGCGGCGTCTTTTACTCACTTCCTTCCTCTTTATTTCCACCGGACAGTGAACCGCCCAAATAATCTCAGCCCCTCAGATTCCATCTCAAACTCTCCGACCCCGCCCACTCCTGCTCTCTCCTCTTTCGATCAGATCACATTAGAACCCTTTCCCCACCTCGCCGCCACTCCCGTATCTCCGGCCCTTCAATATGTGCCCTACTCACTGATTTTTTTCCTGTCGTCCTTATTTGTCCTTTGCCCTCTGACCTTCTCTCCCCCGTTTCACATCCCACTAAGGGTGTTCCCTCCGAGGCTCCACTTCGCTAACGTTTTACCTTAGAGCGCTTGCTTCAGGGCTTCGCTTCTAAAACTCCCAAAACTTCCCTCTTATACCCTGAGAGCACACTCTCGGCCACATGAGATTGAATCCCAAGGGCGAGTGAGTGACTGCCTGACGGGTACATGGACCAATAACTCGTTCCAAATTTAGTTTCCCGGCTGATGCATTCGAGACGAGCCTCAATGTTTTTGCAGTGATTGATTTATCCCGTTGTAGCCCCGTGGCCTACTGGGGATCGTCACGGGAAAGATCAAAATCGGGATCTCCATTTCGTTAAAACAAGTAACACAAAAATCCACGTCTGCCTGTGAGACTGCTTGTGTGTGTCCCTTATGCTTTGAAAATACACTTACGAAATATCGTAAAAAGATCAGCTGAACATTGAATTGGAAGAAGTTAATATGTATACTTTTCCGGATTAATTGTAAAAATCACATTTAGAGGAGTTACTCTAATGGCGTACATGGAAATTAATATCACAAAGAATCAATAAAAAAATTTTAATTTCCGCTGATTACAATTACATTTTTGACTGTCTAACACAATGGTGGGTCCCGAGAGGCTCTTCTATAGGTGGATGGGGGAAGTAAATACGAGTGTGGAGGCGTCGGAAGCATTTAAATGAGAAAAGTAACGACAAGCATACACATATTGGACGAGTATAACAGAAAGTGACGAAGATATGAGGTTTGCTGGTATCTTCTTAGCCCCCACAGTCAGAACGAAGGAATCTCAAATGACAGTCTGTGCACTGGTAGTTTAATGCTAACAACAATAAATTTAGACTTAAACATGTAAGAAATAGTCACCTCTGAAACTTTGTGCCACTTTTCCACTTTACTGTCTAAGCACCGCATTTAAGGCCAACATTTCCTCAACCATCTATCTTTTTCCGGACTGCAAAACTCCAGTGTTCACAAAGAATTCTTGACGACGGAAAAAACAAATGAAGGACGCCTGCATCATCATGGACCATAATTGACCCCGTGAATGGAGGTGGACATTTGGAAAGCATATTAAATAATAGAATTAGCAAATTTATTGCGACCGATGTAGAATGGGACCCCATCTGGTCACCAAAGTCAAATGTGTTTTTGAGAACCAACTTAAAAATTGTCACAGGCCAGAAACTAACGGATAAAGAAAGGAATCCCTGGGAAAAACGTCATTTCTCATTCAATCCATTTTACAAATTCGTAAATGCTACCGTTGTCAAAGCAGCATTTATGGAGGAGCAGAGATTATCCTATCGGCGACCACGAGCCGCTTTGGTCACGCCCCGCCATTCATCAGCGAAACTACTGTGCGGCGGAGAGAATAGGTACTGTCAGGAGGGAATAATTCCTCCGTTGGCTCTAGTATTAATGCAATCAAGCTGCCTATTTCGGGAGTGCTCATGGAGTAGTGCAGCCAGGATTTCGAAGCTGGGGGTTTGGGGATTAATAATGGGAATTTGGATCTAAAAAATGGACAAATCGTTCTTTACTGTCTTTTTGTCGTGGTCACGTTTCATTTGTTTCAATGAAAACCAGCCATGACATATGATTCGCTAAAAATATCTTCGCATCAGAGACTTATGTTCAATTAGTTCTGTCAGTGGTTACGAGCGGGAAAAAGGAGATGGAAAATATGTTTAGGATTTCATTAGTGTCCATCATTGAAAGAAGGCAACTAAGGCATTAAAATTCTATTAGAGTGAAAAAATACTCAGGCTATTTTATTCAGGAAGCATTTTTAAAATATGTCCTTAGATTTTTTGCCGATATTATTTCAATTATTATCATTAAAAAAGAAAAATATGCTGCGACCACTATGCTCGTATAAGTGATCATGAATTGTCCTTCATTTTGTATACCAAACATTTAGTAGAGTGCATTAAATCTGAAGGCAAGCCTTTACATTTGCGTTGGATTTAAAAACTATTATTTCAATGTTGTTCCAGTATCATTCCAAATACTATCATTAGAAAAAGATATGTAATCTTAATCATCACGAATTACTCTTTATCAAACATTTAATGCGTAAACAAAAAATATCTTTGCAAAGATCAACATCCATGTTAAAATTAAAACATTGTATCAGAGTAATTGCATGAATAGCGGATAGAGTTATGGACGATTAAGTTAACTATAGAGGCACTGAATTTTTGATTTCCTTATTCTTCTTACGCTGTAAAGTTGAGCAAGGGGTTGCAATCACTGCTGAACCTATTTTGATGGACCAGGGTGTTATGTATATCGGGAGAGATCCAGTCATAAGAAAGCGAGGGGTCTTGTGAAATAGGTTAGCTGAGCTAATCGTTAAATTTGAAGACAATACAGGTAAACTTGAACAGATATAACAGTTCACTTTTTTAGGAATTGCTTGAGAAAAAAAACTGCGCAATTTAGTAACAACTTTAAAATAAGGACTAAATTAGGTTGAGGAGCTTATAAACTGAACAGGGAATAGATGATAGTGACATTAAATCAAGATATACATAAAAGATTAGTGGAGAGTTTGATATGGAACTTAATATTATATTTACGGCTCCGAAACTTGGTATTTTAGAAAAATGATACAAGGACGGAATAGGGATTAGACATTGAGACATGGAAAAATAGAAGATAAAAAATGAACGTAAATGGAAACCAATAAGTTCTAGGTAGGAGGGAGAAGGATTTTGGGGATTGGAAGAAATCTGATTAGGCAGTAAAAGTGGGTACAAGAAATATTGATGACAATGGGATGTAGAAGGGGGGGGAGAATGTTGGCTAAGTGAATTTGAGGAAAAAAAAGATTAAGAATGTTGGACGACATGAAAAGGGGCACAACGTACTTGGAGTTGAAAGACGATTTATTGTAGACTACGGTATTTCGTGTCGTGTTAGGTCGGGCTCCGAACTGTAGCTAGTCTCTGTGTCCATCCAAAACCTACGTTGAGCGTCAGACTACCTATTAAAATTTAAGTTTTGTTTCCAAGTAAGTATTACGACAGACTATGATTACTTGCCAACCGAAGTTCATGCATTCCGGAATATATCAAGCGCGAGTAAAGCGTTTGATCCTACAGAGGAATGGGAGCGTTATGTGGAATGACAAAACTACCAGCATCATTATAATTTATTTTTGAACAAGCCGTTTACATAAACGAGTGAACGAACTGTATTGATGCCACAATTTTATGTGCCTAACCACAAGTTTTATTACCGCACGGTGGAACAGACCAATCACGGTAATCAACTCGAAATTCGCTGAATAGGTGAGAGTTGACCTCGTTCCGTGAAATACGGCGTGTGAAATTCACTGATCATGTTTGGTAAGTAGAGATGGACCGGTTAGTTTCCCCTAGGCACGGTGGGTTTCTTAGGACGTTCTGTTACAAGAGAAATTCACTCGGGTTGGGTGAAGATGCGAGTGTCGAGAGACAGCAGGAGGTGTAGCGAGATATCCAGAAATTACCTGAACGTACTACTAAGAAAATGGCTCGAACATTTTTATCGTAAAAAAATTTATTTGTCCATTTTTACCTGATTACCCTACTCTATCGGTCTAAGCTTCATTTGATCAAATTAAAACTCCTGAAAACACAAAAATGATAGATGACAGATGTAAAACTCTCCCACCAAGATATGAAGCCGAATATTACTCACTGAAATATTTGTCCTCCGAAAGAACATCTTCCAAGTGGACCAAGGAATTTGACCAAGAAATTAAGCAAAACTTTACATGTTATTACAGACAAATAGGGCTAAATTATCTATACTTACACGAAAATCAAATTTGGTTTCGAAAATATTAATTCCACAGGAATAAATTTACACAAACTGCCTCAAAGCTAAAATTACCCACATTTAACTTGCTCATTTGTTTTTTGTGATACAAATCCCTTGCCTCGGTATTTGAAAGTAGTACCGACAATACTAAATCGAATTTTTGGAAAAATATAACCTTGACTTTGAAAACCTCAGAAACGGTTCTTAAAATTGGAGAACCGTTTACATTTTTGGGCTAATTATTCGCCAAATATAAAAGTTAATATAACCAACAATTGAGTTTTCGAAACCTCCAGTCTTAGGCCATTTAACCACCAAGTAAATGTAATTGCGTTGTACCTCGACTATCACCAAGTTCAACTAGGGAAACAAAGGTAACAATTGGAGATTGGCTTATCAAACCAGTCACTGAACTCATCTATCAGTGTAGATATAGAAAGATAGCTGTAGCCTGAAGTGTTAATGGGTTATTCAACAAAACGGAACTGCTATTTTTAAGCAGTTTCATAAATGGTACGAGTTGAAAGGTGCATATTTTTGGAACCAAATCGACGGAAGTGAAAAATGATATTTTGAACGGTCTGCGAAACCATATGGTTTTCTAATGAAATTCCGAGGGACTCACTCTCCAACAGTTCTTTTTTGACTACTTCAACGATGTCCAGACATTCGTTCAGGTTGCCACTCAGCACCTCTGAATACTGAATGCCTAGGTGGTGTATACGTATAGTCAACCAGCACCTAACGGTGCGAGGTAGACATCAAATAGGCTCAATTTAGTCCCACCCACCAAACCTACGGTATAAAATAATGGACTGGCAAAGTCAATTTTTGGAACTTTTGCTAAATGCAGATTTGTAGCACTTTTTCTATAAATATCTCTCAACTATTGCGTATAGAATAGGCTTAACATTAATTCGGAAAGCAATTATTCAGAGTGTGTAATGTCACGTAATTTGTTTCAGTATCACTTTGTCTCTTCCTTTCTCTATTTCGGTCAGTTTTTAACAATTATATGAGAACTTGAAATATGTTTCTGTCCTGGACCCCTTTCCGGTTCATTTGTTACTTAAGATTTCAAAAGTATATCATCGTATACGGATTTGTCATTTGGAGATTCTTAAATGGATGTTGGAACGGGCATCTTAATGTATTTTCATCCGCAATAAAAATGATTCCCTCTTTAATTTGAAGTCTTTTGAAAGACAATTGGAAATTTAGGCTGGCAGAAAAGAAGCTCAAAGCAAAAGATAAATTGATTCACGTTCATATCTTGGGGCGAGACATCTACCACCATAGCACTCGGTTAACATAACAAAGAACTTCTTTCCAAAACTTGTCTCAGCAGAAGTATCGCCCACGGCAATTGAAAATTCGATAAATCACATAAATGTAAACAGTATGAATTATTTATTAACAATATCTTCTGATTTAAACTATTTTGTGCATATATTTATATCTCATAGAATATCTTTCTGGATATCTGCGTCTGAATATGCAAAACGTGAAACCATTTTTTAAAAAGGTTCCATATATTTTACCCATTTACAAAACGTTCTCCCTTCACTTACGGATTTTAACACGAAGACTCTGGTTCTGAAGGTGACTGCTCAATCTTTCCGACACTTTCGCAAGAGGGTTTATGAGGAAAAGAGGATTTTTAAAGGTAAGCCTAACCCTCCGGCGAGAAAGAAATCAAAACACAGGGATTTTCTGAGTACATCTTACGTCAGAGACCGAGCGGGGGATTCTAAGATGTACGAATGTCGAAGGTCGCCAAGCAGAAAATGTCGTTTCCGAAACAACCACTCGAGTTATTTTGACTTTTCCTACTTTCAAACGTTTCTTTTTCGAACAGGTCGCTAAAAAGGCATAGAATATTTTGTCATCCGTTCAAATATAGTGAGGTAATTTGTCGACTCAAATTTCCCATCAAATAATGATTTACTCAAGACTTTCCGTGGTAAACAGCAGTTTATGTTTGTTTATCATGTTCAGTCGCACAGGTATAATTACTGTTAACTGATAGGTTTATTATGAGTATTTTTATCACCATACTTGAAAAGAAAACGATTTATTTGTGTGTTTTCCGCCGGTATTGAAAACATGGAACGAGAAATAAGGAATATACGCTTTTAATACTTATGTCTTCCTTTTTTAAATTCATCATATATTTTATATTCGTTATATGTATATATTCAACTAAATATTTTTCACTAAAATCTCTCTTCTGCAGGAATGTGGTTTAATGGTATCAACTTATATTTCTACGCATAAACCATTCTTATAATGCTAAATGAATACATGAACTCTAAAGCTTATAACAATCAGTTTTGCGGAAAAATTCAAGTAAGTCAATGGATCGAATATTCTTTCCGAAACCTCTAATTACGCTTTCAAATATGAGCGAAAGTATATTATTGTAATAGCTGCACGAGAATTGACGATGCTTGTGAAGAGGCCAATAAGGGAAATTACTTAACATTTGTACGTATGTTATGTTATTGTATACTTAACATTTATCAACTGCCGTTACAAATATTACGTAAAGTAACATAGAAACTTACTTTACGTAGCGCTTGTAAAGGCAGCTGGTAAATTTAAAGTTAATTTCCACGAAATTAACTTTAAATAAAATAAATTTTAACGCCATTTCCACGAATGTACTCCACACATTCATGGCGGTGCCATTCATATGCTCCGTGAGAATGACAAGTACATATGTAAATTTTTCTTCGTAAATACATTACATTAATTTTTAAGGAATGGCAAGGGATAATATAAAAACACAGTTGTGAATAATAAAACAAAAACATTAATATATAATCTGCCTTAATCCATGCATTTGCATATTTAATTAAACATCCGGAAATCGTCTTACCAGAGAAATACTACCGGTAACAAACTTGATATACATTAATATTTCTATCCACAGAATTAAGAAATGTCCTTATTAATTGAAATAGGGAGGTGGAATCATTTGTACTAGAAGTCTGCTACCTGACAGCTTTAAATCACCTTAAATGTTACTCGTAATGTTCACAGTTTTTTATTAGTTAAAAATCCTCTCGTATAATTTATTACTGCTAATGGACCAACCTTTTTAGAATACTTTTCAAAATATGTTTACCACTCAAAGTAACACATTTAAGTTATTTTTGCGTTGTGTATTGTTATGTCCGTGGAAGTATCTTATGTGAATAAACATCTCGCGCTTCTTCTATCATGTCCAACTCTATAAAAATGATTTCAAATCAAGATTATAATTGACTGATCAACAAACAGCGATTTCTACCTTTATTTTTCATACATACATACTAATAAGAGTCGGAAAAAAGTCTAAAAATTTGTCGACGCTCAATCTTAGAAAAGCAAACGTTGGTAAACATTATGGCTGCGTAGATTTTTGTGGCGGTGGCTGGAAGAATTCTACATATTCGGGTTTTCACCGCGTTGTTGTTTGACCTGTTGATCTTGAAGATCTTGAAGATCTGAAGACGCCGGATGCAACTTCGGCGAAGCTGTTGTCGGTTTCAAACAACAACGCGGTGAACACCCGAATATGCAGAATTCGTTGGTAAACATTTACCGTTTTTTATGCATCGCTTAAATGTGGACGTATTTTAATGATAATAAATTATAATTACGTTCTATTTTTAAACGGAAGCATAAAAATTAATATGAGAAACATATGAGACATTATTAGAGTCCATAAAATGACTCAAAATAAAAAAAAGATTAATTTTATAACTCAAAAATAATGTAATGCTGCTTTAGATTTATTGATTGTGTATCGATCGGAAATGCCAAATTAAAAAAAGTTGTAACGAAAATGTAAGATACCTGAACTTAAATAATAACATGTAGAAAGATTAAAACTTTATCATCGACCGTTTTGAAGAACTTTACTTGTCAACTACTTGTCAACTACTTGTCACTTGTGAAGTCATATCTTGTTATATTAGACTTAAAAATGGTTGGATCCAATCTCAAATGCATGCAACTTTGCATTAGTTTGCTATCGCTACATTTACATGCCATCCCAATAGTGATGCTGCCTCGTAGTATGACTGATTAGATATGATAGCGCTAATTTAAAAAATATTCTGCAACATCCAGCTATGCCCTTCCGCTTATATGTTCACCCCTGAAACCGATTCGCCTGATGGCGTCCGACCCGCACTAAACCGACAAGGATGTCGAATCGACCTCGCACGCGCTGCTGCTTCCTTTACCCACGAGATAACTGACTGCTCAACGGAACGTCGACACCCTTTAGGGCTGGCTCCAAAGTTTTGCTCTCTAGTGCGAGTTTAAAAATCGCTTCGGCAACCATGCAATAATTTACTATCGTAACCACAAAAAAAGGCCCTGGTTTGATTTTAATGGTATCGAATCGGTGTAATTCTAGATGATTTAGAGTCGAGATTAATTTCTAACATAAATGCCTGGTTTTCCTATAAAAAATTAGTCCATCACCGGGAGAATCCATTTATTTGAAAATTACTTTGATTCAAAGGAAGAAAAGCACCATCTTTGCGTAATGTATGGATAGCGCTAATCGTAGTTGTGAAATTGATGACCATCGAAAGATCAACGACCAAAAAGTAACAAATATGGTGACTTATGTCGACTTTATAAAAAAATATTAATTAATTGATGATAAGCTACGACCGTCGTACAAGGGTTAAGTTCCGACAAATACTGGCGATATCTAAAAAATCTGGAAGTAAAGATCTCAGTTTTAAGCTGAAAACCCTATCTTAAGACGGACAATAGCCCAGTTGTACCTAGTTGGGATTTAAGATGAATACATTGTAGCTGGCGTGAACTGGGTCGTTTCCATGGATCGCATAGGAGGGGTCAGCGGCTGAAGTCATCTGCGATTGTTGCACGGGAGGAAAATAAAGGGAGGAGAACGAGCAGGAGTAGAGACAAAGAGAGATAAGGGACCTCCCCCTCCCCCAATACCATTAACCTACTCTCGTCCACCGACAACGCAGGGAAGGCAGGCGCTCCTTCCCTTTCTTTCCCTCCCTCACCCTTTCACAAAAGGGTGGGAGCGAGAGCACCCCATAAAATGCATGCCTGCCCGAGTCAATTATCCCTGGGCCCGAGTGGCTGTTAGATCAAACAATGAGGGCTTGATTTCTTGGAAAACACACTAAAAAGTCATTCCACGGATCCCTAATGAGTGTACACTGGGAAGTCTGGACGGATTTGGTGGAAATTCAGTCTCACAAACGTCTCTTCCTTTCCTTTGGTACCTGTGTGCATGCGTTTGTGTAGCTGGGTATTTACCTTTCTCAAAAATTAATCTTAACGTCTTAATTATAAGATAAATGAATGCAAAATTTGCTTGGAAGTCCTTCAGAAAATTTATGCGAGGATTTTTCTAAGAGATATTCCCGTTAGAGAAGAACTTATGTAGTTAGGTGGACGGCCGCACATAATAATCGATCAGATATTTATCACACTCTCCTGGGAACGCTATTAAACCAATAAAATCTCTCAGGAGTTTTCGACGTTTGATGTGTCCTTCCTTCACCAATTCAATACTATAGATGGCGTAATACGAAACAAGCGTTGCATAAAAGAATTGCATTATGATGCTTCTAAAAATTAACGAAAATGTATGTTCACTCGTAAAACATGTCATAGTAGTCATAATGCTATGATTTCATCTATTAATGTTAATAAAAGTCTTAAATTTGCTCGTATATCGAAAATAAAGGGGAGTTAATCGTCTACCTCAATCGGTAGCAATCAGGTTTGAAAGCCTCTTATGAGACGATCAAGTCAAAATTTTCCATACAATTTTTGAGACAGAAGACTGAAGAGACTTCAAAAGCTGAGAGATGGATTATGGATTACGGGCCTAAATGATTCCTAAGTGATATGAAGGATTTAAGAAAATTTCCAATTTTTTCTTCACTTTTTTGCCGAAGTTAACTCGAAAACTAATAAACGAATTTTATTTGGCTTGTGACCATTTAATCGATCCTAGTCTCTCAGAATTCAGATATTCTTTAGGAACTTTCGAAGTCCCACCATTAATATGTCCGGTTTGCTCTTCATTATTAATACGTACTGGGGTATAAATTTTGGTGATGCCAGCTCGGGTGTCTTTAACTTCTGTGCTATGCGAACACTACACGTATCATCTCTGAGATAGAAATGAAACAGGCGCGTTGGTTTAAAAATAGAAAAATTTAAACAATGGCAGTTGCGTTTTTCAGGGAATGTGTTAGAATTCCATCGAATTTGACTATTCAAATGAGATTCTCAAAATCTTCCAATATCGAATTACTTAGTTCGGGTTTGCAGACACCTTAATGTGCAATGCCTTAGTGACATTATCTCAACGGTGGTGGAGTACGGAGAAACTACACTCCATGATGTTTGACGCGTTGTCATTATTGATTCTGAAGCAAATAAGTAAACATTCGAGTGTGATGACGTGCATGAAAGCACACCCGCATGTTGAAATCCTAGGATAAAATAATTAACTACGTTGATATTTGCGAGTTACATCAATATACAGAAGTCTGCAGTCCATTATTACAAATAAAAGTTTTAAAACGTATATTTCCATTTCATGATATTTTTTAAAAAAATCACGTTTTTATACGTATATTTCATACACTTAGTTCATTGCAGATGCCCTGCGCAGGTATTCAAACTAAGGAAAAAAATCGTTGAAATATATATATACCTATATTTGATAGGATTTTAAATTAAGAATTACTATTAATCCTTAGGCTTCCGCGACGTCCATCTGATGAATCCATGCTGCTTCTGGGAATTTCCGTCACGTTAATGATTTGGTAGACAACTGTTTCGCCTCCAGTCCTGGAGGCGTCTTCAGGTCGAAGGTTTCATCAAGAATTACTATTACAATTTACAATGGAGAAAAACGGAGCGCAAATTAAATAGTATGCACAACTAGTAGAAGCAATTAAAACAGCACCATATACATAATAGGAGATTTTTTGGTAAATTATTGAATAATAGTCAGAAGTACGAATTTATTGCTGACTTGAAGTTCAGTGAAATATCAGTTTAAGTAATGATCCTTTCTTATAACATTTGGAAATACAAGATTATTTGAGATTTTTAAATAACACATTTGCGAAATATCTAGTTTTTATAAACTGTTCCGTGCATATTGTACTTCGACGTCAAAATTCAGATGCAGAATCGACAATGACGCGTTCCGAATCTCTCTTCAAAACAGGTAGAAGCGCTCTATCACCGCTCTGATTCTCTCGTCAGCTCGCACCTACGCTATCGTGACGCGGTGATGAAGCGAGCACATATCCTCGCATCTATCGCACGAAGTGCTCCAGCCGAGCTGTCAATGGGCACTCTAAACGCTTGGAATGGGTGATGGAACAGCAATATGATGCGCCGGAATTCCCAAACAATGACATCTAGGGAAGCCACTCATTTTCCAACATTCGTGTTCCGGAATATTCTTCCGATTTTTCCAACAAACAGTCTTTTTCTCGTTTGCGCTCTCCCGTGGTCAACTGGCATTTATTGATACAAGTACGTGAGTCACTGGTATCGTTGAAACATGAGGTCCTGCTAAAGTTTTGGTTTTTGCATGGATGTGCATACAGTATGGCCTACACCAAACGAATTGATCTCACAGCTAAAAGAAACAGGGTTTATATCGGGATTTTTGAATTAGTTTATGAAATTCCTTCTTTTTCAATTAAAACGGGCCTTTTACTAATTACCCTTCGCTGAATTTTGAAATAAATAGATTCCCATACATTTCTCAGACATCCCGATTTTACCGAACAACGCTAAGTGTACTAAATTTCCGACCTGTTGTACCGAGAATCAAAATGCACTCTAAGTTAATCATCGGCGCATCTAACATTAGGAGTAAATTGCATAGATGGGCTAAATACGTTCACCGCCAAGGAAACTGACCAACATTGGATCATATGGTGTCCTTACGATCATAACACTATAATATTTATGGGTGATATATATTTCTTCGGAGATCAAAGAGAGGGGAGCTTGTTAGGAGATCGAGTAAAGGGAGGAAAATGATAACCATTTTGGATGGAGTTTTATTAGTTAATTTAATTGTAATTTAGTTTCATTAAAATTAAAATAGAGTGTATGCAGATCTAAATAAAGAGTTGATGGAATACGGGGTTCAAGGATATTATGTGTCATGTCGGTGAGGGTTTAGGAATGCAGTAGCGTGTAGTGACACAGTACTTCGGAAGCCCATCCTAAGCTGGTATACTACTGCCAAAAATAATATATTTCTCACTAAAAAAATGTTTTCGTTCAACAAAAATCTTCCCCATTTTCAATTTTTTTAAATCCAAAAATTAGCTTAATCAAATAATGATATGCATTAATTATATTTTTCAAGATTCTTTGACCCTAGTAAAAAACATAGGGCTCTTCTGCCGAGAGAACTTCGGAATTAAAGCGTGGATAGATGAAAATTGCTCTCAGGATATCGTGAATCTCCCTAAGTTTCTAGATTTCGTTACAAATTCTTACTTAGGTAGTTATTACTTATTTTATACCCTTCCATTGGTGTATATCACCTCCAAAAGCGAATGTTAGTTAAAATAGACATAGGGAATAACAACATTTATAAGTTATATGCAAATTTTTATACGCTTCAATTCCATATCGTACTCAGCATACTTCATTAATTAAGCAGGTCGTATCAGGATTACCCTTTCCTTCGATGATTAATTGTCCATATTTTTCATTCAACATCGATTTTAAGTTTTTACTTCGGAAGAAGAAATAGAAGTTACAGTATTTATCCATTTAATAAAATAATGAAAAACTTTGCGACATAAAAATTTAAGAAATACTTCAGAAATAAGGATTTCTCTGAATACTATACTATCATAATTAGTCAATTAAGAACGAATTGGTCGGAATCGACTATTTGATTAATATATTATAATTTAATTCACAATTGAATTATTTGAGAAAATTTGCCAATCCACAAGCTTATACCGATCCTGGCTATAACCAATGTGGACCCTAGAAAAATTGACCGCGTACGGCGTATATTTGTTAGAAAATTCTTTACTCGACTTCATGTTGAAAACGTAATCGGCGGAAGTAAATTTTGTAAAACGTCACCAACAGGACTGATAATCTACGTTTATACGTATTGATATGTATTTTCGTCATTCGTAAAATGAATATGTATTTAAAAATAAATAAAATTGGGAATTAAAATTGAACGAACCAAATTTTTGGAATTTATATTTGTTAAAGTTCATATTTGACTTGGAGAAAAAAAATAAAACTGGCCTATTCATCATTTATTAAAAACTTCATATTCCTGAGTTTTAATTCAATGCCAAATTGAACAGATAAAAATGGAATTGTTATTCGGAATTCCACGATGAAGGAGCATTGAAATTCAAATTGTGGTCAGAGTGGAATTAATTTGAAGGATTTCATTTAATTTTTTAATTCGGTGCATCCCAGACTTCAAATGATTTAGTTTTACGTAGATTTATCTCAAAGTTTTGTATCTCATGTATAAAAATATGTGGAGCTTCAAAATTATAAAATACTTTGGCGTTATAATTTTTTAATCAATATATTTACTGAAGGAGGAAAAACGGTAAACATGGGTCGGCGAGTACAAGAAAAAGTCGTCCGCGGACACCCGACCACCGAGGGTGTCTTGAGTTCCTAGAGAGGTAGGCAAACCAATTTGACATACGCTGAATCTGCTCAACGACGTGAGTCACGCTCAGGCTCTCAAGGGCATCGGCGACTGGCTCCAAGAGCAGCTGAGTGTGCGACTGAACATCTAGGACACCCAGCTTCGATCGTAGCGTAAATCTATCTCTATAGAGTTGAAGGCCCTCTGCGAGGAGATAGTTCAGCTCTGGACGGCAAACGCCACGCTCATATGAGTTCGCTAAAGTGGAAACCAGACGGATATGCAGTTTTTGATATTTTTAAAACTGGCGACGAAAGAGTAAACTGCTAAAATTCTAACCGGGGAAATCGTGCTAGTTCACGAGGAATAAAAACCATGCAGTAACCTAAATGTCTGCATCCAGGAGTAGACTCGAATGCCAATGGCTGAGAAATGGGCATCATTTGGGAGAGAGAACGGCAAAGGGCCGGGCTTATTCGAGACTGGCAAATAGAGGGTGCGACTGTAGGCTGAAAGACAGAGACCTCGTTTAAACAGAAAACAAACGGAAGAAGAACGAGAGCTGACTTTCGCTTTGCATCTAAACGGACCAGCAGAATGCTCTTCTTTGGCTGAAAGAAAATAACAATGTTTACTTACAATCCCTAGGCCGATTACGTCGCTAGATGAGCAAAACGTCAGCTTAATAATTTCTGCGGCTTAACGAATGCTAAGCTTTCAAGTGGAATTTCAATCAAAGTGGGTTGTGATGCTCTTCCGTGATGGTTCGTTTAAGTTATTATGGAGAGCCTCCAAGGCCTCGCTCGCAAATCGCTTTTGATTGGGGGACATCCACAAAGTAAACATTTTCTCTGCGCATGGAAACATTTTCTAAGCAAATATTTTCTATACGTGTTCATAATGGTGGCTTTCAAATAAGCGGCTGGGGGATGAGTGAATTTCAAAGCAGCTTAATGTCAACGCTTGTAGTTTAAAGACGAATGTGTCTCGTAATTGCGTCCTTGATCCCTCGTAATTACGCTGCCTTCAAATTTTCTACGAGTACAAATATTCTTTTTCATTCTACAAACATTAAGCAGAATTTCCCACGCTCAAAATTTACGTTAAACTGATGAATATTGACAGACTGTCGACAGAAAGACAGACAGCCCCAAAATACTCGGGAGGCAGACTAATGTCATTAAACCAGCAATTTGATATTCTGAGTCACGCTACACACTTGACTGCTCTTGGCATTGTAACTGATCACTGATTGGCTGGACATTATACTCTCCAATTGCGTTATCAAAAAAGAAAATAATCCAGCATTTGTCAAGGCTAGTCTTATAATTTTCATCATAAAACAAGATAATTTTTTTCTGTCGAGCATTTCCGATTATGAGCTTTGCGTGTATATTTGAGTCTACATAATCACCGTAAGTGTATGTAGTAGGGGTTGTATTGGGATATTTGTTACATAATAGGCCAATAAGCTGTCAGTAAGAAGAGAAATATAGAACTCATGTCCCATTGTATGAGCTCTCTTCCCTCTTTGAACTGTGGTTGTGTCGTCCATGGGAGAAACGCATCTTTCAAATCGTCTTCTGGACAATCCATCTCACGAATTTTATAACTTACCACATGGATTGAGGGACTTTGATTATTTCCCCGACGTGGGTAGTAAAATCACATGCTTAATAGCTTATAAGCTGGTGTTGAATCCAGAGACATAGATGAAAATCTCCTATTTCCTATCATGTAGAATCGCTTGATGCGTTACATTCATTCAAGATATTTTTCCACAAACCGTGAACGTTCTCACTTCTTTTCTCTTTCCCCTCTTCTCGACTCAATATTTTTTGACGTGTCCCAAATTCTCATCACGTGTTTGGTAAGAGGTCAAAATAACGGGAAAAAATCATTTTTACTTCGATTTTTTATTTACTTATTAAAAACTGAACGTTTAAAGCAACATGGTGTACTTTTCTAGTACGATACTTCCTCCAAGTTAGACCCGAAGTGGTAATGACACCCACACCCTTGACATGAGTAACAAGGCTCCTAATAACGCTTTCAAGTGTAAGAATGAGAGTTTTATCCATTTCCTCTCCATTTTAAGAATTATCGTACATATTTCAGAAACTGATTCTAGAAGGACCTTAAGGGTACACGTACAAGCTTCTTTGACTGTCCCATGGTGGTGTTCTTGGAGGCAGGGTTTCACTTTGGGAATAGGAAATAGTCTGGTAGTGCCGAGTCGGGACTGTGAGGGAGTTGGGGAATCGTCGCGATGACGTTTTTCGTCGGATAGTCGGTTACCTTGAGCAGGTGTCACTGGATGGGTGAGTGAGTGGGTGCACTGAGTGAGTGCTGTGTGGACTAGGTTGGTGAGTTTAGCGCATATCTTTCGCATCCCAAAATTTTCAGTGATAATTGTGAGCAATGTCATCTTATCAATGCCAATACAAACTGCGATCACTTAACCAAAGGTCTGACTTCAGCACTTCGTGCACAAGTTGGACGTTGTCGTCGGTTCTTGACGTCGACGGCCGTTCAGCGCGGGACTCGTCCTCCACACTCTCTCGGCCATCTTTGAAGAGCTTGTGCCACTTATAAAACTGCGGTTTGTGACATAATTTCATCGTTAAACACTTGGCAAATCATGCCCAATGTCTCAGTATCCGATTTACTCAGTCCATTGCAAAATTTGATGGCGTGCCGCTGTTCAATCGTTTGCTGCATTTTGCGCTTGCACTGAGTCACTCGATGGAGGTCCACTAAAATACGATTTAGCCTGAACGGACGCTTGGCAATTGGAGCGTGTTGAAGGTCAAACCACTCACCACCGGGTCTGCGCGGCGCGAGCGCGCTGCTTTATTTACAATTTTTATACAAAACTTTGATAACACGTAAACCAATTTGAATGCGGTAGGGTACGCATCACGGTTAGTAAATCATCAGAAAGATCTGGGAATTATAATGTGTCCAAATTACAAACAAAGGGACTGTGCAATAACCTTATTCGTCAAATTCTCATCCATGGTGACGAATAAATTGCTATATCAAGTTCGATTGCCATTGAGAATCCACTGGAAATGGGATCATGGGGAATAGAAACACTACCTGGTCTTGTCAATAGAGATGACTCCTTTTTGAAGCAAGAGGCCATTAAATTAGTCTGATAAGAAATTAATGTTTGTAATGCCAAGTGAAGGTTGTATGCAATCAGTCGTATCTGTTTGTGGATCATTCTGGATGGTTCGTAGAAACCAAGTATAATTGTAAATGTAGTTTATTTTGATTTACCGACGTTTGCAGTTGAAATGAGAACCCTGAGTATGGCAGTGGCTTTTGTATTCTCTCCACAAGCGAAAGGCTATCAATTCAATTCTCTAGTAAGGTGAAATTTTTATAATAGCATTCAAAGTTACGGCACTACTTGGGGTTCAAACATTAGTGGCTATGCCACAATAATATGTTTTTCAAAAAATCTTCGATAATGAATGTTACAATTTTATCTTTGGTACATTCAGGTTTCAAAATGCAATATACATGATTAATTAAAATAAAAATAAATTCCTCTGTCACCCACAATTTCAATTCGTACTAAAATGTGAGAGAAAACATTTTACTGATATTCTTTTTTCTTTGGTGTCCGCCCGATTTCAATGTGTCACATACGGCTCGTATGTTACTTTGAGTCCAGATTATTCTGTTTAGGCTTACCATCGGGCTTCCATGCCACCTTTCCCCGGAGTTCAAACAATACGTACACCCGAGGCGGGGCTAGAAACCCGTGACCTTTGAATCAGCACGTGGACACTACGTTATTCACTATCCGGATAACTTTTCTGTGGAATGAGCGGTCCCCCAGAAGACATTTTCCCGGGAATCTCTTTCTGTATTTAATCTGTTCCGTTACCCATGAAAAAGCCCACGGAATTAAAATTCAATCTTAATGTGCTATGTGTATGTTAAAATATGTACATCATAATATATGTATATTAAAAGCCGACACTCGCCTGTTTTTTCCAGATGTCGAGAGTTCAATCCCTGCCGAATTAGGTTTACCTCCACTTCTTGCTTGGATGTTTGTGATTCTAAAATGCCTTCACTGCTATTGTCCCACTGAACAGACTGTAAATGAATAAAAATAGAAATTTAATGAGAGCAACGCGAGAAATGGTATATGCTAATAAATGGAAGGAAGTCTGGCACTGTCTTCAGGCATATACTCAACGGATTGCGTGTTAGTCCACTTTCAATAACCCGGACACATAAACCGTAGCATAAATGAGAAAACCATCGCATCTGTGAATCAGACTCAGGCGCTGGAGAAGGAAATTTAATGCACTGAGAAAAGTCAAAATGCAAAAATAGAGGATTTATCATTTTAACAGTAGTAATGTAGTGATTTAGGGTAGGTTTTTGATGGACCAGGACACCGCATATAACTTTACTCCTATGCCCTTGCAAACACGACATAAAATATTCTTTAAACCCCAATTTACAGTAAATGATTTTTTAGCTCCACATTCTTCCTACCTCCCCTAATTCCATCCAGATTGCTCAATCATTCCCAAATTCTACCTCGATTTCCCAGAGTTCTCCTCTCAATCATCGTCTTTAGCATTCCACTCCTTCTCGATATTTCCGGAATTCACTTGTCTCGCCTTCCAATTTCTCCCAATAGCCATATTCCCCTATTACATCCATAACTTCTTCATTTTTTATTCTTTCTGTCCATTTTTGTTTCCAAATTTATATCTAAACTAACTGGTGTACATCTATTATTTTTATCATAAGTCCCTCTTTATATTCTCTCCGTTCAATCAGAACCTCTTCTTCTTCGATCTATATTTTACCCACCGCATCTCTTATAGTGTAAACGCAACTTACTATTTTTATACCCTGACAGGTCCTTCATCTTCCTGGATTGCGCGCCCATATCGCCCTGTCTCTCTCAACTCTCCGTATCTTTTCACCTGTATTTCCACAAAGTTTCCTGAGCCCAATTGTTCTTGTCTCATTTTATTGAATAGTTCTTTTTTTTAACAAATTTTCCCCTTGTTCTTTATTCATGTCCTTTTATTTCCTTCTATCTTCTTAATCATTTCAACCTCTGATCCATGACTTAATAACTCCTTTTCTATCAACCGTTTCTACTGTTTCCTTCGTTCCTTTCACTATTCCTAGTCTGAATAGTAATGCCGTGTTTCTTATAATGCACCTATCCCCTTGTCCATGTTCAGAATTTTTATCAACTGGCTCCTGTTATTCCTTTCTCCTATCTCCAGTTGAGTCTTTTACATTTCACTCTTTTATGCTCCTTCCTTACTACTTCACTATCTTAAATTTAACGCTACATATATCATTAGCATTAAGTTGTGATCTGAATCTGCTAAATGCTAAAGCTAAATGAGTTGATCGCACTATTCTAACCATAAATATGCGATCGTCTAACCATAATTTAGTCTCACTGTATTTTTTATTTTCACCTACAGCTACTGTGGCGTTTAAATCTAATGTTAGTTATAGTTAAGATACTCCTCCTTCAAAACAATGGTTTTCTCTCCGCGGTCATTATTTTCTCATAAACCGTTCCATCCTACCTCACTCCCGTATCTTCCTTTGTCAACCACCAAATTCCTATTCACCACTTTTTCAAGTGTTTTCTTCCACCTAAATTCTAAATTATTTAGTATATTTACACTCCGCTGTCCGGAACTGATCTTATTTCTACTAAATATACTTTAATTCACCAGTTCCACGATCTAATCCTATCCTTATCTTCAATTTCCCATTCAATACTTTGGCTAGCCCATAATTCTCCGCCCCTCTGTAACTATCGCTCTAATAATCCCCACTATCTTCCATCTTGCCTGGAATAAGCTTAACATGTCTACACGTCCTCTCTTCATCTCTCGCTAGCTTCCAAAAGGATTAAGTAAAAATCAATCGTTAATCGTTCGGTTAATTATCAGAGGTGGGAAAATATTTCTCGATGGATTGGAAAAATAATTATCATTTATTATTGACTCAAAAGTATTTTATAGGCATTACATTTATTTAAATTTCACTACCGAATTTATGCTACATTAAAATATTCCGTATGTAAATAAACAAGTATACGCGCACACACACACACACACACACATATATATATATATATATATGTGCATATATAAATATGTACATATACGTGTATATATATGTATGTATGTGTGTATACATATATGTATACATGTACAGGGTTCGTCCGGAAAATAAGTTTATGATGCTCATTGCCTTTTTTGACAAAAGGGGAGTCGTCCACTACGAATTTGTACCTGAACGACAAACTGTAAATGCTGCATTTTACGTCCAAGTGCTCGACAGGCTTCGAAAACGAGTCGCCCGCGTCCGACCAGCGATCAAAAACATCTGGCGGCTGCGTCACGACAATGCGCCGTCTCACACCGCGCTTGTCGTGTCGGACTTCTTGGCCAAGCACGGCGTGGCAACGCTGCCGCACCCGCCCTACAGCCCGGACTTGGCACCACCGGACTTCTTTCTGTTCCCGAAGATAAAGAGGAGTTTGAAAGGAACGCGATACGGGACTTTGGACGCCGTCAAAGAGGCCGTGACGACGTGTCTTCGAGAGGTTCCCGATGATGCCTTCGCGGGAGTGTTCCAGGAATGGGAACGCCGCTGGAACAAGTGTATCGACTCACAAGGGTCCTATTTTGAGGAATATTAGCTTAAGATATGTAAAAGTGTAATCATTTTTTTTCCTGAGCTCAGTACACTTATTTTCCGGACGAACCCTGTATACATACATATATGCATACATTAATATGTACGTGTAAATAAGGCATGCAATAAAATTAAATGTCCACAGCAACCGCAGTGAAACTTGATCACCGCAACTTATTCCATTTCAGAGCAATATTTCTCGCGAAAATGGTCGAGCAGAAAATATCATCTTCATCAATTTCCTCGTAATTCTCTAGAGGGGGAACCGTATCTGGATAAGTATTTTCCGGGATATTATCCGAAAAATATAAGACCTCACCCGGAGATATAAGACCTACATAAAAAAACAACGCTCTTCCAATTCGGCAGAAAGAAATAAGTCCCCTGACCGTTGGCGGGGCGTGTTCCGGGAAGAGGGAAAGATTCACCGTTTTTTCCCTTTTTGTGGGAGCAGGGGAAGTAAACGAAAAAAAATTACGCAAGAAACTTCCAGCGTTGCAAGGGGCCCTTCTCCGGCGATGACTTCGCAGTTTTTACGCAAGGCCCCCAGGGAATACATTTTGAGAAAGACATGCCGATGAGCGTGGGGTTTAAGGTGGAGGGGTGTGGTGGGCGGAAGTGGAGGATCCCCCCGAGATCCCCTTTATTCCGGGTGAGATGGGGGATGATGAGGAGGGGGAGGCGAGAAGAGAGGGGGGTGGGCGGCATTTTCTCTTTTCGAGAGGACGGGACGACGACCCGCAGGGGGGAGGTAAGGGGACCGCGGTGTCAAGGGCTGGAACGTCGAGGGGAAAAGAGAGAAGGAGAAGGTGCTCCCAGGGGGAGGTGACGGCAGGGGGGGGGGGGAGAGGTGTGAATGTAGGTTGGGAATGCGCCCTCTGTTGCTCCGCGGTCGGAAGGGGGCGACGGCACCAATTGGGGCGGCGGAGGAGGGGGGGCAACTATCTCCTATTACCCCCGCCGCAACGCTTCTCTTGATTCCACGGAAACCCCAAAAGACCGCGCCTGTTTTGTCGGGTTGTTTTATCCTTCAAGAATGAGATCCCTCCGAGGATTGCCACTTGGGTTAACACTTGAGCAGTTGTCATAACCGGGAATTGCTGGATGTTGGCCATAAAAGTATTTCGGGTGCAGCCATTTACCTCTGGATATCGGCTGCCATTCACTTTATCAGTGAAATCACCTTAGGATAACTCAATTATTAATGCTGATCCGGTTGCACATAATCATATTTTGGTAGTTGCAGGTAATGTAGAATGTTTTATGGATGGCATCCTAGGATGATGGCTTAAATTTTTATGTATTTTATTCTGAGATAATTACGCAAATGTGGTATATAAGTATGCATTCGATATGATTCATTGTATTATTGATGCATCATAGTTCAATATCAGAACATAACGCTTCCGTTTCCTTGCATCGATTATCCGTGATTTCCACAGTTCATAAACAGATAAAATAAATGTCGAAAGAAAAATTTTTAGCTGAATGTTCAATTGATGAAATGAATACGTAAATACACGATTTTCAAATTTTTGCTTGAAGGTATTTATGAAAAATTAACTATTATATTTTACCATTTCCAGGGGATACATAATGATCCCTCGTTGACCATTATAGAAATTCATTCGGTGATTATTTAATAACATCATAAAAGGATAGAATGAGTGCCGAAATACGTTTTTGAAATCAAAATAAACATATCGGGTTAAATCCTCCGTAAGACAAAATAATCAGAAATTATTACAAGAATGTGATCTGCGAATAAGTTCTCTATGGAGCGTCAGCCCCATGGACGAGCTATTTTTTCACTGGATTTTTGGCTTACATTGCGAAGGAGTGGAAAAATCAACCAAAGACAAAGTATCAAAGGTATCGTAATCATTCCATGTTCAAGATTCCTTCATGATAGATGGACATACAGGCTGAACATTCGGTATCCAACCCAGCCATGGGAATAATGAAATATTTTTTGAGAGCCCACCAAATATATTTCACTAGTTTTTGTCGAAAGGATCAATGATTTTTCTAACTCGCTTTTCTAGCCCCGTTGCCAGGCAACCGTAGGTGGGAGAGATGAGGTGAGAAGGTTTGTGGGCAGGGAGGCACAGAAAAGCAGAGCGAAATTCGTAGGGAGGTCTCTTCTCATTCCATTTTTTTCTCCTTGTTCCTCTTTATCCACTATCAGTCCATTCCTTCGGCGTCCTTTTCCTCCTCTCGTCTTTAGATTTTACCTTCGCCTTCCTTCCAGCTTGCCTTTCCTTCTCTTCCACCCCCCCCCCCACTGCGCTGTTTCGGCCTTTTCCGCATCCGCTCTGCCCTCTGTGCTTTACACCACTCCACAGCCGAGGACCATATAATACCCTTCTCTACATTCCCTGCTTCCTATTTCTCTCTCTCTCTCATTCAATCTTCCACCCTCTCTTGCCTTCATTTCATCACCTTGCCATCATTTTCGTCCTCTGCACTCCTTACTCCCTCCTATCGAATTTCATTAAGTCAATTTACATCGCTGCCTTCATTCACGCCAGCCATATTGTCGAGCAATCCCAGAAAATCGGGTGAAAACAATGTTGTACCAGTCCGTTTACCCAGGTGAGCATGTATTTAGGACAAATAACGCCTACAGGTTAAGTTACAGTAAGGTGTTTTGCTTGATCGATGAAAAGATTTCTATTTACATGGAATACATGTAATTATGGAGCAGAAAAACTGTAGAGACAAACGATGAAGGGGATTGAATTTCTCCATTTAATTTTCTGGATTTGTTCTACGATTATTTTTCTTTCACTAGACTTAAAAAATACCAATTTTTAAAGCCATTATAACTCGTGTATTTCATGTATTTATGCTGAATTACGCCACATGAGAATACATTTTAAGCATTTAAGTTCCGTAGGTTAATAGCCCTTTAAGAGAATTACTGTGTTTTGTTATCTACTACGCTGAAGGATAGGTTAGGAAATTGAAAATCTTATTTCGATAGAAGAAAAACTTAGAATGGAACCGAGAACAAACCGAGATGGAACTACGTCAATCCTTACATTTAGAATGCCACATCCTTAAAAACCTATTGGTGAACATTTTTATGATTTACAAGATTATATAAACGAACCACCTTGATGGAAAACAGAGAGCTCAATCAATATTTCATTGAGCCTATTTATGAAATGATTAGTTCCGAGGAAGTAATGAAAAATATCAATTTTCGGGTAACTCGGCAATTAACATGCAAATCACGCTAACTACGATTGATTTGTCATGTTGTTGATAAAAAAGTCTTGCATAAACTATTAAATAAAAAAATTAAGATGTTAATGGCCATCGTTCTCTATAAAAGGGGCAGCCAACACTTGAGTTATTGATACTTTATTTCAGGAGCTCATATTTACGCAAAGAAACCGTCAGGATATTTCCCTTAAAAATAACCGCCTCAGGACTTGGCAAAACAATTCCTCCACAAAACAATATTGAACAAGAGCATCATATAGGAATCGTTCACTTTCTCTCTTATCCCCAAAAGTTAATAAGAATGCCATCTTATAGACCAATTAACTTTCCCCGTTGGATACGAAGAGAAAATGGAGAGGCGGCTGCATCGCCGACATGGCGCTCGAAATTTCCTAGCTCGGCAAGCACTCTGGCGTACGGTTCTTCCCGAAATCCTCACTACACACACCCATATATATCTATGTATATATATATAGTATATAGAGTGTACATATACAATATATATATACATTTTCACGTATATATGTATATATATTTATGTATCTATATATGGTGGGTCGCGGTAGTCCAGGGGGCAGAACATTGGACTACTGACCGGAGGACAAGGCACTCTGGGCACCTGCAGCTCCACCCAAGTTAAGTGATTTTTCGGGTACCAGATCTTACTGGGAAACCATAACCGGAACAGGGAAAGGAACTGGCCTCCCTACCCGTATGTGTGAATTTCACACGCCGTCGGGTTTAGTACTGGGTGAACTCTACCATCACCTACCCAACCGACCTTCGGGTTGAATACTGTTTTTGTTATGTATACGTGTATATATACATACAAATATACATGTAAATATATATATATATATATATATATATATATATATATATATATATATATGTATATATATTATTATTATAAGGTGACCTACCGGTTAATGGTTTTGGATGGACACAACTACCAAATAAATATTTTGTGACTCCTAACAAAACACAATTCGGCAACCTACTCTACATCAGGTCCCTCTTCATCTCTGTTTACATCCTTCCTCCCTTCATCCCGCCCAACATCCCCATCCTGTTACTGCCCTTTCCTCGTTTGCCTAACATTGTCCCCTCTATTACCGTCTTCAACATCCCACCACCGCTCAATACGCCTTTTATCCATTTTTTCTGCCTCCATAGGATTTCTCCCAACAAACCCCTCTCCTTAGCCGCCATCTCCAGTACTTCCTCATTTGTTTTCCTTTCGGTTCATTTCAACTTCTCCATTCTTCTGCACACTCACAATTTAAAAGCCTCAAATGTATTTCTAACATACTGCTTCAGTGACCATGTGTCCGCGCCGAACATAGCTGCACTCCAAATCAAAGTTTTACGAGTCTTTTCTTAACATACGGCCCTGTCATCAACTCCCTCCTCCTTGTGAAAGCGTCTTTGCCCAGCGCAATTCTTCTCCTTAAGTCCCTACTACTTTGACCGGGTTGATCGAAAATACCTCCGAGATACGTTAACTATTTTACCAGGCCCATTATTTGCCCTCCTATTGTAATGTTTAGCTCAGCCATTTTCTTTCTGGAAAATAGCATAACCTTTGTTTTACTAATATCAACTCTCATCCCGTATCTGTCGCCCTGAATTTCCATTTCACTCAACAATCCTTGCAACCACTTGGCTGACTGTCATAGTAGGGCTTGGTCATTAGCAAATCTAACTGATTTTACGATTTCCCTTCCGACTTTCATTTCTATCTCCAGTTCTTCCCATGTCTCTTTAATCGTTTACTCCACACATACGTTAAACAGCACCGATGATAATGAGCAACCCTACCTTACACTCCTTCCTAACACTGCCCATCCGGACACTCCGTTTCCAACTCGCATCTGAGCAGTCTGAGACATGTAAAGGTTGCGGATTAGCCTCCTGTCCCTCCAATCTATTCATATTTTCTGCAATATGCTCATTAGATTTTTCCCAGTTCGCCCCATCAAATGGCATTTCGAAATTTACTAAACAGGCAAATACGTCCTCATTGTATTCCATATTTCTCTCGATTAGTGATATCATTACTGATGGCATTACTGCATGGCTCCCCTTCCTAAACCCAAATTGATCATCCCCTAAGTAATCATTTGCCCTACTCTCTATCCTTTTGTTAATGATCCAGAGAACCACTTAAGTTGGGTGGGATATCAAACTTATTGTTCTGTAATCCTCACATGATGTAGCCTTTACCTTTTTCGGAATAGGAACTAACACTCATCTCACTAAGTCTTCTGGCCAGATTTCTTTCTCATAGATACTAAGAATCAGACCATATAGTCTTTTGACCACATTTTCCTAAACATTTCAATAGTTCCACAGGAATGTTGTCCACCCCCAAAGCCTTATTTGATTTTATCTCTTTTAATGCCCTTTCTATCTCATCGTCGAGTAAGTGTGGACATTATCTATCTTCATCTACATCATGTTCCTTTTCTATGTCTACCTTGTTGGCCTTCTTTATTTTAAGTTCTTTACCATAGTGTTTCTATATATTCCTTCCATCTTGGATCTTTTCTCTGTGAAATATTATCTTACCGCACTTTTCTTTAACTGTTGGCACATATCTTGCCTTCTTACTTCCCGATAATTACTTAACATTGCTATAGAGCGCATCAATTTCAAACTTCCTCTGTAAACTTTCCATATCCTCGCATTGCGTTTTCCACCATTCTTCATTTGCTTTATTTGTGGCCCTTCTCAATTTATTGTTTAACTCTTTGTACTTCATTTTGCCTAACTCTGTGTTTACATTCTTCCTTTTTCTTCTCTCATCCATCTTTGTAATCATCTCATCCGTGATCCCTGGTTTCATTGTCCTTTTTCCGTTAACGATTCCTATAGTGTGTTTTGCGGCTTTCTCACTTTCTCACTTTCTTGATACATTCCTATTTTTCTTCGATATTTACTCAGCTCTTTGCCGTCATCCATGATTTTCTCTACAGCCTGCTGATACTCCTTCTTTGTCAATTCATTTAATGCTTCTACGTTCCATTTCCTAACCCGCCGCCCCTGTTTTATCTTTTTGAAACAGACGCTACATTTCATAACAACTAAATTGTGGTCAGAGTCCGCATCCGCTCCCGGGAAGCTGTGTGAATTTATCACACTGTTCCTAAACCTGTGCCTAACCCGAACATAATCTAACTGATACCTCTAACTTAATATTCTCTAATTGTCCTGTCCTCAACACTGTCCTAACATTCCAAGTTCCTATTCTAACTGATTTGGTGTTCTTTTCTTGCGTCTTCTGTCCTGCTGCTGTCGGTATTCCCTTGTAAGGGTTTCTTGGGATGACGACCGCAGAAGCCTTGTCTCTGTCTCTCCCGCTGTCGGGCACGACACACGGTCGATTATATCGAGTCCCGTAGTTGTTATGACTGATATTCTCTACTGTGTCCATCATAGGAATCTTGAGAATGATAATTGAGGTAGTTTCCTGTTGCCTTTCTCAATAGTGTTTTTAACGTGACACCATCAGTCAATGGCAGTCCCACTGGGGTAGACGCCTCGCTGAGGAACAGAGGCTTGGTGGACTACCTTTCGTCTGGCTACTAACCTTCGACCTATACATGGGTCTACCAGGTGCAATTATCACACTTATAATACTCATAATTACTCATACTCATAATTACAAAAAACACAGTAATCAACCCGAAGGTCAGTTTAGTAGGTGATGGTAGAACTCACCCATGTACCAAGCCCGACGGCGTGTGAATATTCATACATCAGGGTAGGGGGGGCAGTTCCTTTCCCTATGCCGGTTATGGTTTCCCAGGAAGAACTGGTACCCGAAAAATCAACTAGCTTGGGTGGAGCTGCAGGTGCCCAGAATGCCTCGCCCGGGAATCGAACCCGGGACCTTCCGGTCAGTAGTCTAACGCTCTACCCACTGGACCACCGCGACCCGATCTTTATATATATATATATATATATATATATATATATGTGTATGTGTGTGTGCATATATTCGAAAAGGAAGATTTATATCTTACATTACACTAGCAATAAAAAAAATTAAGCACCCAATAAAGTAAACTAACAAGAGCATTGATTCAAAATGTACCTTGGCACAACCAACGCCTTCAGTGGAAGGAAGGAGAAGAATAGATTGATGAGGCAGGAGAGAGGTTGGAAGGGTGAGAGAGAGGAGGGTTTGATCGGGCAGTTGAAAGAAGTGGAGGAGGAGAAAAAAATTGAGGTAGAAAAAGAACCAATGGGACAACATTGACTGATGAGTGCTAACTTCAAGAAGCTCTTGCAACTGTTCAATCAAATCATCCCCTCTCTCATCTCCACTGTCTTTTTCTTTCTTTCATTGAAGAAGGTGGTAGTGCCACCAAAACATTTTTCAATCAACCCCCTTGAGAATTACCTTTTTTGTGTTTTATGCTTTATATTCACTATTATCATCTATATGTTATATATGCACACATGCATACACTCGTATGGAGGTATATGTCTGCATATCGCAGTGGTCTGTGATTCCGACTGACTTATGATCTGCTCGATTCCTCCTTCCCCAACTCTCCTGTGTTCGTCCTTTATATGTGTTCCTATTCCTTTTAACTATTTCCATGTGAATTAATATTTGTTCTCCATATGGAGGGATTTCGTGTTTGAATGTGTGTGCAAATATATATGCATATATTTACATATATATTCCATAAAAACAGAAATCAACCCGAAGGTCGGTTTGGTAGGTGATGCTAGAGTTCACCCAGTACTAAGCCCGACGGTGTGTGAAATTCACACATCAGGGTATGGAGGCCAGTTCCTTTCCCTGTGCCGGCTGTGGTTCCCCAGGAGGATCTGGTACCCGAAAAATCACATGGCTTGGGTGCCCAGAGAGTCCTTACCCGGGGATCGAACCCGGGCCCTCCGGTTAGTAGAACAAATGTCTACCCCTGGACAACCGCAACCCACCATACACGTGTGTGTGTGTATGTGTATATATATATATATATATATATATATATATATATATATATATTATTATTATTAGGTAATCTACCGTTTAAGGTAGGTTTTTGGATGGACACAACTATCAAATAAACATTTTGTGACTCCTCACCTAGCAAACTAATCTATATCAGGTCCCTCTTCATCTCTTTGTACTTCTTTCCTCCCTTCATCCCGTCCGACATCCCTATCCTGTTCCTGCCCTTACCTCGCTTGCCCAACATTCTCCCCTCTATTACCCTCTTCAACATTCCACTACCGCTCAATACGCCTTTCATCCATTTTTCCTGCCTCCATAGGATTTCTCTCAACAAACCCCTCTCCTCACCCACCATCTCCAGTACTTCCTCATTTGTTTTCCTTTCGGTCCATTTAACCTTCTCCATTCTTCTCCACACCCACATTTCAAAAGCCTCCAATCTACGTCTATCCTCCTGCTTCAGTGACCACGTTTCCGTGCCGTACATAGCTACACTCCATATCAGAGTTTTTACGAGTTTTGTCTTAACATCTCTAATCAACGTCCCCGTCATCAACTCCCTCCTCCTTGAGAAAGCCTCCTTACCTAGCGCAATTCTTCTCCTTACGTCCCTACTACTTTGACCGTGTTGGTCCTAAGCACTTCCGGGATGTATAAACTGCTCTACCTGCTCTATTTTTTCCCTGCCTATTTTAATGTTTAGCTTAGCCTTTTTCTTTCTTGAAAATCGCATAACCGTTCTTCTATTTATATTGATTCTCATTCCATATCTATCGCACTGAGCCTCCAATTCACTCAGCAATGCTTGCAACCCCTTGGCTAACTGAGCAACTAATGCTTGGTCATCAGCAAACCTAACCGATTTTACGAATTCCACTCCGACTTTCATTCCTACCTCCAGTTCTTCCCATGCCTTTTTAATCATTTCCTCCACATATACGTTGCACAGCACCGGTGAAAATGGGCAACCCTGCCTTACCCCTCTTCCTAACACTGCCCATCCGGACTCTCCGTTCCCCACTCGCACCTGAGCAGTCTGAGACATATACAGGTTGCGGATCAGTCTCCTGTCCCTCCAATCCATTCCTATTTTCTGCAATGCACGCATTAATTTTTCCCAATTCACTCTATCAAACGCTTTTTCGAAATCTACAAAGCAGGCAAAAACGTCCTGATTGTATTCTATATTCCTCTCAATTAGTGATCTCATTACTGCAATGGCATCACTCGTACCTATTCCTTTCCTAAATCCAAACTGATCATCCCCTAAGTAATCATTTGCCTTACTCTCTATCCTTTTGTTGATGAGCCTGAGAATAACTTTAGCTACGTGGGATATCAAACTTATTGTTCTGTAATCTTCACATGATGTAGCCTTTGCCTTTTTTGGAATAGGAACTAACACCGATCTCACAAAATCTTCCGGCCAGATTCCTTCCTCATAGATACTACGAATCAGTCCATATAGAGTCTTCTTCCCACATTTTCCTAAACATTTCAACAGTTCTACAGGGATGATGTACACCCCCACGGCCTTATTTGCTTTCATCTCCTTTAATGCCGTTTCTATTTCATCGTCGAGTATGTCTGGACCTCTGCTATCTTCTTCTATGTCATGTTCCTTTTCCATGTCTAACCTTGTCGGCCTAAGTTCTTTCCCATACAGTTTTTCTATATATTCCTTCCATCTCTCTTGGATTTTTCCTTGTTCAACTATTATCTTAACCCACTTATCTCTAACTGTTAGCACAGATCTTGCCTTTTTACTTCCCGATAATAACTTAACCTTGCTGTATAGAGCACCAATTTCACCCTTCTTCTGTAAACCTTCCATATCCTCGCATTGCGTTTTCCACCATTCTTCTATTACCATCCATTCCATCCATCTTCTTCTCCACCATTCTTCATTCACCATACACACGGCCTCTTTGGCCAAGTCCCGTAGTTGCCAGGACTCATATTATTTATAGTGCCCATCATTAATTTCTTGGGAATCATAATTGAGGGGGTTCCCGTTGCCTTCCTCAATAGTATTTTTAACGTGACACCATCACTTAATGGCCGCCCCACTGGGGTCAGACGCCATTGCAGCCGCCTCACTGAGGAACAGACGCTGCGTGGACTACCTTTCGTCTGGCTCCTAACCTTCGACCTATCTGGCATGGGTGACCCTTCCAGGAGTACTAATTATTACTCCCGCCAGCACAGCTCTAGGGGTCATCGGAACACACAAGCCCTTCCACCACGACAAGGTTGTAGTCCATGGGAGGGATATATATATATATAAATAAAAATATATTCAAATACGAAGTCCCGCCATACGGCGCACAAATATCCATTCAAACATAGAAATAGGTATGAGGTAGCACATCCGCCCGGCAAGTGGAAGGTCTGGTGTTCAAATCCCGGCTAAGTAAATATTTTTACATTCGTGATCTGCTCAAAAACCGCCTTCCCCACATGTCCTGTGTTCGCCTTTTATGTGTTTTCCTATCCCCTTTATATATATATATATATATATATATATATATATATATATATATATATATATATAACGTTCGACCGAGAGCCGTCCATTCTTGGCTGCAAGCGATGGCACGGCCACCGATGAATACAGTAAAAAAGGCATTCGAAAGGAGAACATCAGAGAAAATAGACATTTTAGACATGAATTCCAAAGAAAACGAAGCGTAATTAGTCATCCCATGTGTGCTTCTGCATGTATGTAATCTAATAGAAATTCTCTACTCTTGCATCGCTTAACTTGTAGCCTCATATTTCGATACATTTACAAACTTGGGCTCAGCTTATTGTATTAGGTAATGCTCTGTTGCTTGATACACCTTAAAGGAGAGCTTCAAGGTAATGTAGGAGTTCTTCTGGAACTCAGGGACTATATGAACTCGGGGAAAAATTGTTTGATGATAATTTATTATCTTATTTTTTCCTAGTGTTACGTAGACTTCTAAAGGAAAGACTATCTCAAAGCAGAACTTCTGGAATGTTTTTACGTGATGAAGGAGACATTTTCAAATAAAGAGAAAAATGTGACACAATATTTCTGAAATAGCCCAACTAAACTATGCGATACCTAACGTCATACTCCATAATTCAGATTTACGCACAAACCATATTTTTGCTTCCTAATGCACTTGGCCAGATTAGAACGTCCTTGAGCTACTGTAATAACATTAAAGAGAATATATTATCAAAAAGTCATGCGCAATGTCAATGGGGATATAAAAATTTAGTGGAAACGAGAACTAATAGATAATTTGAGCAGTACTATGGACATCCAGGGTCGCACCCAAAAGAGGTAAAACTGATTTTCTCTGGCGCGAACGGAGCGGTGGAGGAGGGTCTGCCTGGCAGAGTAAGGTCTCTTAAGCAGACCGCTCTTAGCAACAGACCGACACCAACCTCAGTTGCCTGCGGGCTGTCGTTGAGTGAGGACACCGTTTTTAGTGAAGCAAGGTTTTTGTCCGCGTCGAAAAGCAAAATGAATCTGAATTTAGAGCAACGTTATTCCGTGAAGTGTTGTGCGAAACTCGGGAAGACGGCAACTGAGTCCCTCGATATGATCAAGCAGGCTTATGGTGACACTGCATTAAGCCGTTCCACAGTATTTGAGCGGCACAAGTTGTTTAAAGAGGGTAGGGAACTCGTTGAAGACGACCATCGCTTCGGACGGCCGTCGACGGCAAGAAGCGACACGAATGTGGACAGAGTGAGGACACTGCTGAATACAGACCGACGCTTAACCAGTGAAGAAATTGCAGACCAGTTGGGTCTCTCTGCATCCAACGTCCAACGCATTATTTCACAGGATTTGGCCATGCGCAAGGTGTGCGCCAAGATGGTGCCGAAAATTTGTGCCATGGTGCGCTCGTCGTCAGACAGCTCCTGGCCAAATACGGCGTTGCCTCGTTGCCGCACCCGTCCTATTCTCCCGATCTGGCACCACCGGTTCTTCTTCTTCCCCCTGATGAAAGGACAGCTCAAGGGACGACGTTTTGACTCGATAAAGGCCCTTCAAGAGGCTTCGACGAGTGTCATCAACGGTATCCCCAAAGAAAATTTCCAGTGGGCGTACGGGGAATGGGAGCAACGTTATACTAAGTGTGTAGCAGCTCAAGGAGCATACTTTGAAGATTATTAAGTCGATGTAAGTATATCGTCAATAAAATTCTTGTAAAAAAATCAGTCCTACCAGTTTTGGGTGCGACCCTGTAGTTGTTTATTTATAATTCAGATTGTACAGTGAAGAATGAGTGTGGGGACAATTATCGAGGGAGGGGCCCGCGATTATTGATTTTTTCCTCTATTTTGAGCAGATGAGTAACTAAAGCAAAGCAGAACTTATGCTGAAATGTATGAGGGAGTGGGAAACCCAGTAAGAAGACAGAACCGCTCTTATTTGAAGATATGAAGGAGTTCTTGTTACGCTTCAACCAACTGACGGCGTATTGCAATTAAAGAGCACTCCAAGTCACATTCTGAGAAGAGCGACTTGCAACATCCTGCCACTCCTCCTGGAAGATTGTACATTACAAATTGATCCGAGAGCGTTAGATTATAATTTATTAGTAGCAGAGTGTTTAGCGGAGTAATGAAGTTTCTTCCAGACTTTATATTTTTAATTCGTTCTGCAACATATTTTTTCTTTCTCTTCTTTGCACGTTTATACTCTACCTATGCACTTTATTAAGAACAGAAACACCGAAACTTGCCAACATTAATCAAAAAAGGGTAGAGATCCAACGAGGATCACATATATTGAAATTCAAAGGTTTTTAAAAATCATATTCATAATTAAACTTATATGGTCAGGTGCTGAACCTTATCAACTTTTATTAAACGCATGCATTCTTTTAAGGTATGTTGAATTTCACGTGAAGATAGTGAAATCGCAAAGTTTTGATTAATAAATGAAGAATGATATTTTGCTCGATCCATGAGTCGCCGCATGACAAGTCAATATCACAATATCTATTTCGCTCGTTCATAAAGTATGAATGGCTGTTTTATCATATAATGCGTTACATTCCGTTATCTGCTGCAATGTTAAGGCACAACAAACCGTAATTCATTAAAAATTCAAAACTAACAATTTTTTGAAGTAATCTAAAAGTCAAGTTACATTCTAGATAGATTTTCATGAAACATGGGTTAATAATACGAATGAATATGTGTACAATATGTATAGGAATTAGTAATCTAGAAAGGTCAAATATCATCAGCGAATGAGATATTTGTAAAATTAAGAATTTGTTTTGAGAGAATGTAATTTCATTTCTCTCCATTGAAGAATTGCAAAAGAAAATTATGAAAGCTTTTAAAACATTATGATATCCATGTATTATTTTGGAAATTATGATTCAAACATGAATGTTGCTTTATTTGTAGCTATACCAATCGGTCTTCACCTCGACTGAATCAATTTCTTGAAGAGCAACGCGTGTCTCGAGTACTATTCTTCTTCTTTTCCATCCCACTCTCGCTTAAATCCATCCCACATTCGGGCCTTTCCGAAAACTCGTTCTAAAAAATCCCCTCGGGGTTCAACCGATCCTCCTTCCCCTCATCCTCTCTCCCTGTTCCCCACTCGAGGGGTCCCAAGGCTTCCTCCCTCACCTGCGCCGCGCACTCTTCCTATCCCCTTGGTGGTCCCCAACCGCTCACATCTCTCCTTTTTCTCACTGTACGAAGAACGCGAGCCCGCAAGAGACTTTGAATGAAGTTTATATTTTACTCGAAGAGATTAGCGTTTATTATAAGGTATTTCCTTCATTATTTCGTCAAAGGAGGTTCGATCTTTCCTTTAAACGCACCACCAGCGACTCGTCGTTTCTTCTCGTCCCTATACATTTTCTCGCTTTGGCACTTGATGATATTTACGTACTTCACTCACCTCAATGTTCTCATTTCAAGAGCCCGAAAAAATTAAACCAAGTTAATGCCAAAATATCCATGAATGAGATATATTCAACGAATAATCCTAAATTTATGACTGGTGTCCTAACCCCCCCCCCCGCCATACGCTGCTGCAGTGACTCACATGGCATTGTGCAGTTGTAGATTTCCACATCTGAGACACTCTTTTCATCTCAAATTCAGACCTTTTCGAGACCTGATCTGAACTCGTGCCTGTTTTCCAACCACCATTTTCGAGGCATCGCCAGGAATATTCGGGGAGACACAGCGAAAAAATGTATTCAGTGGACCTCTTACCTGGGATGATAAATTGGAACTGACTTCCCCTTTGATTTTAAATGAGTCTTCTCAATATCATAACCACTTCAAACAAAAATAAACTACGCAGGCAAAAGAGATTCCTTGAAAAAAAAATATTTACTAATGAAAGGAGACAAGTTTACAAAAAGAAGAACACTGGACCAATAAATATGCCCAATTATATACAAATTAAATAATGGCAATAGATGTGAAAGAGCAGGGAAATATTTTGACCCAAGAGAAATTAAAATTGATACTGGAAAATGGAGTAATTCAGTCTGAATGAAATATTAGTCGAGGTGGACGATGAATGCACACAAACTCCAGGGATTAAAGAGTAGTCCCAAATTTATAATTAGAATACTATCGATGAATGCGAAAGAAATAATCCAATTGAAAAGCTTCTGTTATATTTTTACAAACATTTGATACACTTCTTATGACTTAAGAAGTGTGTGAATTGCCGATTATGATACGTTATAATTTTTTTCCTACAGTTTCAGTCAGAACTGGATTTAGTTTCGCGTGAATACACGTACATTATGAAGAACGCTAACTTAGTAAACATTTCTCGTCGAGAATTTATTTCACTTTTAACCATAAATGTTATTATTTTTCCCTGTTTTAATCGACTATCACAACCAAGAATCCTTACAATTGAAAATATAGCCAAATACTGCATATTTGTCGGTAATTTGTGTAAAAGTTGAAGAGATACTATTTAGTTATATTTTAAATGTAAAATTCGAGGAAAAAGTTCCATTAAGGTTATATTTACGTAAAAATATCCATTTGAGAAAAGATAAATACTATGAATGTATATGGTGAGCTTTCAAGTTTTAAAATTTTCACAGACCAAAATTTCACAATCACTTAGTAAAAATATGAAAAAATAACATTTTTAATTAATTGTTATTAGTTTTTTTCAAGATTTCTTTTGTTTTCACTGTCTTAGTAAGAGATGGAACTTTTCAATTTATTTTCTTCCCTGAGCCATACAATATCTCACCGGAAAATATTTGGTACGTAAAAAAATCTGGAGAAACTATGAAAACATTTCCAAATTCCCACGTCGAATCCCTTCGTGGCAGAATCTATCTTGCAGGCTCTTACTATCAGTTGACGTTAGAACTTTTTATCTATGGCAGTTAGTCATGTACAAAGGTTACGAAATTCATTTGCTACCCTTCCAATTCATAAAATTATGTTTAGACGAGTTTCAAATGATACTATTCAGCATTCCTAAAAGCATTCTTTAACTATGTCGTAACGAGGACAATATCTACGGTTTATTCTGCGCACCCCCCGACTTATGGAGTCAGAAAGCGATCCTTCTCCCGCCGATTAGTCTAAAAGCCCTCCTTTGAGAATTGAGAGGGGGCAAGGGATTTTTAAAGTGTCAAAATCAAAGAGAGGAGTAATATTTTATCCTCTTCTTCCAAATTATAGCTATTGTGAGAGCCATAAATAAGTGATCCTCGTCGCTCTTTGAATTTCGTCGTGAATCAGTTGAGAGCTTTCTTTGTGAAAAGAATCTTAGATCAAAAGAAGCAATATTTTATGAGAAAAACATTTACAATGAATTCAATTTAAAAGCTTTGCACAACTTTCTCTCGAGCCCATTGAAAGCGATTTCAAAGCTGACTTACACATTTCAATGATTTGTTGCTCAGAACTCTCTTAAATTCTCTCTTATTTTTTAACTACCCCTCCCGAACATCCCTCATCGCATATTGGGGTGATGTACGTAATAAACCGTTTACAATTGGCATGAAAACATTTCTGGAAATATTTGGAAAATTTTATCTGGCTAAAACTCTAACAAATGAATCCCTTGCATGGACTAGGATGATCGTAAAAAACAATTTTTTGCTTAAAAAAGAAATTATTACTCATGCAAGAGCTCAGGAATACGGATGAACTCACAGATTTTCAAGCATTTTGAAATAGTATTTGATTAGTTTTAATGAATAAAAAGGAGATAGTATTATATATTAAAATATACATACTTACTTTAAATAACTGGAAAATATCGCTTTCTGCTCTTTAGTAGGAAATATTAACTGTGATATTTTGAGTAATTCTCGAAATTTCCCGAAGAATGATATCTCAGAACCGGAAATAAATTGTAATATAACTTTGGTTTTCACTTATAACCATTTGATCAAACGATTCTAATCAATGCGCAATACTTAAGGCTCTATTACCGAGTCTATAGGCGCGACTGCAATTGCGTCGTAATACTTACCCGTTCAACAAGTCCTTGTAATCATCAATGCCTTTTAACAACTCAAGTTGACAATGAGCGGATTAAACAATTGAAATTTTACAGTTCAATGCGTATATAAATACGAGGATCGCTACTTATATTTTCAGCCTAATAATGAAAACACAGTAATTTATTATTGAAAATGGCTTTACTGTTCTTCGAAGTATTCTCTATGATAAACAATGCACTACTACATACTTTTTCCACTCCGATTGAGGTGCCTCCAAAACATGGATTTGGAATGCATCAACGGCTTCTTCAGGCGCCGAAAACGCTGGCCACGTAATTTTTGCTTGATAAACGGGAATAAAAATAAGTCATTTGGTGCTATATCAGGGCTGTACGGAGTATTACACATCAATATGACGGTCAAATGGGTAGTTGTTTCAGCCGATCTGTGAGAGCCTTCATTGTCATGATGAAGGATGATCCTTCGTTGTCGCTTCTTTTTCCGTATTTCACTAAGCATTTCTGGCAAACAAATGCTCGTGTACCATTCAGAATTTACGGTTCTACGTTGCTCTAATGGTACAGCTGCCACATGTCCAGAAATTCCGAAGAAACAGACGATCATTTTCTTTGATGTGCTCAGTGTACGAATCACTTAGTCAGATATAGCTCGTCTTGGAAGACCCATAGAGTGGATTGCTCTTTTGTTTCGGGCTCATACGCATAGATCCAAGATTCGTCATCTGTGTAGGTGTTATACATAGCTTTTGATCCACCGCGATTATATTTCTTGAGCATCTATTTGTACCAATTGCACCAATTATGTCGACCGATGCCCTTCTGTCTTCATAATCCACCTCGAAAGTGGTAAAAATCATCGCAAGAAAGTGTTCACGAGTTAAAAAAATTTTCGAGTCACTGTAAACAGCACAAGTTATGATCAAACGACCAGATGTTCTGGAAAAAGTGTCTAACTTTCAGATGGAAACGTCAGATAATGCCTAAAGCACGTAGTGTTGCCAATGCTCAAAATATACGAGAAATAGCAACCCTCGTATTATTTAAAAAATGCACACTATAAAGTAATACTTAAAAACATCTAACTATATTTCATATATATCACTAAAGATCATTTTGGAAATATGAAAATTACTTGTACAGAAATATATTCCATATTTAAAATATCCCAAATGTCGTAGAAATAATAGAAATGAATAACCATTAAACATTAAATAAAATAAGGACACGATTTTGGCTCCGCAACGAGCCAGATATAGGAGGATTACAAGCATTGAGCGTAGACAGGATTTTTAAAGGGGGAATACGCTCTTCATCCTTTCTGACTCTGACGGAAATAGGTACAAACTTGGCAAAACACAGCATGGGTTTTATTAGAAAAGTTTCCGCTTTACTTCGGAGCGTTTTAATGCGATGTGGCACCGAATTTCTCTTCTGTCCTAACCGGCCAAATGTTCGGAATGTCGTAACGAGTTCCTCTTTTCAAGAGGAGGGGGTCGGAGAGTTCCGCACAGATTAAAAGGGATCTCAAAGGGAAAAGGGGGATATGCTCTCCTAAATCTCTTGTTTACATCTCGATGCTGTTATTTCCTCCTCGATTTCAAACGCGTGCACGGCAGGGACAAGCGGGCTCTCGCGAATACTCTAACGCTGCAATGGGACAAAATGACGGATTACGAAGTTTAGCGATAACTTCGCGCTCAAAATTACCGTACGTCTGCATTGCTTTAAAGCCAAACATGTACCATCCGCATTAATATATTTCCTATTTACTTCTGGAAAACTCTTGCATGCGCGTGTTCCGTCCTTTTGGAAAGTAAAAATCTAGAAGCATGGAGGAAATCCCTTTGAAACACATAAAATTAATTAAAAAATAAAATGAAATAAATTAAAATAGTAAGTAAATGATCTATAAGATCACTCCATCAAATTCATATGAGATACAGTCACCGCAGCCTTTATTTTTAACTTCCCCTGTATACCTTTAAACATTCCTTCAAACACTTGGGTATTTAACGGTCCTCAGCGAGAAAGTGCCTATTTCCATTCCCTTCGGTTCCGAAATTACGAGCTCCGCGATTTTGCCAATGAAAATATTTTTTTACCGTGATTTTTGTCTTTGTCATTGAAGTAAGATATTCGGAAATGTCGTTTGATCTCTTAAAAGCTACATTTCCTTCTTAACATTCTCTGATAGGTTAACAGAAAATTAAATTTGAACCATTCATTTCCCAGAGATATGGGCGTATTCTTCTGATTTCGTTTTTACCTTGTACCAAAAATATTTCTGGGAGACAATATATGCCTATGGTCTAACTATATTTTAAATGAAGAAAGATGATACATGGGAATGGGTGACAAAATAGGAGAATGATTCGTTTGAACTCTATCGCATTCATAGGTTCACGATTCGAGTCTGATTCTTTCACGAAATCATCGAATGTTAAATCTCTGTTGCATGGGTCACCAATACCTAAAAAACAAGGAAAGTAATGCCTTTCATGCTCGTTACTATCAAACAAAAACGAGACTTAGATATGAAAGATGTTAGACACACTAATTTTACACGTAGTTTTTAGCGACTCCAAGTTAATTAAAATTGATGGAATCGTTTTTTAAAGCCGAAATAAAAAATAATCGGTAAATACCGACCTATATCGTAAAACTCCCTCTCCTGTCAAGTCTTGGAACAAATTATTGTTAGTAACGTCATGTCATTCCTCGACACTAACAACCTATCATCCAACAGACAACACGGATTCAGAAAGTGATGTGTGAGTTCTGAGTGATCACATAAAACCCAGTCAGGAATTTTTATAACCGACGGTCTAAAATCGGGGAAAAGTAACAAAAAATTAGATAAGATATTATTGGATTTCACAAAGACCTTTTATAAAGTCCTACACGCTAAATTGATACACAAGTTGCAATCGTACGTAATAAACCACATAGTAATAAACTTGAATCGGGACTTCCTTACTGACCGCAAAAAAGGGTAGTGATGGATGGCTCAAGTTATAATTATTTGAAAGCAATATCTGGCGTCCCACAGGGTAGCGTCATAGGACCACTACTATTTCTTATATACATTAATGATGTCACCAGTAAAAGAAAATGCAGCATAATACTCTCTGTCGACGACACTGTAATCTACAGGGAAATAGCAAATCATACCGATCGTGGATCACTACAAACTGACTTAAACAGCATTCAAAAATGGTGTGAAGAATGGGGGTTGGAATTAAATACAAAAAAATGTACCGTCATGCACTTCTTAAACAATAGAAAACACGACCAAACTTTACCAACTTACACACTCGGAGGTGTTCGGATGAGCGTCGTGGATGAAGGGAAAATATTTGGGGGCCACCATTGCTTTGGATCCTTCTTGGGAAAACATATACGCACGATTTGTGGAGGGATGCTCAAAAAGCTGGCATTCGTCAAACAAATAGTCTTTAATAAGGCCTCACATTGAGTATACGGCAAGCGTTTGGGATCCTTTAAAAAAAAATAATTAAAGAATCGAATAAAGCACCGAGAACTGCCGCTTGATTCGTAAAAACTCGTACCAAAGAACACAAAGCGTCACACATTAATACAGAGTCTTGAGTGGGAACTTTTAGACATGCAAAGACTCAGGGATGAATTACACTTATTACAAATATATGAAGGGTGTGGTTTTGCGTCCGACATTGGAGATATAATTAGACCCCCTAGTTAAATTGGCAAGGGCTATAATTGTTACAAAATTAGAGAGATTGTCGAACTAATAGATTCAAGTATTCGCTTTTTCCGCGCACTATTCGCGTCAACAATAAAAGGGATACCGTGGGTTGGATAATGTAGTACCTAAGAAACAAGTAGGTAACTTGGTCTGAAATAGTCAAAGGGAGCGTGTAGTGGTTCTGACCTGGCAAACGCGTTAATATTCCTAACTTTGTTGCACAAACGCCGAGGAACGCCGCTCTTCCTCCTTCGTTCGCAAAGCGTGAGAAGGGTGAAAGGCAATAAAACCATAGCCGGAGGATATTCCCTAACCGTAGCACATCTCACAAGGATATAACGTCTTTGAGAATTGAGTGGAGCGCAGTAATGCTCTTTCTTCGCAAGCGTTCCGGGGCACAGAGAATTCTCAGCTTTACTCCGGCTAAGCTTATCCATAGTCGACGGTGTAAGCTTTAATTCCAATTTAAGCATTAGTTTCCTGAGATGAATGTAATTTATACTTCTTTTCCGTATTGATCACTAATTCAAAAGCCGGCGAACCAAAGATTCATAAATTTGAGGTTACAAAGAACCAGTTAAAAGTTTGAAAGGAGGCGATGTGGGAATCTTTCTCACTTAAAACAAAGAGGAGAGAGACGTCCCTAATAATATGACGAAAGCGAAAGACAGTAAAGCATATCTTTCCCGATGCTGACGCTTGAGAAGCGAAGGGTGAAATAAAAGGAAGGAGCGGATCTTAATGAACATCGGATGGAAGAGGGGGAAGGGAACAAAGAGATGGAGGAGGGTTCATGGCAAAAAAATAAAACTCGGATCCCGGGGCAACACCGGGAAAAGGGATCGAATCCCTTGCGCCATCTCGTGTTAAACTTCCTCACAAGATCCCGCTCAGGGCCTAAAGAGGCATCTCTATCATTCTGATAGCGTTTTGGGGGAGAGGGGCGGAAGGGAAGTCATAAAGGATGAAGAGATAGGACGGGAGAGGACGCCATAAAGAAATACCTCAAGGCGCAGAACGTAGGTGAAAACGCAAGCCGCCATTCTCCCCCTCACTTGTTTACGGATATTCCTTTCCCTAGCCAGTGCTTTACTTTCCCGGCCTCAGAAATTCGCCCTTCCTCCTCCACCATCCTCCAACTCAACTCCTTTTTCTTAGTCTCTTCCCGGAGCGTAAAAACTGAGCTAACGTGTGACCTCCTCGGGGCTCCACGAGCCTAGAACCAAAATGCTCGGCACACCTTAAAAATGAAATTTTCACGACACTGGGCTCCCGAGCGTTGTAGCTGGTGAACATTCAGGTTACTGATGCTGTTCACACGCGATTACATTTATTTTACTCTTCTATAACACGTATGGCAATGACTCCTCAAGGATGGCCAGAGACACTTATCACATACGCATACTTTGATTAAAAACGGCACAATACGGTTTACCAGTGAACGTTTTAGCACAATCAATCGCATTAAGACTCATAATAAAGAAATGAAAACGTCGAAAAAAGTTAAGTTAAATTATATTTCTCTTTCGAATTTTACAATAAATGTGCTGTTAAGATTTTTAGGCTTTAAATCATATTATGGAATTTTTTTCACTCAAAAAAGCCTAATTTTTTATTTTTAGGGCGTGAAGATGTTATAAGAGACCAACAGAGTCCAATGGTGTAGCAGGAAAAACACGACTTTAAAGTTTCATAATTAGCTTTTGTCTAGGTGTGGGTGCCATATCTAATATTATACTATATCTATCATATAAATTTGTAGAACGAAATTTAACTTGAATGAATTTAACTAATTTTTTTAAATTTTCAAGTTAAATTCATTCAAGTTAAATAAATATTTCAATTCAATATCTTATTTTGTGAAAATATTAAGAACAATATCCTAGAAACTGAACAAAAAAGACAAAGCATTTCAATGCATTAACTGTTCATATTACAATACCTATTCTTATCACCAAAAGGAGTTATCCCTGGACTGTTATCAGCTATTATGCATGCATAATACCTGAATATATTTTGTACTGTTTGATAAAATTTTCTGGAAAAAGCTTTTGTCATAAGATTGGGGTTTGTAAAAAGGTGATGCAGACATCTCTTAGCCAGGGTATCATTCCTTCAAACGCAACAGATCTCTCAAAATGTAATGAAGAAGGATGCACATACATTCATACAGAAATTTTGAATCTTGGAATTTAGCACGTTCTAATAGTTCTTATGCCTGTTGACGCCGCCTTGATCACTCGAAGCCCTTCATGAGCAGCCATACAGCTACTAGTTAACTGTGGTTATTTGAATATATTGTTATTTACATTTAATTATAATAATATTATTTACATTTAATTATATAAGCATTTAATAACTGCGAAAAACCGAAATTAATATCAGTCTTCGAAATATAATTTATATCGATTTTACATGAACATTTATGAGAGACGAGATAAAATAGTATATTCCCTTGCAAAAGAGCAACGTATAATTCCTGAAAGGGTCTAAAATATTTATAATTTTTCATTTTATTTTATTGTTTGATCAAAAAATAAATTGAGTAGTTTGAATGCCTCTATTAGTAAATTCGAGACGTTGCCACTTTCGATCCTTGAAATTAAATTAAAACCATTTTAATGACCATGAATATACCGGGTTTTTCAGAGAGTATATGATAAGATAACATTTTATAATCTGGTTTTGTTTATGACAGGGCATTCAAAACAGAGGGTTACTGCCTTACGATAACTGATCCAATGATTGGAGATGAAGGAATATAGTATGCTGAATAGAAAAATGAGCTTCCCTATTTAAGAAATTTCAAATGCACTCTATCGGATTATTATTACCAACAAGGTCGTTTTTATGTTGTAGGATGACGGCGCGAACAAAATGTTATAAATTTTCCATGAAAGACATATTTATTTCAATTGGAGTGGAACTTTCAAAAGAACATATTGTGATATTAGAATATCCTTAGAGGTATGCAACACGCACTACTGTTAAGTGCATTAAACACATATACTGAAGGATACTTAGCCGTGACCTATTGCAGTCTGAAGTAATGTTGGTTTTGTTGGGGTCTTTTGCGAAATGGGTGGGAAAGGAAGGGTGGTGAGAAACCCGGCGTCGGCATTAGCCTCTACCTTTCGAAGGGCGCCAAGGGGTCCGCAGTTCAACGTCCCATCCGACGGACGTCGAAATCACTCAAGGGCTCTCCACAAAGCCCCTCAAGTAGGGATCGGGTTACCACTGAAAAATATTTGTTGTCTCCAGGATTTGAACTCGGGCCTTCACGGTGGGAAGCCTGTACGTTAGCCTCCGTACCATCCAGATCCCCATAAAATAATGTGTACAATAATAATAAATAATAATAAGTGGATTGCTAAGTGGATTAGGCCGAAAGCTTCAGCAATCTATAATATGAGTGTTCTTTTACGTGTTATCTATTATATTCTGCGTTCTATTGTGCCGTCAAAATGTTATATTGCTGTCGTGAATACCTCTACATCATCCATATATAAAAATATATATACATATACGAGGCGTATTCTTAAAGTAAGTAAAAGTAAAATATAATAATAAAGTTGCTTATATTTAAATATTGGCGCTTCAGAACACTGTTTTGCTCCTGCAGCGCCATCTACTGATTCATTGAGAAGCTATAGCAGCATTTGTTTTGTTTCAGAAGTCGTTTGCTTGTCCGTGCATGTAAACAGAAATGTCCGCGACAATCGTTGATCCCGCCAGCTGTGAAGTGCGTTCTGTCATATGATTCTTGTATGCAAAAGGATTGTCGGCTGCTGAAATTCATCGAAAATTATGCCTAGTTTATAAACCTACAGTTATGAGTGAAGGAAAGGTTAGACAATGGTGCTGTGATTTTAAAAATGGACGAACAATGCCCATGACGAAGAGCGAAGTGGTAGGCCCAGTATTCTGACCGATGAAATTGTTTCGCAAGTGGAACAAAAACTACGATGTGATCGTCGATTGACCATTAATGGCCTGGCTGAACAATTTCCTCAACTTGGACGCACTACTGTCTACAATATTGCTACGGAAAAACTCGGATACCACACATTGCGTGCAAGGTGGGTACCGAAAATGCTCACCGACCACCACAAAGAGCAAAGAATGTCCAGTGGACGAGAGTTTTTGGGTCGTTGGGAACTCTTTAAACCACCCACCGTACAGTCCTGACCTTACACACAGCGACTACTTCCTCTTCTTGCACTTGAAATAGTGGTTCGGTGGACAACGTTTCGAAACCGAAGAGGAACTCAAGAATGGCGTTGTCGATTGGTTCAACCCTCAGGCGGCGAGTTTCTATGCAGAGGGGTCAAAGAAGCTGGTGCAGCGGTACGAAAAATGCTTAGAAGTGAACGGCGATTATGTAGATAAGTGAAGTAGGTTTGTAGCTAACTATAAGTGCCAATAAAATGTGTTTCATACGAGTATATTTTTTCCTGTGACCAAACGGGTCTTACTTTATGAACACGCCTCGTGTGTGTATATATATATATATATTTATTTATGTATAGGATTACTTAATTTATCACACAAAGTAGAATTGCTATCAATTTAAATATCTCAGCATGCACTTTGGTTATCACATACAGCCAACAACGCTGAATAAAAACGTATGCAGCGATTACACAAAGATAATCAAAATAAAAGTCATTAAGTTTTGAAATGAATGAACGCTATAATTGAATGCGCTAACAATTTTGTTGGGAATGAGAGGTGTTCTCAAGATTATTTCCTTGAATTAGGAGAATTTTTAAATGAAAGTAAATAACGTGCAAATGGTTTTGTTTGTTCTTACATACTGGCTATTTCTAACAGAAAGGATTTCATTATGCTACAAATAATTGAGGCAAAGTACCTTTCAACTTGAAGAAGTCCTCGTTTTATTATACAGATTCACATGCCGCATAGCGGAAGCGATTTCATATTATTCTTTTAATTTCAAGTGCTCCTCTGAGTCTTATTAGTCAGTCATCTATGCACGTACGTTATCTGTGCCAGACAGGCACTTGTCTTTGACTTTAACAAAAAATGCTATAATTTATCGTCTTCATGAAAATGGTCCCAAAGGAATCTGTAAGTTTCCTTATACCAACGCATCCTTCCCCACGTTTTCCTCAGGAATTGGCGTATACCTTCTGCCTGCTGATGATACTCTTTTCTTATTCAGTTCCTGAGATTTTTCAGATGATTAATGGGATAAAACGTAGTCTTTTTTCGTAATACGGCCTATTTTTCTTCGTTTCTTTGATAAGCGGAAGGAAAGTTCCCTTAATTTCCACTGTCTCACGGGATAGCTCATTCCTTTCATTGAATTAAATAAGACGAGAATTCATTCTTCCACTTAAAAGGATTCCCTAAGCGAAAATGTGAGCGAGCGAAATTGCGAGAATAATGATGCAGCGTTATGAGCCCTCGGTGACTTAAGAAGAAATCTAAGTACAAGAGGTAGAAGAATAATTGGCATTGAGGAAATCTAACACTCTTCAGGGGAACAATAAAGAGCCAGAGCATATCAAAATCATGCGAGGAATTTGCAGAGAATCGAAATAAATGGGTAGCGTGAAAAATTCCTCAAATATAATAGCAAAAGTTAACTGAGAATTTCTCCATCGTCCGGGTTATCAGAGAAACCATATGAACATTTAATCACATGTAACAAAATGAGGAGGAGAAAAATTTAGCCTTTAATCAATTCAAATCTAAGAAGTTAGCTATAAATATAAAAGTCCTCCAAAAAGTAAGCAGAGTGATCACAATCCTTCCATATTGCAGCTATCATTACAAGCACAATGTCACATTGATTTATAAATATTTTTTCTTCCATTGTTAAAAAGAATCTCTCACGGAATTGGTTAAAATCAATAAAATAGTCTATTGTTTTATGCTCAATTGTACAAAAAAACCCGAAATGACACATTTATGGGAACTCCTCAAATACCTCAAAGGCAAATCTTTTCTTTGTAAGTTACAAAATAGATTCCCATCATCTCAAATGAAAAGGAGAATTGAAGTGAGATTGAAGACATGCACACATACACAAATAAGTGCTTGATAAATGAACACGAAGAAGCACATATTCGTGTTTATTAATATCCTTTATTATTCATTAAGCATCGCAACTAGAATTTCTATATCGATCCTAAAACATTTTTAGGAAGAATGATAGGAAAAGGAAAAAAAAGGAATCTTGATAGTTTCATCATAGATTAGAAGTGGAACAGAAGTTTCAAAGGATCAACATCTTTCGCGTTAGTATTAAAGAAACATCAGGTTCTTCAAGACTCAGAAATGCTCACAAAAACAGATGGTGACATTGACCGGAACTATTTGAACCAGCCTCTTCCAAGTGATATAAATGTTGAAGAGGGTCATGGAGTTACATTTGGCCGATAAAATAGGAGACGAGGAGCTAACGCCCCCTCGCCGTTCGCATAAGGGGGGTCCAGAAGCTGTGGGTGAGGAATTCGGCATTTCGGATGGGCAGAAGTTTGCTCCGACTTTAAGAACAAGAGTGAGAAGGCCTTAGAATAGGACGAGAAAAGGAATGGGATCCAAACTTCATTCTTCTCTTAACTCCTTTCCTCGAGGATTCATCCTCCGGCCAGTCCAACAATTTCGGCAGTTCTATTAAAATTCCCTCTCGGGGTGAACGTGAGACTAAGTGTTAGTGTCTGGGCCGGGTGGCGACATTTCGTTCGGGAAATCGTCACTCCCCTGAGAAGTAGGAAGGAGGACGTATCTCGAGGACTTCGGGAGTTTGATGACGAAGGAATTTCTAGACCTCGGATGCGGAATAAGCGAGGAGATAAGGGCGGCGAAATGGGAGAGGTAGGATGGAGCGTCGAAGAAGGAGCTGGATAAGGAGGAAACGGCCTGCGATTGGATGCCTGTGGGATCGAAAAGATGGCGGAGGGAGGGAATAGGTTGGAATGAGAAAACCAGGGGGAGTTAACGACAGCAGCGAAAAGGAATTGACAGCTAAGAAAGTCGATCGTCCTCGAGGACCACGCAAAAGGCTCTCATTTATCATTTTATTTACAGATGTACAGATAATTAAAAAAATGCCACTTTCGAAAAAAATATAATCCTATATCATGAGGGATACGAAGCTAGTTCAGCGAACAAACACATGGGCCATGTATCGGCATGGCAAATTTTAGCATCACATTTGAAGCTGATGCTTGCAAAATTCCTATTTTAATTTTCTCTAACTACAGGTTAATGTCATCAAGCATGGTGGATTTTAATTTGATTTCAAATTATGCACACATATATTACGACATACATTTAAGTGCGTAATAAATAGTTTGAAAATATTTGAATGATGGAACACAAGAAATATGAATAATCGCAGAGTAAGAGCAAATCTTGGAAAACATTTTACTACTTGAAGAAACATAAAATTAAAGGAAACTAACCAAATACGAAAGAAACGAAAACCAATCTATTTCAATTCAAATGGAAAAATAAAATAAGTTTTTCAAAGATCACGAAATTAAGAAGAGATGTAGAAAAGTTAATTTTTGGGAAACGTAGAAGAGGAAATGCACAGGAAGAACTGTGTACTCTGTTTAACAAGCAATTAACAAATGCACAAAATTAGTACGAGAATATATCACAAACTCAAGTATTAATAATTATTTATAAAATTTATTTTCATTCCAGATTTGGACGGCTGACAGATTTGACGTATGAAAATAAGTACCAAGACGATTACAAGAACCATACTATTAAATGGGTGCACCATAAGGTGATGTACATATTGTCGAAAAGAGACTGTAATTGGGCCAATATACGAGTTTATTTATCGTAAAATATCCCGCATAGAGAATGTTTCTAAAAAGGCAAAAATGGAATGAACATTTATAAATTATGGAACTATGTACTAAATGAGAAAATAAGGAAAGCAATAAATATTAATATTAAATGGGACGCTTTTCATAGATGCAACCACCACAAGCGTTGCCGGTCCCACGTCCCAACTCCCATTTCTAGACCCTATTTCCTCTCTCCTCGAAGTCTTCCCAATAGTTCAACGTGGGAATGAGCCGCGCGAGACACGTGCCATTTCCCAGAGGCGTGCTATCGCTCCCGAGCGGAACGAGGTGCAGGGAAATGACGGCGCGCAGTCGTTACATCCTTCGCTCCGTTTGCCCGCAACTAATCAACGGAAACAAGCGCCGCGGCAGGAACCCGATCGTCCAAAGATAAGGGCGCAACGTTATGTTTCGCGATGCAGGTCACGGATGGTGATTAGCAATCTCTGGGGACGTGCTATAATTCGATATTGATGGAACGATTAGCCGATATTGAAGACCACGGTTGGAAAGGGGAGGGCAGAGCGTAGGGGGATGTTGGGACCCATCATGGCCACTCGCCTAACACTTTGGGATCCCCGAGTCGATGAACCTCGGGCGAGAAGATTGACTGGGTTGATTGGCTGAGAGTCAGGGCGTTATTGCTCGTCAAGTAGAAAGGACGCGATTTTGGAGGAAATTCCGGACCAAGGAGCTTGGGTCAAGGGCCAAGGTTCTTCACCATGAGTCAATACAACCTGCAAGGTCATTATGCACGTCGTCATGAATTTATGTCTGATTAACAAAAATTTACGCATACTAAAATAATGTGAAATGGACGTCCCAAAATGACGGTATTATTTATGGCTACATGGCATTAAATTATCAGCGCATTAAATTTAATGTACATAAAAAAATTCATTAAAAGACAACAAGTCGTAAAATCATTCTCCATGAGTTCAGATGGGAGTAGAATTTCAGAATGTATCAAGGAGAATTTCAAAAGTTGCGATACCTCTTAAGAAGCACATTAACCTTATGATTTTTATTTCCACAGAAGTCATACGCTCGGAAGGAAACAGTAAATCTTTCCCTTCATTACTTATCGTTATGAACGAGGATTTTATAGGATCTGAGAGGGAGGGGGAGAAATAATATTGAGAAGTAAGGAGCTCCAGAGAATATCGAGGGAGAGAGGGGGGGGAGGAACAAGGAACGAAGGGATCAAATTGCCTTAGAGATGACAGATAAGGGAAGGGTATGAAAGTTATTAAGGGTAGGATGTATTTTTATCAAGATGTTGGAAAATTAAGGTCAATAGGCGTAACAGATATGATTGCATGTGAATAATATAGTATTAATATTTGGGAGTCTATCTTTTAATGCAGGTTCCGGAAAGAGACTGGCTTAACATCACTCCATTTTTCTCAGCCTAGCCTAACAAGACCTAACATCCCATGCCACAATAAACAATTTTTTAATTCCACGTGAATTCTACCTCAATTTGATCCATTCAGCATGCATATATGAATTCTCCCCATAACTCGCTTGCCTAACGTTTTCCCCTATATTACAGCATTTAACATTCCATCGCCAATCGAGATTCTATATATACATCGTTTGGATTTCTTCAAAAAAACCTTTTCCCTAACCATGCCTAGTACTTGTTTGTCTGTTTCAATATTCTATATTATCTTGCCTTTTCTCATCTTTATATATATATATATAAACCATAAACACAGTAATCAACCCGAAGGTCGGTTTAGTAGGTGATGGTAGAGCTCACCCATGTACCAAGCCCTATACGGCGTGTGAATATTCACACATCAGGGTAGGGGGGCCAGTTCCTTTCCCTGTGCCGGTTATGGTTTCCCAGGAAGATCTGGTACCCGAAAAATCAACTAGCTTGGGTGGAGCTGCAGGTGCCCAAAGTGACTTGCCCGGGAATTGAACCCGGGACCCTCCGGTCAGCAGTCCAACGCTCTACCCGCTAGACCACCGCGACCCGCATATATATATATATATATATATATATATATATGTGTATATATATGTGTGTGTGTGTGCGTGTGTGTGTAAGTATATTTATGAACGAGGTCTGTACTATAAATATGCGAACTGAGGCCATAAAAACTTTATTTTGTGAAATTTAGTCTACATCGATTTTGTCCTCTTCAAAGTACTCCATTCGTTGCTATGCACTTAGACATTTTAGTTTTCTCGTTGTTTCTTGCCTAATTGTGTCCACATCTTCCCAGTGATGTGTCCTCATCACATTTCTGTATTTTTAGAATAGGAAAAAGTCGCAGGGGGCGATTTGTTGAATAGATAGGACTATCAAGGATGGTAATTGACTTTTCTGCCAGAAACTGGCGATCAATCAATGCTGAATATGTAGGTGTATTGGCATGGTGAAAGATCTATCTATCATGTTTGGTTAAAATAACTGTTGGTTTTCCTAAATTGAGTTCATCAGCTATCATTCGGTGAGTTTTTCGACGATCAGTAAGGGCAAGGGACCGCACGCGATCAATGTTGTCATCAACACTGGTGGTTGAAGGTCGTCTCGTCCTCGCATCATCCGTGGGGTTTTGTCGGCCATCAATAAAACGCTGAATCCACTTGAAAATAAGCATTATCACGGTAAACAGCTGTCAACATTTCAGTAATTTATTGATAACTTTTACCGCAATTCACCAAAAAACCTAGTGTTGATTTGTTGCTCCGTGATTTCGTCAATTTCCATTTTCGAAAAACGGTAGAAACAAGGACAACGGAAACTAACATAACTGGCACCATATGCACAGAACGATGATCTGCCAAGCACAGATGGCCTCAGGTAACTAGCGCCGCTAGTGGGCGAGGCAATATAGTCCGAGTCATGACCGTCAGATTGCACCAGTTCGCGCATTTATTGCACAGAAACCACCTTGTGTGTGTATGTGTGTACATAACCTTTGGACGGCACAATATAACACAAAATAGGATAGGATACACACACACACACACACATATACATGTATATATTCAAACACTAAATCCCGCCATACGGCGAATAAATATTCATTCACATAGAAATACAGATAAGGAAATGGGAAAGGAACACACGCAAAGGAAGAACACTGGCTATGCGTGCCATGAAACACACCGTTCCTATCCTTTATGATGTTGTATGCTTGCTAACCTACTGTCCATTCTCCTCTTGTGTTTGTCTATTTCTCCTTTGGTGGGTGTAACAGCTCCCTAACGCCATCTTCTGGGCAATGATTCGGAGCACTTTGGCGCTTTATAAGATAGCAGATTTCAGTGTAAAGTACATTTTGTCGATATCTCAAGTGGTTATAGCATCCGCCGGCAAGTGGAGAGATCCGGGTTCAAGTCCCGGTCGAGGAAAACATTTTTACATTTGTGATCTGCTCACATCCGCCATCCCTACCTCTCTTGTGTTCATCCTTTATGTGTGTTCCTTTCCCATTTCCTTATCTATATTTCTATGTGAATCGATATATATATATATATATATATATATATATATATATATATATATATTTATATATATATATACATGGTTCGTCCGGAAGATAAGTGTACTGATTTTTGCCCGCCGCTCCAGCTCCAGCTCCAGCACCGCTCTGACGGGCTGCGATTGGAGGGGGGTATGTTGGCAAGCGACGCTGAAAAAGGCAGTCGGCTCTGAGCTGTGGTGTAGTGAGGAGCTCTGTTAACGCGAACCTCCACGCTCGACCCACGTCACGGAACGGGATGCCGAAGTTTTAGGGGCAGCGTTATTCCATCAAATTTGCGGTAAAGCTTGGGAAATCGTCTACCGGAACTGTCCGTATGATTAACCAGGCTTACGGGGAGTCAGCCATGTCCATAAACATGATCTTTCGGTGGCACAAGATGTTCGTAGAGGGCAGAGAAGAGGTCGACGACGAACCACGGCCTGGACGCCCATCAACGACACTCACCGACGAAAATGTGCGAAAAGTTCGCGATGTACTGAACTCTGATCGTCGTCTTAGTGTTCGGATGATAGCAGAGCAATGTAATGTGCCAAAAACAATAGTGCACGAGATTATTAGGGACAAAAAACATCTGGCGGCTGCATCACGACAATGCGCCGTCTCACACCGCGCTTGTCGTGTCGGACTTCTTGGCCAAGCACGGCGTGGCAACGCTGCCGCACCCGCCCTACAGCCAGACTTGGCACCACCGGACTTCTTTCTGTTCCCGAAGATAAAGAGGAGTTTGAAAGGAACGCGATACGGGACTTAGGACGCCGTCAAAGAGGCCGTGACGACGTGTCTTCGAGAGGTTCCCGATGATACCTTCGCGGGAGCGTTCCAGGAATGGGAACGCCGCTGGAACAAGTGTATCGACTCACAAGGGTCCTATTTTGAGGAATATTAGCTTAAGATATGTAAAAGTGTAATAAATATTTTTCCTGAGCTCAGTACACTTATTTTATGGACGAACCATGTATATAAAATATATATAAAACTGAGAGAGCAACACACAGCACGAGAACACATAAAAAGAACACTCACAATAACATCTTGATTAATTTCGACGGACTCGAACTCCGTCATCTTCGGAAGATAAGATATGACCCATGAGTCATATCTTATTTTCCGAAGAAGACGGAGTTTGAGTCCGTCGAAATTATCAAGATGTTATTGTGAGTGTTCTTTTTATGTGTTCTCGTGGTGTGTTGCTGTCTAAATTTTTTATTCAACACTTCCGTGCTACTTCGAAGAAATCATCTATATATATATATATATATATATATATATATATATATATATATATATATATGATGAAGAACACACACACAATCACTCACGTGGATATAGATACAGAGAAAAGGAATAGAAACACAGAAAGTTCGAGTACAAGGTTAGTGGGGGAGGTAGAGGGGTTTCAATTCCGAGCATAAGAAGTCTTGACCGGGATTTGAACCACGGAACTTCGACCTCCCGGGAAGACAATTTACCAACTATGCATTCGTGGAAATAGGCTGCATTACCTTGTATAACGACGAAAGACATGACACAGGAAGCATTGAAACGCAAAAAAAAACCCTTTTTTTTGGACATTCAATGGTCACGTCATTCAATGGGATGAACATCTGTTCATGAGAATCATTGAGGTGCAGGATAGTGACACGAGAGAGGGGTGGTTCTTGAGGGAATCGCCACGGGTGGGTGTCACCGGAAGAAGGAATATAGTACATCCGCTAGTGGGTAAGTTTTAGACCCATATCCGAGGAAGCTCCTAGGAACCCAACCCTTAGATGGTTTGAACGTTAATAGTGTACCAGCGTGGGGAAGGGAGGCAATAATATACACAATAAAATAATCGTTAAGTAAAAACGCTGTGGAGGGAGGCATGTTTAGGAACTGGTGGGAAAGGCAAGTGGGGTAGAAGTTTAGCAAAAGTCGTTGACTGTTGATGCGAGTGTTGAGGGGTGTGGTGTATTGTCTAACGTAAAAGGGGGATTTCGGATGTGGATGGCGGATGATTTATTTAAGAAATTGAATGACTCCTTTTTTAAGTTCATCAATTCGTCGAGCTCTGTTCGAGCATTGTTGATTGTGGGGGGAAACATCGCCAATTTCGTGCTAATGTATTTGTGTTCTCCATAATAACAAGGGGTTACTTGTTTATTTATATTTTATGTTTTAAAATCATCC